>CAWUFW010016025.1:0-330088 GCA_963921515.1 Calotriton arnoldi | reverse complement strand
CTTCGTTCAGTTACGTATTGCTAGAAACCGGTCCCAGGATGCTTGTTTCCGGTCCAGGGAAGACATGGCTTGGCAGTTCGGGCTGGACTGTTCCCATGAGGCACAGGGTCAGACTGATTTGCATATGGCCATGTCTGAACTGGGGTGGTGGAGTGAGCTAAAGAATGATGATGGATTAAACCCAGATCAGTTGACTGGGGGTGAGTGTTTGATTTGCTCTAATGCTCCGTCCATCATCCCCTTTGGTATCGCTTTGTTCGCCCTAAGTTGGCAGGGTATGCCCAGACGTGGGTCCCTTGCTCACTTTGCCACTGGATTCAAGCTAGCCTGGCTGATGACGGCTGAATAGCCAGAAACCGGTCCCAGGATGCTTGTTTCCGGTCCAGGGAAGACATGGCTTGGCAGTTCGGGCTGGACTGTTCCCATGAGGCACAGGGTCAGACTGATTTGCATATGGCCATGTCTGAACTGGGGTGGTGGAGTGAGCTAAAGAATGATGATGGATTAAACCCAGATCAGTTGACTGGGGGTGAGTGTTTGATTTGCTCTAATGCTCCGTCCATCATCCCCTTTGGTATCGCTTTGTTCGCCCTAAGTTGGCAGGGTATGCCCAGACGTGGGTCCCTTGCTCACTTTGCCACTGGATTCAAGCTAGCCTGGCTGATGACGGCTGAATAGCCAGAAACCGGTCCCAGGATGCTTGTTTCCGGTCCAGGGAAGACATGGCTTGGCAGTTCGGGCTGGACTGTTCCCATGAGGCACAGGGTCAGACTGATTTGCATATGGCCATGTCTGAACTGGGGTGGTGGAGTGAGCTAAAGAATGATGATGGATTAAACCCAGATCAGTTGACTGGGGGTGAGTGTTTGATTTGCTCTAATGCTCCGTCCATCATCCCCTTTGGTATCGCTTTGTTCGCCCTAAGTTGGCAGGGTATGCCCAGACGTGGGTCCCTTGCTCACTTTGCCACTGGATTCAAGCTAGCCTGGCTGATGACGGCTGAATAGCCAGAAACCGGTCCCAGGATGCTTGTTTCCGGTCCAGGGAAGACATGGCTTGGCAGTTCGGGCTGGACTGTTCCCATGAGGCACAGGGTCAGACTGATTTGCATATGGCCATGTCTGAACTGGGGTGGTGGAGTGAGCTAAAGAATGATGATGGATTAAACCCAGATCAGTTGACTGGGGGTGAGTGTTTGATTTGCTCTAATGCTCCGTCCATCATCCCCTTTGGTATCGCTTTGTTCGCCCTAAGTTGGCAGGGTATGCCCAGACGTGGGTCCCTTGCTCACTTTGCCACTGGATTCAAGCTAGCCTGGCTGATGACGGCTGAATAGCCAGAAACCGGTCCCAGGATGCTTGTTTCCGGTCCAGGGAAGACATGGCTTGGCAGTTCGGGCTGGACTGTTCCCATGAGGCACAGGGTCAGACTGATTTGCATATGGCCATGTCTGAACTGGGGTGGTGGAGTGAGCTAAAGAATGATGATGGATTAAACCCAGATCAGTTGACTGGGGGTGAGTGTTTGATTTGCTCTAATGCTCCGTCCATCATCCCCTTTGGTATCGCTTTGTTCGCCCTAAGTTGGCAGGGTATGCCCAGACGTGGGTCCCTTGCTCACTTTGCCACTGGATTCAAGCTAGCCTGGCTGATGACGGCTGAATAGCCAGAAACCGGTCCCAGGATGCTTGTTTCCGGTCCAGGGAAGACATGGCTTGGCAGTTCGGGCTGGACTGTTCCCATGAGGCACAGGGTCAGACTGATTTGCATATGGCCATGTCTGAACTGGGGTGGTGGAGTGAGCTAAAGAATGATGATGGATTAAACCCAGATCAGTTGACTGGGGGTGAGTGTTTGATTTGCTCTAATGCTCCGTCCATCATCCCCTTTGGTATCGCTTTGTTCGCCCTAAGTTGGCAGGGTATGCCCAGACGTGGGTCCCTTGCTCACTTTGCCACTGGATTCAAGCTAGCCTGGCTGATGACGGCTGAATAGCCAGAAACCGGTCCCAGGATGCTTGTTTCCGGTCCAGGGAAGACATGGCTTGGCAGTTCGGGCTGGACTGTTCCCATGAGGCACAGGGTCAGACTGATTTGCATATGGCCATGTCTGAACTGGGGTGGTGGAGTGAGCTAAAGAATGATGATGGATTAAACCCAGATCAGTTGACTGGGGGTGAGTGTTTGATTTGCTCTAATGCTCCGTCCATCATCCCCTTTGGTATCGCTTTGTTCGCCCTAAGTTGGCAGGGTATGCCCAGACGTGGGTCCCTTGCTCACTTTGCCACTGGATTCAAGCTAGCCTGGCTGATGACGGCTGAATAGCCAGAAACCGGTCCCAGGATGCTTGTTTCCGGTCCAGGGAAGACATGGCTTGGCAGTTCGGGCTGGACTGTTCCCATGAGGCACAGGGTCAGACTGATTTGCATATGGCCATGTCTGAACTGGGGTGGTGGAGTGAGCTAAAGAATGATGATGGATTAAACCCAGATCAGTTGACTGGGGGTGAGTGTTTGATTTGCTCTAATGCTCCGTCCATCATCCCCTTTGGTATCGCTTTGTTCGCCCTAAGTTGGCAGGGTATGCCCAGACGTGGGTCCCTTGCTCACTTTGCCACTGGATTCAAGCTAGCCTGGCTGATGACGGCTGAATAGCCAGAAACCGGTCCCAGGATGCTTGTTTCCGGTCCAGGGAAGACATGGCTTGGCAGTTCGGGCTGGACTGTTCCCATGAGGCACAGGGTCAGACTGATTTGCATATGGCCATGTCTGAACTGGGGTGGTGGAGTGAGCTAAAGAATGATGATGGATTAAACCCAGATCAGTTGACTGGGGGTGAGTGTTTGATTTGCTCTAATGCTCCGTCCATCATCCCCTTTGGTATCGCTTTGTTCGCCCTAAGTTGGCAGGGTATGCCCAGACGTGGGTCCCTTGCTCACTTTGCCACTGGATTCAAGCTAGCCTGGCTGATGACGGCTGAATAGCCAGAAACCGGTCCCAGGATGCTTGTTTCCGGTCCAGGGAAGACATGGCTTGGCAGTTCGGGCTGGACTGTTCCCATGAGGCACAGGGTCAGACTGATTTGCATATGGCCATGTCTGAACTGGGGTGGTGGAGTGAGCTAAAGAATGATGATGGATTAAACCCAGATCAGTTGACTGGGGGTGAGTGTTTGATTTGCTCTAATGCTCCGTCCATCATCCCCTTTGGTATCGCTTTGTTCGCCCTAAGTTGGCAGGGTATGCCCAGACGTGGGTCCCTTGCTCACTTTGCCACTGGATTCAAGCTAGCCTGGCTGATGACGGCTGAATAGCCAGAAACCGGTCCCAGGATGCTTGTTTCCGGTCCAGGGAAGACATGGCTTGGCAGTTCGGGCTGGACTGTTCCCATGAGGCACAGGGTCAGACTGATTTGCATATGGCCATGTCTGAACTGGGGTGGTGGAGTGAGCTAAAGAATGATGATGGATTAAACCCAGATCAGTTGACTGGGGGTGAGTGTTTGATTTGCTCTAATGCTCCGTCCATCATCCCCTTTGGTATCGCTTTGTTCGCCCTAAGTTGGCAGGGTATGCCCAGACGTGGGTCCCTTGCTCACTTTGCCACTGGATTCAAGCTAGCCTGGCTGATGACGGCTGAATAGCCAGAAACCGGTCCCAGGATGCTTGTTTCCGGTCCAGGGAAGACATGGCTTGGCAGTTCGGGCTGGACTGTTCCCATGAGGCACAGGGTCAGACTGATTTGCATATGGCCATGTCTGAACTGGGGTGGTGGAGTGAGCTAAAGAATGATGATGGATTAAACCCAGATCAGTTGACTGGGGGTGAGTGTTTGATTTGCTCTAATGCTCCGTCCATCATCCCCTTTGGTATCGCTTTGTTCGCCCTAAGTTGGCAGGGTATGCCCAGACGTGGGTCCCTTGCTCACTTTGCCACTGGATTCAAGCTAGCCTGGCTGATGACGGCTGAATAGCCAGAAACCGGTCCCAGGATGCTTGTTTCCGGTCCAGGGAAGACATGGCTTGGCAGTTCGGGCTGGACTGTTCCCATGAGGCACAGGGTCAGACTGATTTGCATATGGCCATGTCTGAACTGGGGTGGTGGAGTGAGCTAAAGAATGATGATGGATTAAACCCAGATCAGTTGACTGGGGGTGAGTGTTTGATTTGCTCTAATGCTCCGTCCATCATCCCCTTTGGTATCGCTTTGTTCGCCCTAAGTTGGCAGGGTATGCCCAGACGTGGGTCCCTTGCTCACTTTGCCACTGGATTCAAGCTAGCCTGGCTGATGACGGCTGAATAGCCAGAAACCGGTCCCAGGATGCTTGTTTCCGGTCCAGGGAAGACATGGCTTGGCAGTTCGGGCTGGACTGTTCCCATGAGGCACAGGGTCAGACTGATTTGCATATGGCCATGTCTGAACTGGGGTGGTGGAGTGAGCTAAAGAATGATGATGGATTAAACCCAGATCAGTTGACTGGGGGTGAGTGTTTGATTTGCTCTAATGCTCCGTCCATCATCCCCTTTGGTATCGCTTTGTTCGCCCTAAGTTGGCAGGGTATGCCCAGACGTGGGTCCCTTGCTCACTTTGCCACTGGATTCAAGCTAGCCTGGCTGATGACGGCTGAATAGCCAGAAACCGGTCCCAGGATGCTTGTTTCCGGTCCAGGGAAGACATGGCTTGGCAGTTCGGGCTGGACTGTTCCCATGAGGCACAGGGTCAGACTGATTTGCATATGGCCATGTCTGAACTGGGGTGGTGGAGTGAGCTAAAGAATGATGATGGATTAAACCCAGATCAGTTGACTGGGGGTGAGTGTTTGATTTGCTCTAATGCTCCGTCCATCATCCCCTTTGGTATCGCTTTGTTCGCCCTAAGTTGGCAGGGTATGCCCAGACGTGGGTCCCTTGCTCACTTTGCCACTGGATTCAAGCTAGCCTGGCTGATGACGGCTGAATAGCCAGAAACCGGTCCCAGGATGCTTGTTTCCGGTCCAGGGAAGACATGGCTTGGCAGTTCGGGCTGGACTGTTCCCATGAGGCACAGGGTCAGACTGATTTGCATATGGCCATGTCTGAACTGGGGTGGTGGAGTGAGCTAAAGAATGATGATGGATTAAACCCAGATCAGTTGACTGGGGGTGAGTGTTTGATTTGCTCTAATGCTCCGTCCATCATCCCCTTTGGTATCGCTTTGTTCGCCCTAAGTTGGCAGGGTATGCCCAGACGTGGGTCCCTTGCTCACTTTGCCACTGGATTCAAGCTAGCCTGGCTGATGACGGCTGAATAGCCAGAAACCGGTCCCAGGATGCTTGTTTCCGGTCCAGGGAAGACATGGCTTGGCAGTTCGGGCTGGACTGTTCCCATGAGGCACAGGGTCAGACTGATTTGCATATGGCCATGTCTGAACTGGGGTGGTGGAGTGAGCTAAAGAATGATGATGGATTAAACCCAGATCAGTTGACTGGGGGTGAGTGTTTGATTTGCTCTAATGCTCCGTCCATCATCCCCTTTGGTATCGCTTTGTTCGCCCTAAGTTGGCAGGGTATGCCCAGACGTGGGTCCCTTGCTCACTTTGCCACTGGATTCAAGCTAGCCTGGCTGATGACGGCTGAATAGCCAGAAACCGGTCCCAGGATGCTTGTTTCCGGTCCAGGGAAGACATGGCTTGGCAGTTCGGGCTGGACTGTTCCCATGAGGCACAGGGTCAGACTGATTTGCATATGGCCATGTCTGAACTGGGGTGGTGGAGTGAGCTAAAGAATGATGATGGATTAAACCCAGATCAGTTGACTGGGGGTGAGTGTTTGATTTGCTCTAATGCTCCGTCCATCATCCCCTTTGGTATCGCTTTGTTCGCCCTAAGTTGGCAGGGTATGCCCAGACGTGGGTCCCTTGCTCACTTTGCCACTGGATTCAAGCTAGCCTGGCTGATGACGGCTGAATAGCCAGAAACCGGTCCCAGGATGCTTGTTTCCGGTCCAGGGAAGACATGGCTTGGCAGTTCGGGCTGGACTGTTCCCATGAGGCACAGGGTCAGACTGATTTGCATATGGCCATGTCTGAACTGGGGTGGTGGAGTGAGCTAAAGAATGATGATGGATTAAACCCAGATCAGTTGACTGGGGGTGAGTGTTTGATTTGCTCTAATGCTCCGTCCATCATCCCCTTTGGTATCGCTTTGTTCGCCCTAAGTTGGCAGGGTATGCCCAGACGTGGGTCCCTTGCTCACTTTGCCACTGGATTCAAGCTAGCCTGGCTGATGACGGCTGAATAGCCAGAAACCGGTCCCAGGATGCTTGTTTCCGGTCCAGGGAAGACATGGCTTGGCAGTTCGGGCTGGACTGTTCCCATGAGGCACAGGGTCAGACTGATTTGCATATGGCCATGTCTGAACTGGGGTGGTGGAGTGAGCTAAAGAATGATGATGGATTAAACCCAGATCAGTTGACTGGGGGTGAGTGTTTGATTTGCTCTAATGCTCCGTCCATCATCCCCTTTGGTATCGCTTTGTTCGCCCTAAGTTGGCAGGGTATGCCCAGACGTGGGTCCCTTGCTCACTTTGCCACTGGATTCAAGCTAGCCTGGCTGATGACGGCTGAATAGCCAGAAACCGGTCCCAGGATGCTTGTTTCCGGTCCAGGGAAGACATGGCTTGGCAGTTCGGGCTGGACTGTTCCCATGAGGCACAGGGTCAGACTGATTTGCATATGGCCATGTCTGAACTGGGGTGGTGGAGTGAGCTAAAGAATGATGATGGATTAAACCCAGATCAGTTGACTGGGGGTGAGTGTTTGATTTGCTCTAATGCTCCGTCCATCATCCCCTTTGGTATCGCTTTGTTCGCCCTAAGTTGGCAGGGTATGCCCAGACGTGGGTCCCTTGCTCACTTTGCCACTGGATTCAAGCTAGCCTGGCTGATGACGGCTGAATAGCCAGAAACCGGTCCCAGGATGCTTGTTTCCGGTCCAGGGAAGACATGGCTTGGCAGTTCGGGCTGGACTGTTCCCATGAGGCACAGGGTCAGACTGATTTGCATATGGCCATGTCTGAACTGGGGTGGTGGAGTGAGCTAAAGAATGATGATGGATTAAACCCAGATCAGTTGACTGGGGGTGAGTGTTTGATTTGCTCTAATGCTCCGTCCATCATCCCCTTTGGTATCGCTTTGTTCGCCCTAAGTTGGCAGGGTATGCCCAGACGTGGGTCCCTTGCTCACTTTGCCACTGGATTCAAGCTAGCCTGGCTGATGACGGCTGAATAGCCAGAAACCGGTCCCAGGATGCTTGTTTCCGGTCCAGGGAAGACATGGCTTGGCAGTTCGGGCTGGACTGTTCCCATGAGGCACAGGGTCAGACTGATTTGCATATGGCCATGTCTGAACTGGGGTGGTGGAGTGAGCTAAAGAATGATGATGGATTAAACCCAGATCAGTTGACTGGGGGTGAGTGTTTGATTTGCTCTAATGCTCCGTCCATCATCCCCTTTGGTATCGCTTTGTTCGCCCTAAGTTGGCAGGGTATGCCCAGACGTGGGTCCCTTGCTCACTTTGCCACTGGATTCAAGCTAGCCTGGCTGATGACGGCTGAATAGCCAGAAACCGGTCCCAGGATGCTTGTTTCCGGTCCAGGGAAGACATGGCTTGGCAGTTCGGGCTGGACTGTTCCCATGAGGCACAGGGTCAGACTGATTTGCATATGGCCATGTCTGAACTGGGGTGGTGGAGTGAGCTAAAGAATGATGATGGATTAAACCCAGATCAGTTGACTGGGGGTGAGTGTTTGATTTGCTCTAATGCTCCGTCCATCATCCCCTTTGGTATCGCTTTGTTCGCCCTAAGTTGGCAGGGTATGCCCAGACGTGGGTCCCTTGCTCACTTTGCCACTGGATTCAAGCTAGCCTGGCTGATGACGGCTGAATAGCCAGAAACCGGTCCCAGGATGCTTGTTTCCGGTCCAGGGAAGACATGGCTTGGCAGTTCGGGCTGGACTGTTCCCATGAGGCACAGGGTCAGACTGATTTGCATATGGCCATGTCTGAACTGGGGTGGTGGAGTGAGCTAAAGAATGATGATGGATTAAACCCAGATCAGTTGACTGGGGGTGAGTGTTTGATTTGCTCTAATGCTCCGTCCATCATCCCCTTTGGTATCGCTTTGTTCGCCCTAAGTTGGCAGGGTATGCCCAGACGTGGGTCCCTTGCTCACTTTGCCACTGGATTCAAGCTAGCCTGGCTGATGACGGCTGAATAGCCAGAAACCGGTCCCAGGATGCTTGTTTCCGGTCCAGGGAAGACATGGCTTGGCAGTTCGGGCTGGACTGTTCCCATGAGGCACAGGGTCAGACTGATTTGCATATGGCCATGTCTGAACTGGGGTGGTGGAGTGAGCTAAAGAATGATGATGGATTAAACCCAGATCAGTTGACTGGGGGTGAGTGTTTGATTTGCTCTAATGCTCCGTCCATCATCCCCTTTGGTATCGCTTTGTTCGCCCTAAGTTGGCAGGGTATGCCCAGACGTGGGTCCCTTGCTCACTTTGCCACTGGATTCAAGCTAGCCTGGCTGATGACGGCTGAATAGCCAGAAACCGGTCCCAGGATGCTTGTTTCCGGTCCAGGGAAGACATGGCTTGGCAGTTCGGGCTGGACTGTTCCCATGAGGCACAGGGTCAGACTGATTTGCATATGGCCATGTCTGAACTGGGGTGGTGGAGTGAGCTAAAGAATGATGATGGATTAAACCCAGATCAGTTGACTGGGGGTGAGTGTTTGATTTGCTCTAATGCTCCGTCCATCATCCCCTTTGGTATCGCTTTGTTCGCCCTAAGTTGGCAGGGTATGCCCAGACGTGGGTCCCTTGCTCACTTTGCCACTGGATTCAAGCTAGCCTGGCTGATGACGGCTGAATAGCCAGAAACCGGTCCCAGGATGCTTGTTTCCGGTCCAGGGAAGACATGGCTTGGCAGTTCGGGCTGGACTGTTCCCATGAGGCACAGGGTCAGACTGATTTGCATATGGCCATGTCTGAACTGGGGTGGTGGAGTGAGCTAAAGAATGATGATGGATTAAACCCAGATCAGTTGACTGGGGGTGAGTGTTTGATTTGCTCTAATGCTCCGTCCATCATCCCCTTTGGTATCGCTTTGTTCGCCCTAAGTTGGCAGGGTATGCCCAGACGTGGGTCCCTTGCTCACTTTGCCACTGGATTCAAGCTAGCCTGGCTGATGACGGCTGAATAGCCAGAAACCGGTCCCAGGATGCTTGTTTCCGGTCCAGGGAAGACATGGCTTGGCAGTTCGGGCTGGACTGTTCCCATGAGGCACAGGGTCAGACTGATTTGCATATGGCCATGTCTGAACTGGGGTGGTGGAGTGAGCTAAAGAATGATGATGGATTAAACCCAGATCAGTTGACTGGGGGTGAGTGTTTGATTTGCTCTAATGCTCCGTCCATCATCCCCTTTGGTATCGCTTTGTTCGCCCTAAGTTGGCAGGGTATGCCCAGACGTGGGTCCCTTGCTCACTTTGCCACTGGATTCAAGCTAGCCTGGCTGATGACGGCTGAATAGCCAGAAACCGGTCCCAGGATGCTTGTTTCCGGTCCAGGGAAGACATGGCTTGGCAGTTCGGGCTGGACTGTTCCCATGAGGCACAGGGTCAGACTGATTTGCATATGGCCATGTCTGAACTGGGGTGGTGGAGTGAGCTAAAGAATGATGATGGATTAAACCCAGATCAGTTGACTGGGGGTGAGTGTTTGATTTGCTCTAATGCTCCGTCCATCATCCCCTTTGGTATCGCTTTGTTCGCCCTAAGTTGGCAGGGTATGCCCAGACGTGGGTCCCTTGCTCACTTTGCCACTGGATTCAAGCTAGCCTGGCTGATGACGGCTGAATAGCCAGAAACCGGTCCCAGGATGCTTGTTTCCGGTCCAGGGAAGACATGGCTTGGCAGTTCGGGCTGGACTGTTCCCATGAGGCACAGGGTCAGACTGATTTGCATATGGCCATGTCTGAACTGGGGTGGTGGAGTGAGCTAAAGAATGATGATGGATTAAACCCAGATCAGTTGACTGGGGGTGAGTGTTTGATTTGCTCTAATGCTCCGTCCATCATCCCCTTTGGTATCGCTTTGTTCGCCCTAAGTTGGCAGGGTATGCCCAGACGTGGGTCCCTTGCTCACTTTGCCACTGGATTCAAGCTAGCCTGGCTGATGACGGCTGAATAGCCAGAAACCGGTCCCAGGATGCTTGTTTCCGGTCCAGGGAAGACATGGCTTGGCAGTTCGGGCTGGACTGTTCCCATGAGGCACAGGGTCAGACTGATTTGCATATGGCCATGTCTGAACTGGGGTGGTGGAGTGAGCTAAAGAATGATGATGGATTAAACCCAGATCAGTTGACTGGGGGTGAGTGTTTGATTTGCTCTAATGCTCCGTCCATCATCCCCTTTGGTATCGCTTTGTTCGCCCTAAGTTGGCAGGGTATGCCCAGACGTGGGTCCCTTGCTCACTTTGCCACTGGATTCAAGCTAGCCTGGCTGATGACGGCTGAATAGCCAGAAACCGGTCCCAGGATGCTTGTTTCCGGTCCAGGGAAGACATGGCTTGGCAGTTCGGGCTGGACTGTTCCCATGAGGCACAGGGTCAGACTGATTTGCATATGGCCATGTCTGAACTGGGGTGGTGGAGTGAGCTAAAGAATGATGATGGATTAAACCCAGATCAGTTGACTGGGGGTGAGTGTTTGATTTGCTCTAATGCTCCGTCCATCATCCCCTTTGGTATCGCTTTGTTCGCCCTAAGTTGGCAGGGTATGCCCAGACGTGGGTCCCTTGCTCACTTTGCCACTGGATTCAAGCTAGCCTGGCTGATGACGGCTGAATAGCCAGAAACCGGTCCCAGGATGCTTGTTTCCGGTCCAGGGAAGACATGGCTTGGCAGTTCGGGCTGGACTGTTCCCATGAGGCACAGGGTCAGACTGATTTGCATATGGCCATGTCTGAACTGGGGTGGTGGAGTGAGCTAAAGAATGATGATGGATTAAACCCAGATCAGTTGACTGGGGGTGAGTGTTTGATTTGCTCTAATGCTCCGTCCATCATCCCCTTTGGTATCGCTTTGTTCGCCCTAAGTTGGCAGGGTATGCCCAGACGTGGGTCCCTTGCTCACTTTGCCACTGGATTCAAGCTAGCCTGGCTGATGACGGCTGAATAGCCAGAAACCGGTCCCAGGATGCTTGTTTCCGGTCCAGGGAAGACATGGCTTGGCAGTTCGGGCTGGACTGTTCCCATGAGGCACAGGGTCAGACTGATTTGCATATGGCCATGTCTGAACTGGGGTGGTGGAGTGAGCTAAAGAATGATGATGGATTAAACCCAGATCAGTTGACTGGGGGTGAGTGTTTGATTTGCTCTAATGCTCCGTCCATCATCCCCTTTGGTATCGCTTTGTTCGCCCTAAGTTGGCAGGGTATGCCCAGACGTGGGTCCCTTGCTCACTTTGCCACTGGATTCAAGCTAGCCTGGCTGATGACGGCTGAATAGCCAGAAACCGGTCCCAGGATGCTTGTTTCCGGTCCAGGGAAGACATGGCTTGGCAGTTCGGGCTGGACTGTTCCCATGAGGCACAGGGTCAGACTGATTTGCATATGGCCATGTCTGAACTGGGGTGGTGGAGTGAGCTAAAGAATGATGATGGATTAAACCCAGATCAGTTGACTGGGGGTGAGTGTTTGATTTGCTCTAATGCTCCGTCCATCATCCCCTTTGGTATCGCTTTGTTCGCCCTAAGTTGGCAGGGTATGCCCAGACGTGGGTCCCTTGCTCACTTTGCCACTGGATTCAAGCTAGCCTGGCTGATGACGGCTGAATAGCCAGAAACCGGTCCCAGGATGCTTGTTTCCGGTCCAGGGAAGACATGGCTTGGCAGTTCGGGCTGGACTGTTCCCATGAGGCACAGGGTCAGACTGATTTGCATATGGCCATGTCTGAACTGGGGTGGTGGAGTGAGCTAAAGAATGATGATGGATTAAACCCAGATCAGTTGACTGGGGGTGAGTGTTTGATTTGCTCTAATGCTCCGTCCATCATCCCCTTTGGTATCGCTTTGTTCGCCCTAAGTTGGCAGGGTATGCCCAGACGTGGGTCCCTTGCTCACTTTGCCACTGGATTCAAGCTAGCCTGGCTGATGACGGCTGAATAGCCAGAAACCGGTCCCAGGATGCTTGTTTCCGGTCCAGGGAAGACATGGCTTGGCAGTTCGGGCTGGACTGTTCCCATGAGGCACAGGGTCAGACTGATTTGCATATGGCCATGTCTGAACTGGGGTGGTGGAGTGAGCTAAAGAATGATGATGGATTAAACCCAGATCAGTTGACTGGGGGTGAGTGTTTGATTTGCTCTAATGCTCCGTCCATCATCCCCTTTGGTATCGCTTTGTTCGCCCTAAGTTGGCAGGGTATGCCCAGACGTGGGTCCCTTGCTCACTTTGCCACTGGATTCAAGCTAGCCTGGCTGATGACGGCTGAATAGCCAGAAACCGGTCCCAGGATGCTTGTTTCCGGTCCAGGGAAGACATGGCTTGGCAGTTCGGGCTGGACTGTTCCCATGAGGCACAGGGTCAGACTGATTTGCATATGGCCATGTCTGAACTGGGGTGGTGGAGTGAGCTAAAGAATGATGATGGATTAAACCCAGATCAGTTGACTGGGGGTGAGTGTTTGATTTGCTCTAATGCTCCGTCCATCATCCCCTTTGGTATCGCTTTGTTCGCCCTAAGTTGGCAGGGTATGCCCAGACGTGGGTCCCTTGCTCACTTTGCCACTGGATTCAAGCTAGCCTGGCTGATGACGGCTGAATAGCCAGAAACCGGTCCCAGGATGCTTGTTTCCGGTCCAGGGAAGACATGGCTTGGCAGTTCGGGCTGGACTGTTCCCATGAGGCACAGGGTCAGACTGATTTGCATATGGCCATGTCTGAACTGGGGTGGTGGAGTGAGCTAAAGAATGATGATGGATTAAACCCAGATCAGTTGACTGGGGGTGAGTGTTTGATTTGCTCTAATGCTCCGTCCATCATCCCCTTTGGTATCGCTTTGTTCGCCCTAAGTTGGCAGGGTATGCCCAGACGTGGGTCCCTTGCTCACTTTGCCACTGGATTCAAGCTAGCCTGGCTGATGACGGCTGAATAGCCAGAAACCGGTCCCAGGATGCTTGTTTCCGGTCCAGGGAAGACATGGCTTGGCAGTTCGGGCTGGACTGTTCCCATGAGGCACAGGGTCAGACTGATTTGCATATGGCCATGTCTGAACTGGGGTGGTGGAGTGAGCTAAAGAATGATGATGGATTAAACCCAGATCAGTTGACTGGGGGTGAGTGTTTGATTTGCTCTAATGCTCCGTCCATCATCCCCTTTGGTATCGCTTTGTTCGCCCTAAGTTGGCAGGGTATGCCCAGACGTGGGTCCCTTGCTCACTTTGCCACTGGATTCAAGCTAGCCTGGCTGATGACGGCTGAATAGCCAGAAACCGGTCCCAGGATGCTTGTTTCCGGTCCAGGGAAGACATGGCTTGGCAGTTCGGGCTGGACTGTTCCCATGAGGCACAGGGTCAGACTGATTTGCATATGGCCATGTCTGAACTGGGGTGGTGGAGTGAGCTAAAGAATGATGATGGATTAAACCCAGATCAGTTGACTGGGGGTGAGTGTTTGATTTGCTCTAATGCTCCGTCCATCATCCCCTTTGGTATCGCTTTGTTCGCCCTAAGTTGGCAGGGTATGCCCAGACGTGGGTCCCTTGCTCACTTTGCCACTGGATTCAAGCTAGCCTGGCTGATGACGGCTGAATAGCCAGAAACCGGTCCCAGGATGCTTGTTTCCGGTCCAGGGAAGACATGGCTTGGCAGTTCGGGCTGGACTGTTCCCATGAGGCACAGGGTCAGACTGATTTGCATATGGCCATGTCTGAACTGGGGTGGTGGAGTGAGCTAAAGAATGATGATGGATTAAACCCAGATCAGTTGACTGGGGGTGAGTGTTTGATTTGCTCTAATGCTCCGTCCATCATCCCCTTTGGTATCGCTTTGTTCGCCCTAAGTTGGCAGGGTATGCCCAGACGTGGGTCCCTTGCTCACTTTGCCACTGGATTCAAGCTAGCCTGGCTGATGACGGCTGAATAGCCAGAAACCGGTCCCAGGATGCTTGTTTCCGGTCCAGGGAAGACATGGCTTGGCAGTTCGGGCTGGACTGTTCCCATGAGGCACAGGGTCAGACTGATTTGCATATGGCCATGTCTGAACTGGGGTGGTGGAGTGAGCTAAAGAATGATGATGGATTAAACCCAGATCAGTTGACTGGGGGTGAGTGTTTGATTTGCTCTAATGCTCCGTCCATCATCCCCTTTGGTATCGCTTTGTTCGCCCTAAGTTGGCAGGGTATGCCCAGACGTGGGTCCCTTGCTCACTTTGCCACTGGATTCAAGCTAGCCTGGCTGATGACGGCTGAATAGCCAGAAACCGGTCCCAGGATGCTTGTTTCCGGTCCAGGGAAGACATGGCTTGGCAGTTCGGGCTGGACTGTTCCCATGAGGCACAGGGTCAGACTGATTTGCATATGGCCATGTCTGAACTGGGGTGGTGGAGTGAGCTAAAGAATGATGATGGATTAAACCCAGATCAGTTGACTGGGGGTGAGTGTTTGATTTGCTCTAATGCTCCGTCCATCATCCCCTTTGGTATCGCTTTGTTCGCCCTAAGTTGGCAGGGTATGCCCAGACGTGGGTCCCTTGCTCACTTTGCCACTGGATTCAAGCTAGCCTGGCTGATGACGGCTGAATAGCCAGAAACCGGTCCCAGGATGCTTGTTTCCGGTCCAGGGAAGACATGGCTTGGCAGTTCGGGCTGGACTGTTCCCATGAGGCACAGGGTCAGACTGATTTGCATATGGCCATGTCTGAACTGGGGTGGTGGAGTGAGCTAAAGAATGATGATGGATTAAACCCAGATCAGTTGACTGGGGGTGAGTGTTTGATTTGCTCTAATGCTCCGTCCATCATCCCCTTTGGTATCGCTTTGTTCGCCCTAAGTTGGCAGGGTATGCCCAGACGTGGGTCCCTTGCTCACTTTGCCACTGGATTCAAGCTAGCCTGGCTGATGACGGCTGAATAGCCAGAAACCGGTCCCAGGATGCTTGTTTCCGGTCCAGGGAAGACATGGCTTGGCAGTTCGGGCTGGACTGTTCCCATGAGGCACAGGGTCAGACTGATTTGCATATGGCCATGTCTGAACTGGGGTGGTGGAGTGAGCTAAAGAATGATGATGGATTAAACCCAGATCAGTTGACTGGGGGTGAGTGTTTGATTTGCTCTAATGCTCCGTCCATCATCCCCTTTGGTATCGCTTTGTTCGCCCTAAGTTGGCAGGGTATGCCCAGACGTGGGTCCCTTGCTCACTTTGCCACTGGATTCAAGCTAGCCTGGCTGATGACGGCTGAATAGCCAGAAACCGGTCCCAGGATGCTTGTTTCCGGTCCAGGGAAGACATGGCTTGGCAGTTCGGGCTGGACTGTTCCCATGAGGCACAGGGTCAGACTGATTTGCATATGGCCATGTCTGAACTGGGGTGGTGGAGTGAGCTAAAGAATGATGATGGATTAAACCCAGATCAGTTGACTGGGGGTGAGTGTTTGATTTGCTCTAATGCTCCGTCCATCATCCCCTTTGGTATCGCTTTGTTCGCCCTAAGTTGGCAGGGTATGCCCAGACGTGGGTCCCTTGCTCACTTTGCCACTGGATTCAAGCTAGCCTGGCTGATGACGGCTGAATAGCCAGAAACCGGTCCCAGGATGCTTGTTTCCGGTCCAGGGAAGACATGGCTTGGCAGTTCGGGCTGGACTGTTCCCATGAGGCACAGGGTCAGACTGATTTGCATATGGCCATGTCTGAACTGGGGTGGTGGAGTGAGCTAAAGAATGATGATGGATTAAACCCAGATCAGTTGACTGGGGGTGAGTGTTTGATTTGCTCTAATGCTCCGTCCATCATCCCCTTTGGTATCGCTTTGTTCGCCCTAAGTTGGCAGGGTATGCCCAGACGTGGGTCCCTTGCTCACTTTGCCACTGGATTCAAGCTAGCCTGGCTGATGACGGCTGAATAGCCAGAAACCGGTCCCAGGATGCTTGTTTCCGGTCCAGGGAAGACATGGCTTGGCAGTTCGGGCTGGACTGTTCCCATGAGGCACAGGGTCAGACTGATTTGCATATGGCCATGTCTGAACTGGGGTGGTGGAGTGAGCTAAAGAATGATGATGGATTAAACCCAGATCAGTTGACTGGGGGTGAGTGTTTGATTTGCTCTAATGCTCCGTCCATCATCCCCTTTGGTATCGCTTTGTTCGCCCTAAGTTGGCAGGGTATGCCCAGACGTGGGTCCCTTGCTCACTTTGCCACTGGATTCAAGCTAGCCTGGCTGATGACGGCTGAATAGCCAGAAACCGGTCCCAGGATGCTTGTTTCCGGTCCAGGGAAGACATGGCTTGGCAGTTCGGGCTGGACTGTTCCCATGAGGCACAGGGTCAGACTGATTTGCATATGGCCATGTCTGAACTGGGGTGGTGGAGTGAGCTAAAGAATGATGATGGATTAAACCCAGATCAGTTGACTGGGGGTGAGTGTTTGATTTGCTCTAATGCTCCGTCCATCATCCCCTTTGGTATCGCTTTGTTCGCCCTAAGTTGGCAGGGTATGCCCAGACGTGGGTCCCTTGCTCACTTTGCCACTGGATTCAAGCTAGCCTGGCTGATGACGGCTGAATAGCCAGAAACCGGTCCCAGGATGCTTGTTTCCGGTCCAGGGAAGACATGGCTTGGCAGTTCGGGCTGGACTGTTCCCATGAGGCACAGGGTCAGACTGATTTGCATATGGCCATGTCTGAACTGGGGTGGTGGAGTGAGCTAAAGAATGATGATGGATTAAACCCAGATCAGTTGACTGGGGGTGAGTGTTTGATTTGCTCTAATGCTCCGTCCATCATCCCCTTTGGTATCGCTTTGTTCGCCCTAAGTTGGCAGGGTATGCCCAGACGTGGGTCCCTTGCTCACTTTGCCACTGGATTCAAGCTAGCCTGGCTGATGACGGCTGAATAGCCAGAAACCGGTCCCAGGATGCTTGTTTCCGGTCCAGGGAAGACATGGCTTGGCAGTTCGGGCTGGACTGTTCCCATGAGGCACAGGGTCAGACTGATTTGCATATGGCCATGTCTGAACTGGGGTGGTGGAGTGAGCTAAAGAATGATGATGGATTAAACCCAGATCAGTTGACTGGGGGTGAGTGTTTGATTTGCTCTAATGCTCCGTCCATCATCCCCTTTGGTATCGCTTTGTTCGCCCTAAGTTGGCAGGGTATGCCCAGACGTGGGTCCCTTGCTCACTTTGCCACTGGATTCAAGCTAGCCTGGCTGATGACGGCTGAATAGCCAGAAACCGGTCCCAGGATGCTTGTTTCCGGTCCAGGGAAGACATGGCTTGGCAGTTCGGGCTGGACTGTTCCCATGAGGCACAGGGTCAGACTGATTTGCATATGGCCATGTCTGAACTGGGGTGGTGGAGTGAGCTAAAGAATGATGATGGATTAAACCCAGATCAGTTGACTGGGGGTGAGTGTTTGATTTGCTCTAATGCTCCGTCCATCATCCCCTTTGGTATCGCTTTGTTCGCCCTAAGTTGGCAGGGTATGCCCAGACGTGGGTCCCTTGCTCACTTTGCCACTGGATTCAAGCTAGCCTGGCTGATGACGGCTGAATAGCCAGAAACCGGTCCCAGGATGCTTGTTTCCGGTCCAGGGAAGACATGGCTTGGCAGTTCGGGCTGGACTGTTCCCATGAGGCACAGGGTCAGACTGATTTGCATATGGCCATGTCTGAACTGGGGTGGTGGAGTGAGCTAAAGAATGATGATGGATTAAACCCAGATCAGTTGACTGGGGGTGAGTGTTTGATTTGCTCTAATGCTCCGTCCATCATCCCCTTTGGTATCGCTTTGTTCGCCCTAAGTTGGCAGGGTATGCCCAGACGTGGGTCCCTTGCTCACTTTGCCACTGGATTCAAGCTAGCCTGGCTGATGACGGCTGAATAGCCAGAAACCGGTCCCAGGATGCTTGTTTCCGGTCCAGGGAAGACATGGCTTGGCAGTTCGGGCTGGACTGTTCCCATGAGGCACAGGGTCAGACTGATTTGCATATGGCCATGTCTGAACTGGGGTGGTGGAGTGAGCTAAAGAATGATGATGGATTAAACCCAGATCAGTTGACTGGGGGTGAGTGTTTGATTTGCTCTAATGCTCCGTCCATCATCCCCTTTGGTATCGCTTTGTTCGCCCTAAGTTGGCAGGGTATGCCCAGACGTGGGTCCCTTGCTCACTTTGCCACTGGATTCAAGCTAGCCTGGCTGATGACGGCTGAATAGCCAGAAACCGGTCCCAGGATGCTTGTTTCCGGTCCAGGGAAGACATGGCTTGGCAGTTCGGGCTGGACTGTTCCCATGAGGCACAGGGTCAGACTGATTTGCATATGGCCATGTCTGAACTGGGGTGGTGGAGTGAGCTAAAGAATGATGATGGATTAAACCCAGATCAGTTGACTGGGGGTGAGTGTTTGATTTGCTCTAATGCTCCGTCCATCATCCCCTTTGGTATCGCTTTGTTCGCCCTAAGTTGGCAGGGTATGCCCAGACGTGGGTCCCTTGCTCACTTTGCCACTGGATTCAAGCTAGCCTGGCTGATGACGGCTGAATAGCCAGAAACCGGTCCCAGGATGCTTGTTTCCGGTCCAGGGAAGACATGGCTTGGCAGTTCGGGCTGGACTGTTCCCATGAGGCACAGGGTCAGACTGATTTGCATATGGCCATGTCTGAACTGGGGTGGTGGAGTGAGCTAAAGAATGATGATGGATTAAACCCAGATCAGTTGACTGGGGGTGAGTGTTTGATTTGCTCTAATGCTCCGTCCATCATCCCCTTTGGTATCGCTTTGTTCGCCCTAAGTTGGCAGGGTATGCCCAGACGTGGGTCCCTTGCTCACTTTGCCACTGGATTCAAGCTAGCCTGGCTGATGACGGCTGAATAGCCAGAAACCGGTCCCAGGATGCTTGTTTCCGGTCCAGGGAAGACATGGCTTGGCAGTTCGGGCTGGACTGTTCCCATGAGGCACAGGGTCAGACTGATTTGCATATGGCCATGTCTGAACTGGGGTGGTGGAGTGAGCTAAAGAATGATGATGGATTAAACCCAGATCAGTTGACTGGGGGTGAGTGTTTGATTTGCTCTAATGCTCCGTCCATCATCCCCTTTGGTATCGCTTTGTTCGCCCTAAGTTGGCAGGGTATGCCCAGACGTGGGTCCCTTGCTCACTTTGCCACTGGATTCAAGCTAGCCTGGCTGATGACGGCTGAATAGCCAGAAACCGGTCCCAGGATGCTTGTTTCCGGTCCAGGGAAGACATGGCTTGGCAGTTCGGGCTGGACTGTTCCCATGAGGCACAGGGTCAGACTGATTTGCATATGGCCATGTCTGAACTGGGGTGGTGGAGTGAGCTAAAGAATGATGATGGATTAAACCCAGATCAGTTGACTGGGGGTGAGTGTTTGATTTGCTCTAATGCTCCGTCCATCATCCCCTTTGGTATCGCTTTGTTCGCCCTAAGTTGGCAGGGTATGCCCAGACGTGGGTCCCTTGCTCACTTTGCCACTGGATTCAAGCTAGCCTGGCTGATGACGGCTGAATAGCCAGAAACCGGTCCCAGGATGCTTGTTTCCGGTCCAGGGAAGACATGGCTTGGCAGTTCGGGCTGGACTGTTCCCATGAGGCACAGGGTCAGACTGATTTGCATATGGCCATGTCTGAACTGGGGTGGTGGAGTGAGCTAAAGAATGATGATGGATTAAACCCAGATCAGTTGACTGGGGGTGAGTGTTTGATTTGCTCTAATGCTCCGTCCATCATCCCCTTTGGTATCGCTTTGTTCGCCCTAAGTTGGCAGGGTATGCCCAGACGTGGGTCCCTTGCTCACTTTGCCACTGGATTCAAGCTAGCCTGGCTGATGACGGCTGAATAGCCAGAAACCGGTCCCAGGATGCTTGTTTCCGGTCCAGGGAAGACATGGCTTGGCAGTTCGGGCTGGACTGTTCCCATGAGGCACAGGGTCAGACTGATTTGCATATGGCCATGTCTGAACTGGGGTGGTGGAGTGAGCTAAAGAATGATGATGGATTAAACCCAGATCAGTTGACTGGGGGTGAGTGTTTGATTTGCTCTAATGCTCCGTCCATCATCCCCTTTGGTATCGCTTTGTTCGCCCTAAGTTGGCAGGGTATGCCCAGACGTGGGTCCCTTGCTCACTTTGCCACTGGATTCAAGCTAGCCTGGCTGATGACGGCTGAATAGCCAGAAACCGGTCCCAGGATGCTTGTTTCCGGTCCAGGGAAGACATGGCTTGGCAGTTCGGGCTGGACTGTTCCCATGAGGCACAGGGTCAGACTGATTTGCATATGGCCATGTCTGAACTGGGGTGGTGGAGTGAGCTAAAGAATGATGATGGATTAAACCCAGATCAGTTGACTGGGGGTGAGTGTTTGATTTGCTCTAATGCTCCGTCCATCATCCCCTTTGGTATCGCTTTGTTCGCCCTAAGTTGGCAGGGTATGCCCAGACGTGGGTCCCTTGCTCACTTTGCCACTGGATTCAAGCTAGCCTGGCTGATGACGGCTGAATAGCCAGAAACCGGTCCCAGGATGCTTGTTTCCGGTCCAGGGAAGACATGGCTTGGCAGTTCGGGCTGGACTGTTCCCATGAGGCACAGGGTCAGACTGATTTGCATATGGCCATGTCTGAACTGGGGTGGTGGAGTGAGCTAAAGAATGATGATGGATTAAACCCAGATCAGTTGACTGGGGGTGAGTGTTTGATTTGCTCTAATGCTCCGTCCATCATCCCCTTTGGTATCGCTTTGTTCGCCCTAAGTTGGCAGGGTATGCCCAGACGTGGGTCCCTTGCTCACTTTGCCACTGGATTCAAGCTAGCCTGGCTGATGACGGCTGAATAGCCAGAAACCGGTCCCAGGATGCTTGTTTCCGGTCCAGGGAAGACATGGCTTGGCAGTTCGGGCTGGACTGTTCCCATGAGGCACAGGGTCAGACTGATTTGCATATGGCCATGTCTGAACTGGGGTGGTGGAGTGAGCTAAAGAATGATGATGGATTAAACCCAGATCAGTTGACTGGGGGTGAGTGTTTGATTTGCTCTAATGCTCCGTCCATCATCCCCTTTGGTATCGCTTTGTTCGCCCTAAGTTGGCAGGGTATGCCCAGACGTGGGTCCCTTGCTCACTTTGCCACTGGATTCAAGCTAGCCTGGCTGATGACGGCTGAATAGCCAGAAACCGGTCCCAGGATGCTTGTTTCCGGTCCAGGGAAGACATGGCTTGGCAGTTCGGGCTGGACTGTTCCCATGAGGCACAGGGTCAGACTGATTTGCATATGGCCATGTCTGAACTGGGGTGGTGGAGTGAGCTAAAGAATGATGATGGATTAAACCCAGATCAGTTGACTGGGGGTGAGTGTTTGATTTGCTCTAATGCTCCGTCCATCATCCCCTTTGGTATCGCTTTGTTCGCCCTAAGTTGGCAGGGTATGCCCAGACGTGGGTCCCTTGCTCACTTTGCCACTGGATTCAAGCTAGCCTGGCTGATGACGGCTGAATAGCCAGAAACCGGTCCCAGGATGCTTGTTTCCGGTCCAGGGAAGACATGGCTTGGCAGTTCGGGCTGGACTGTTCCCATGAGGCACAGGGTCAGACTGATTTGCATATGGCCATGTCTGAACTGGGGTGGTGGAGTGAGCTAAAGAATGATGATGGATTAAACCCAGATCAGTTGACTGGGGGTGAGTGTTTGATTTGCTCTAATGCTCCGTCCATCATCCCCTTTGGTATCGCTTTGTTCGCCCTAAGTTGGCAGGGTATGCCCAGACGTGGGTCCCTTGCTCACTTTGCCACTGGATTCAAGCTAGCCTGGCTGATGACGGCTGAATAGCCAGAAACCGGTCCCAGGATGCTTGTTTCCGGTCCAGGGAAGACATGGCTTGGCAGTTCGGGCTGGACTGTTCCCATGAGGCACAGGGTCAGACTGATTTGCATATGGCCATGTCTGAACTGGGGTGGTGGAGTGAGCTAAAGAATGATGATGGATTAAACCCAGATCAGTTGACTGGGGGTGAGTGTTTGATTTGCTCTAATGCTCCGTCCATCATCCCCTTTGGTATCGCTTTGTTCGCCCTAAGTTGGCAGGGTATGCCCAGACGTGGGTCCCTTGCTCACTTTGCCACTGGATTCAAGCTAGCCTGGCTGATGACGGCTGAATAGCCAGAAACCGGTCCCAGGATGCTTGTTTCCGGTCCAGGGAAGACATGGCTTGGCAGTTCGGGCTGGACTGTTCCCATGAGGCACAGGGTCAGACTGATTTGCATATGGCCATGTCTGAACTGGGGTGGTGGAGTGAGCTAAAGAATGATGATGGATTAAACCCAGATCAGTTGACTGGGGGTGAGTGTTTGATTTGCTCTAATGCTCCGTCCATCATCCCCTTTGGTATCGCTTTGTTCGCCCTAAGTTGGCAGGGTATGCCCAGACGTGGGTCCCTTGCTCACTTTGCCACTGGATTCAAGCTAGCCTGGCTGATGACGGCTGAATAGCCAGAAACCGGTCCCAGGATGCTTGTTTCCGGTCCAGGGAAGACATGGCTTGGCAGTTCGGGCTGGACTGTTCCCATGAGGCACAGGGTCAGACTGATTTGCATATGGCCATGTCTGAACTGGGGTGGTGGAGTGAGCTAAAGAATGATGATGGATTAAACCCAGATCAGTTGACTGGGGGTGAGTGTTTGATTTGCTCTAATGCTCCGTCCATCATCCCCTTTGGTATCGCTTTGTTCGCCCTAAGTTGGCAGGGTATGCCCAGACGTGGGTCCCTTGCTCACTTTGCCACTGGATTCAAGCTAGCCTGGCTGATGACGGCTGAATAGCCAGAAACCGGTCCCAGGATGCTTGTTTCCGGTCCAGGGAAGACATGGCTTGGCAGTTCGGGCTGGACTGTTCCCATGAGGCACAGGGTCAGACTGATTTGCATATGGCCATGTCTGAACTGGGGTGGTGGAGTGAGCTAAAGAATGATGATGGATTAAACCCAGATCAGTTGACTGGGGGTGAGTGTTTGATTTGCTCTAATGCTCCGTCCATCATCCCCTTTGGTATCGCTTTGTTCGCCCTAAGTTGGCAGGGTATGCCCAGACGTGGGTCCCTTGCTCACTTTGCCACTGGATTCAAGCTAGCCTGGCTGATGACGGCTGAATAGCCAGAAACCGGTCCCAGGATGCTTGTTTCCGGTCCAGGGAAGACATGGCTTGGCAGTTCGGGCTGGACTGTTCCCATGAGGCACAGGGTCAGACTGATTTGCATATGGCCATGTCTGAACTGGGGTGGTGGAGTGAGCTAAAGAATGATGATGGATTAAACCCAGATCAGTTGACTGGGGGTGAGTGTTTGATTTGCTCTAATGCTCCGTCCATCATCCCCTTTGGTATCGCTTTGTTCGCCCTAAGTTGGCAGGGTATGCCCAGACGTGGGTCCCTTGCTCACTTTGCCACTGGATTCAAGCTAGCCTGGCTGATGACGGCTGAATAGCCAGAAACCGGTCCCAGGATGCTTGTTTCCGGTCCAGGGAAGACATGGCTTGGCAGTTCGGGCTGGACTGTTCCCATGAGGCACAGGGTCAGACTGATTTGCATATGGCCATGTCTGAACTGGGGTGGTGGAGTGAGCTAAAGAATGATGATGGATTAAACCCAGATCAGTTGACTGGGGGTGAGTGTTTGATTTGCTCTAATGCTCCGTCCATCATCCCCTTTGGTATCGCTTTGTTCGCCCTAAGTTGGCAGGGTATGCCCAGACGTGGGTCCCTTGCTCACTTTGCCACTGGATTCAAGCTAGCCTGGCTGATGACGGCTGAATAGCCAGAAACCGGTCCCAGGATGCTTGTTTCCGGTCCAGGGAAGACATGGCTTGGCAGTTCGGGCTGGACTGTTCCCATGAGGCACAGGGTCAGACTGATTTGCATATGGCCATGTCTGAACTGGGGTGGTGGAGTGAGCTAAAGAATGATGATGGATTAAACCCAGATCAGTTGACTGGGGGTGAGTGTTTGATTTGCTCTAATGCTCCGTCCATCATCCCCTTTGGTATCGCTTTGTTCGCCCTAAGTTGGCAGGGTATGCCCAGACGTGGGTCCCTTGCTCACTTTGCCACTGGATTCAAGCTAGCCTGGCTGATGACGGCTGAATAGCCAGAAACCGGTCCCAGGATGCTTGTTTCCGGTCCAGGGAAGACATGGCTTGGCAGTTCGGGCTGGACTGTTCCCATGAGGCACAGGGTCAGACTGATTTGCATATGGCCATGTCTGAACTGGGGTGGTGGAGTGAGCTAAAGAATGATGATGGATTAAACCCAGATCAGTTGACTGGGGGTGAGTGTTTGATTTGCTCTAATGCTCCGTCCATCATCCCCTTTGGTATCGCTTTGTTCGCCCTAAGTTGGCAGGGTATGCCCAGACGTGGGTCCCTTGCTCACTTTGCCACTGGATTCAAGCTAGCCTGGCTGATGACGGCTGAATAGCCAGAAACCGGTCCCAGGATGCTTGTTTCCGGTCCAGGGAAGACATGGCTTGGCAGTTCGGGCTGGACTGTTCCCATGAGGCACAGGGTCAGACTGATTTGCATATGGCCATGTCTGAACTGGGGTGGTGGAGTGAGCTAAAGAATGATGATGGATTAAACCCAGATCAGTTGACTGGGGGTGAGTGTTTGATTTGCTCTAATGCTCCGTCCATCATCCCCTTTGGTATCGCTTTGTTCGCCCTAAGTTGGCAGGGTATGCCCAGACGTGGGTCCCTTGCTCACTTTGCCACTGGATTCAAGCTAGCCTGGCTGATGACGGCTGAATAGCCAGAAACCGGTCCCAGGATGCTTGTTTCCGGTCCAGGGAAGACATGGCTTGGCAGTTCGGGCTGGACTGTTCCCATGAGGCACAGGGTCAGACTGATTTGCATATGGCCATGTCTGAACTGGGGTGGTGGAGTGAGCTAAAGAATGATGATGGATTAAACCCAGATCAGTTGACTGGGGGTGAGTGTTTGATTTGCTCTAATGCTCCGTCCATCATCCCCTTTGGTATCGCTTTGTTCGCCCTAAGTTGGCAGGGTATGCCCAGACGTGGGTCCCTTGCTCACTTTGCCACTGGATTCAAGCTAGCCTGGCTGATGACGGCTGAATAGCCAGAAACCGGTCCCAGGATGCTTGTTTCCGGTCCAGGGAAGACATGGCTTGGCAGTTCGGGCTGGACTGTTCCCATGAGGCACAGGGTCAGACTGATTTGCATATGGCCATGTCTGAACTGGGGTGGTGGAGTGAGCTAAAGAATGATGATGGATTAAACCCAGATCAGTTGACTGGGGGTGAGTGTTTGATTTGCTCTAATGCTCCGTCCATCATCCCCTTTGGTATCGCTTTGTTCGCCCTAAGTTGGCAGGGTATGCCCAGACGTGGGTCCCTTGCTCACTTTGCCACTGGATTCAAGCTAGCCTGGCTGATGACGGCTGAATAGCCAGAAACCGGTCCCAGGATGCTTGTTTCCGGTCCAGGGAAGACATGGCTTGGCAGTTCGGGCTGGACTGTTCCCATGAGGCACAGGGTCAGACTGATTTGCATATGGCCATGTCTGAACTGGGGTGGTGGAGTGAGCTAAAGAATGATGATGGATTAAACCCAGATCAGTTGACTGGGGGTGAGTGTTTGATTTGCTCTAATGCTCCGTCCATCATCCCCTTTGGTATCGCTTTGTTCGCCCTAAGTTGGCAGGGTATGCCCAGACGTGGGTCCCTTGCTCACTTTGCCACTGGATTCAAGCTAGCCTGGCTGATGACGGCTGAATAGCCAGAAACCGGTCCCAGGATGCTTGTTTCCGGTCCAGGGAAGACATGGCTTGGCAGTTCGGGCTGGACTGTTCCCATGAGGCACAGGGTCAGACTGATTTGCATATGGCCATGTCTGAACTGGGGTGGTGGAGTGAGCTAAAGAATGATGATGGATTAAACCCAGATCAGTTGACTGGGGGTGAGTGTTTGATTTGCTCTAATGCTCCGTCCATCATCCCCTTTGGTATCGCTTTGTTCGCCCTAAGTTGGCAGGGTATGCCCAGACGTGGGTCCCTTGCTCACTTTGCCACTGGATTCAAGCTAGCCTGGCTGATGACGGCTGAATAGCCAGAAACCGGTCCCAGGATGCTTGTTTCCGGTCCAGGGAAGACATGGCTTGGCAGTTCGGGCTGGACTGTTCCCATGAGGCACAGGGTCAGACTGATTTGCATATGGCCATGTCTGAACTGGGGTGGTGGAGTGAGCTAAAGAATGATGATGGATTAAACCCAGATCAGTTGACTGGGGGTGAGTGTTTGATTTGCTCTAATGCTCCGTCCATCATCCCCTTTGGTATCGCTTTGTTCGCCCTAAGTTGGCAGGGTATGCCCAGACGTGGGTCCCTTGCTCACTTTGCCACTGGATTCAAGCTAGCCTGGCTGATGACGGCTGAATAGCCAGAAACCGGTCCCAGGATGCTTGTTTCCGGTCCAGGGAAGACATGGCTTGGCAGTTCGGGCTGGACTGTTCCCATGAGGCACAGGGTCAGACTGATTTGCATATGGCCATGTCTGAACTGGGGTGGTGGAGTGAGCTAAAGAATGATGATGGATTAAACCCAGATCAGTTGACTGGGGGTGAGTGTTTGATTTGCTCTAATGCTCCGTCCATCATCCCCTTTGGTATCGCTTTGTTCGCCCTAAGTTGGCAGGGTATGCCCAGACGTGGGTCCCTTGCTCACTTTGCCACTGGATTCAAGCTAGCCTGGCTGATGACGGCTGAATAGCCAGAAACCGGTCCCAGGATGCTTGTTTCCGGTCCAGGGAAGACATGGCTTGGCAGTTCGGGCTGGACTGTTCCCATGAGGCACAGGGTCAGACTGATTTGCATATGGCCATGTCTGAACTGGGGTGGTGGAGTGAGCTAAAGAATGATGATGGATTAAACCCAGATCAGTTGACTGGGGGTGAGTGTTTGATTTGCTCTAATGCTCCGTCCATCATCCCCTTTGGTATCGCTTTGTTCGCCCTAAGTTGGCAGGGTATGCCCAGACGTGGGTCCCTTGCTCACTTTGCCACTGGATTCAAGCTAGCCTGGCTGATGACGGCTGAATAGCCAGAAACCGGTCCCAGGATGCTTGTTTCCGGTCCAGGGAAGACATGGCTTGGCAGTTCGGGCTGGACTGTTCCCATGAGGCACAGGGTCAGACTGATTTGCATATGGCCATGTCTGAACTGGGGTGGTGGAGTGAGCTAAAGAATGATGATGGATTAAACCCAGATCAGTTGACTGGGGGTGAGTGTTTGATTTGCTCTAATGCTCCGTCCATCATCCCCTTTGGTATCGCTTTGTTCGCCCTAAGTTGGCAGGGTATGCCCAGACGTGGGTCCCTTGCTCACTTTGCCACTGGATTCAAGCTAGCCTGGCTGATGACGGCTGAATAGCCAGAAACCGGTCCCAGGATGCTTGTTTCCGGTCCAGGGAAGACATGGCTTGGCAGTTCGGGCTGGACTGTTCCCATGAGGCACAGGGTCAGACTGATTTGCATATGGCCATGTCTGAACTGGGGTGGTGGAGTGAGCTAAAGAATGATGATGGATTAAACCCAGATCAGTTGACTGGGGGTGAGTGTTTGATTTGCTCTAATGCTCCGTCCATCATCCCCTTTGGTATCGCTTTGTTCGCCCTAAGTTGGCAGGGTATGCCCAGACGTGGGTCCCTTGCTCACTTTGCCACTGGATTCAAGCTAGCCTGGCTGATGACGGCTGAATAGCCAGAAACCGGTCCCAGGATGCTTGTTTCCGGTCCAGGGAAGACATGGCTTGGCAGTTCGGGCTGGACTGTTCCCATGAGGCACAGGGTCAGACTGATTTGCATATGGCCATGTCTGAACTGGGGTGGTGGAGTGAGCTAAAGAATGATGATGGATTAAACCCAGATCAGTTGACTGGGGGTGAGTGTTTGATTTGCTCTAATGCTCCGTCCATCATCCCCTTTGGTATCGCTTTGTTCGCCCTAAGTTGGCAGGGTATGCCCAGACGTGGGTCCCTTGCTCACTTTGCCACTGGATTCAAGCTAGCCTGGCTGATGACGGCTGAATAGCCAGAAACCGGTCCCAGGATGCTTGTTTCCGGTCCAGGGAAGACATGGCTTGGCAGTTCGGGCTGGACTGTTCCCATGAGGCACAGGGTCAGACTGATTTGCATATGGCCATGTCTGAACTGGGGTGGTGGAGTGAGCTAAAGAATGATGATGGATTAAACCCAGATCAGTTGACTGGGGGTGAGTGTTTGATTTGCTCTAATGCTCCGTCCATCATCCCCTTTGGTATCGCTTTGTTCGCCCTAAGTTGGCAGGGTATGCCCAGACGTGGGTCCCTTGCTCACTTTGCCACTGGATTCAAGCTAGCCTGGCTGATGACGGCTGAATAGCCAGAAACCGGTCCCAGGATGCTTGTTTCCGGTCCAGGGAAGACATGGCTTGGCAGTTCGGGCTGGACTGTTCCCATGAGGCACAGGGTCAGACTGATTTGCATATGGCCATGTCTGAACTGGGGTGGTGGAGTGAGCTAAAGAATGATGATGGATTAAACCCAGATCAGTTGACTGGGGGTGAGTGTTTGATTTGCTCTAATGCTCCGTCCATCATCCCCTTTGGTATCGCTTTGTTCGCCCTAAGTTGGCAGGGTATGCCCAGACGTGGGTCCCTTGCTCACTTTGCCACTGGATTCAAGCTAGCCTGGCTGATGACGGCTGAATAGCCAGAAACCGGTCCCAGGATGCTTGTTTCCGGTCCAGGGAAGACATGGCTTGGCAGTTCGGGCTGGACTGTTCCCATGAGGCACAGGGTCAGACTGATTTGCATATGGCCATGTCTGAACTGGGGTGGTGGAGTGAGCTAAAGAATGATGATGGATTAAACCCAGATCAGTTGACTGGGGGTGAGTGTTTGATTTGCTCTAATGCTCCGTCCATCATCCCCTTTGGTATCGCTTTGTTCGCCCTAAGTTGGCAGGGTATGCCCAGACGTGGGTCCCTTGCTCACTTTGCCACTGGATTCAAGCTAGCCTGGCTGATGACGGCTGAATAGCCAGAAACCGGTCCCAGGATGCTTGTTTCCGGTCCAGGGAAGACATGGCTTGGCAGTTCGGGCTGGACTGTTCCCATGAGGCACAGGGTCAGACTGATTTGCATATGGCCATGTCTGAACTGGGGTGGTGGAGTGAGCTAAAGAATGATGATGGATTAAACCCAGATCAGTTGACTGGGGGTGAGTGTTTGATTTGCTCTAATGCTCCGTCCATCATCCCCTTTGGTATCGCTTTGTTCGCCCTAAGTTGGCAGGGTATGCCCAGACGTGGGTCCCTTGCTCACTTTGCCACTGGATTCAAGCTAGCCTGGCTGATGACGGCTGAATAGCCAGAAACCGGTCCCAGGATGCTTGTTTCCGGTCCAGGGAAGACATGGCTTGGCAGTTCGGGCTGGACTGTTCCCATGAGGCACAGGTTCAGACTGATTTGCATATGGCCATGTCTGAACTGGGGTGGTGGAGTGAGCTAAAGAATGATGATGGATTAAACCCAGATCAGTTGACTGGGGGTGAGTGTTTGATTTGCTCTAATGCTCCGTCCATCATCCCCTTTGGTATCGCTTTGTTCGCCCTAAGTTGGCAGGGTATGCCCAGACGTGGGTCCCTTGCTCACTTTGCCACTGGATTCAAGCTAGCCTGGCTGATGATGGCTGAATAGCCAGAAACCGGTCCCAGGATGCTTGTTTCCGGTCCAGGGAAGACATGGCTTGGCAGTTCGGGCTGGACTGTTCCCATGAGGCACAGGGTCAGACTGATTTGCATATGGCCATGTCTGAACTGGGGTGGTGGAGTGAGCTAAAGAATGATGATGGATTAAACCCAGATCAGTTGACTGGGGGTGAGTGTTTGATTTGCTCTAATGCTCCGTCCATCATCCCCTTTGGTATCGCTTTGTTCGCCCTAAGTTGGCAGGGTATGCCCAGACGTGGGTCCCTTGCTCACTTTGCCACTGGATTCAAGCTAGCCTGGCTGATGACGGCTGAATAGCCAGAAACCGGTCCCAGGATGCTTGTTTCCGGTCCAAGGAAGACATGGCTTGGCAGTTCGGGCTGGACTGTTCCCATGAGGCACAGGGTCAGACTGATTTGCATATGGCCATGTCTGAACTGGGGTGGTGGAGTGAGCTAAAGAATGATGATGGATTAAACCCAGATCAGTTGACTGGGGGTGAGTGTTTGATTTGCTCTAATGCTCCGTCCATCATCCCCTTTGGTATCGCTTTGTTCGCCCTAAGTTGGCAGGGTATGCCCAGACGTGGGTCCCTTGCTCACTTTGCCACTGGATTCAAGCTAGCCTGGCTGATGACGGCTGAATAGCCAGAAACCGGTCCCAGGATGCTTGTTTCCGGTCCAGGGAAGACATGGCTTGGCAGTTCGGGCTGGACTGTTCCCATGAGGCACAGGGTCAGACTGATTTGCATATGGCCATGTCTGAACTGGGGTGGTGGAGTGAGCTAAAGAATGATGATGGATTAAACCCAGATCAGTTGACTGGGGGTGAGTGTTAGATTTGCTCTAATGCTCCGTCCATCATCCCCTTTGGTATCGCTTTGTTCGCCCTAAGTTGGCAGGGTATGCCCAGACGTGGGTCCCTTGCTCACTTTGCCACTGGATTCAAGCTAGCCTGGCTGATGACGGCTGAATAGCCAGAAACCGGTCCCAGGATGCTTGTTTCCGGTCCAGGGAAGACATGGCTTGGCAGTTCGGGCTGGACTGTTCCCATGAGGCACAGGGTCAGACTGATTTGCATATGGCCATGTCTGAACTGGGGTGGTGGAGTGAGCTAAAGAATGATGATGGATTAAACCCAGATCAGTTGACTGGGGGTGAGTGTTTGATTTGCTCTAATGCTCCGTCCATCATCCCCTTTGAGTATCGCTTTGTTCGCCCTAAGTTGGCAGGGTATGCCCAGACGTGGGTCCCTTGCTCACTTTGCCACTGGATTCAAGCTAGCCTGGCTGATGACGGCTGAATAGCCAGAAACCGGTCCCAGGATGCTTGTTTCCGGTCCAAGGAAGACATGGCTTGGCAGTTCGGGCTGGACTGTTCCCATGAGGCACAGGGTCAGACTGATTTGCATATGGCCATGTCTGAACTGGGGTGGTGGAGTGAGCTAAAGAATGATGATGGATTAAACCCAGATCAGTTGACTGGGGGTGAGTGTTTGATTTGCTCTAATGCTCCGTCCATCATCCCCTTTGGTATCGCTTTGTTTGCCCTAAGTTGGCAGGGTATGCCCAGACGTGGGTCCCTTGCTCACTTTGCCACTGGATTCAAGCTAGCCTGGCTGATGACGGCTGAATAGCCAGAAACCGGTCCCAGGATGCTTGTTTCCGGTCCAGGGAAGACATGGCTTGGCAGTTCGGGCTGGACTGTTCCCATGAGGCACAGGGTCAGACTGATTTGCATATGGCCATGTCTGAACTGGGGTGGTGGAGTGAGCTAAAGAATGATGATGGATTAAACCCAGATCCGTTGACTGGGGGTGAGTGTTTGATTTGCTCTAATGCTCCGTCCATCATCCCCTTTGGTATCGCTTTGTTTGCCCTAAGTTGGCAGGGTATGCCCAGACGTGGGTCCCTTGCTCACTTTGCCACTGGATTCAAGCTAGCCTGGCTGATGACGGCTGAATAGCCAGAAACCGGTCCCAGGATGCTTGTTTCCGGTCCAGGGAAGACATGGCTTGGCAGTTCGGGCTGGACTGTTCCCATGAGGCACAGGGTCAGACTGATTTGCATATGGCCATGTCTGAACTGGGGTGGTGGAGTGAGCTAAAGAATGATGATGGATTAAACCCAGATCAGTTGACTGGGGGTGAGTGTTTGATTTGCTCTAATGCTCCGTCCATCATCCCCTTTGGTATCGCTCTGATCTAGAGTTTGGCAGATGAACTAAGGTTGGTAAGAGTGATGGAGGACATCACTTCATCACCCTGATAGAGTAGGGTTTGCCAAATTTAGAGATCACCATCAGCTCAGCGGTGATCTCTGTACTTTGATAGAAACTGTTGTCCTGTTGTTCCTCTCAAGATACAAAAAGTGTGGTAGATTGCTGACATCGGTTTTTGTGACTGTCTAACAAATATTATACTTTTTTTTCTTTCTCAAAAGCAAACTCTATAATAACTAATACCCAAACACATAGGGAGTACTTGCGACTGAGTACCCTTTCTGCCAAAGTTTATATCACCCCTTTCAGTCTTTGGAAGACCCTTTTTTGAACATTCCATGAAAAATTGCTCAAGCAGTCTTGTTAAAAGCAGATCTGAAGATCATTGCATTTGTTCACCATGGCCATTTATTGAATACCAATTTTATGAGGTCTGGCTTGACAACAGAGCTGTGTACATGACCTGTTGTTAATAATGTGTTAAATTATTCATAAAGTGATATTTGATTTCTCCCAGGTGAATATTCCTCTGTCACCTGAAGTTATTGGCTGTTTTGTGTACTATTTTGCCTCCTAGGGAGTTGTTGCATTGCAATGCATCAAGGACAATTCTACATAAAAAGGAACATAGAAATATCACACATTAAGGGTTCTTTCTTTTTAGCTCTAAGAGGCACCATAAACAGAAAGCAATAGTTTATGTGTTAGGTACTGCAGTAGGCTTTTTTTCTTTTTAGCTGGGACTCAAAATGCAAGCTAGACCTATTGGCCTCACAATAAAAAGTAGTCATTCTACAAATGTGAATCCTGTAATTGAGACATACTGCCCCATGTGCCATCCTTCCCAGCTCATGCAACAGGCTGCAAGCATTCAGAAGCATACCCCTCCCCCATTAATAATAAGGAGGTGGGAGGTTTGCATTTTTTCCTAAGCTATCCCTTTGTATTACAGAGGATTTGTACACCTCTCGAATGGTAAAGTGAGAGTCTTGCCACAGTTCAATACAGAAAATTAATACATTAGGCCCTGTGTTGTTGGATCTATCCTTGTTATATTCAGAAAATACTTTTAGTATCTCCAGTGAAGAAATATTCAACAAAATTGATGTGACTTAAGGCAAGACACACTTGTATCCATAAACATTTCTTTTAGTTTCTTGTAAATTCTGTCACCATTGCTTGGTCAAAATTTACTATGGATAATATCTCAATTATTACTGGTTACCCTCATAACAGCTAATCCTCTCTTATTCTTCACAGTCAAGGGAATCAATATATGTCCTCAGGTGCAGCACTGGAAAAGGGCAATGATATGTAGCAGGAACTCAGTGCCACAAAGCACTCTTAGCCATCTGCAGGCACATTTACAAATTTGTCACGCAACATGGCACAGCAAGGAAACTGCATGAAACGGAGAGAGCAGAAATACTTCCTATTTACAAAGATATGAAGCATTTCTGCTCTCTACTTGCTCTAGCGCACTGTGTGCTATCTAGCGCCAATGCAGGCACCCTTGCACATAGTGCATAGTGCACAAAAGGGATTCCTAACTGCACAAAAACAATCTAAAGAGGCATATTCCTCTTTCTATGTGTGCAGCACAATGCAGCACACGTAGAAAGAGGAAGTAACAAGGAGAAATAAAGTTATACCTCTTTCAGGTAGGTGCATATTTTTGCACAAACCCAGGATCACACGTCTTTGTAAATATAGATTTGTGTGTCAAAATACATGGATGGATGTATCGGAATATCTATGCTCCACCCATATAATGCCTACCCGGCGCTAAGTAATACATGGCAGTATTAAACCACACTAAGGGGCCTATTACGATGGCGGGCGGACACCGTAACGGAACACGGGACCGACCGCCGAAGGTGCGGGGGTACCTTTGTCCGCCCGCCACCGTAACGGAACACGGGACCGACCGCCGAAGGTGCGGGGGTACCGCCATGGAAATTAGGATGCGACCGCCACCCTGGCGGTCGCATCCAGCACATTGTACACTGCGGCGGGCGGTGCTGTCGGCAGCATCCGCCGCAATGCAAAATATGCATGTTGTGCATTGGAATGCACAACATGACAGGCACCGCGCGGTGCCTGCCACCTTGTGCATGCCAATGAAGGGGGGTAGCATGGTTACCCCCCAAGTGCAGGCATCCACCCCCCACCCCCCGGGGGCCCGCAACAGGCCCCCGAAGGCATTCTCCGCATGCCTTTCCATGGCGGAGTCTCCGCCATGGAAAGGCATGTCACCGCAGGCATGCTAATATGGATGGCGGTGCCTGCAAGGCACAATAAAAAGAAACACTTACCTGCCCGCCGGGTCTCGCGTCTTCCCTGCTCCTGCTCTCATCTTCCAGGAACAGGAAGCACCCGGCACACAGGCTCCCTGAACATTCACAATGCAACAATGCAGCTTTGTGATTGGTCTGAGCGCCATGACACGGCACTCAGCAAGGGGCTGGAGGGGTGGGCATGTTCTCCACGCAGGCTGTAATGCAGCCTGCATGGAGAACACTGAAAGTGCGCATAACTGTTTTGGGCTACCCGAGAGGGCCGACCAAACAGTCATTGCACACTTAGGAGGGTTGTACCCTCCTCCCCTGCTCTTCTGCCCTCCCGCCCACCCCCTCATAAACGCTACCGCAGCAGGAGGACAAAATAAAATGATAATAACATTGTGTTATTATCATTTTTCGTTTTTCCTTTCTTTTCCTGCTTGAAGGAAGTGGGGCAATGCCCCTCTGCCTTAGCGGAGGAGACGTAGGCTCACAGCTACCTCGCAGAGCTCCATTCAGCCGGCCGGCATTATCCGCCCTTGAACGTTGTACACCTGATCCCACGGCCGTCCGTTGTCCCTCCCGCATCAGCCTACGAGCCGGCGCACGGCTCTCATTCCCGATTCCGGGGCTACGGTGACTTTATCGCAATCAGCGGCCTGCCGTCCGGCACGCCCATTCACCTTGCAGTCTCCCGGCTGGGAGCTGCTACCCTTTCAAGACACCTTAATCATTCCAACGAACCCCTGGATACTTCCTGACTCCTGCCTGCTCCTGGCGGAACCCACCGCCAGTACCTCGCCTCGGCCCCCTACATCGCTGCTCTTACTATTGCCGCTCAACTGGCAACTTCTCAGGCACCTGTTTTATCTAGTAGTCCTGATGAGATCCCGATACTCTCTGCGGGATTGAAACGTCGTCGACAAATACATTCTCAACTCTATACCGTTATCTATATTCTCTGTGGAGTATGAGATGTAACCTCTACTGTGACTTTTGTTTATTTATATTCACGCATACTGAAAAGTCACTTTTTAAGTCACTTGCCTGAAGTAAGGAAATCGGCTGATTTCCCTCTGCCTTGCCACGGTTGCTCACCTTAATTTTCACGTGTTATTATTCCCTTGTTTCATAGACTCTCGCATTAAATACCTATCTTTATATTAAAACACTTGTTAATTCCAATTTTTATTATGAAATTGTGAAATTATAATTCTGCATTCCTATATGTGTGGGACCCTTGTTCTGTAAAGCACAACTGCAAAATTGCCAGCATGAACATGGCTGCGATTTCGCTAAGTAGTATATATGTATGTGCTATTTCTATAGCACAAACCTAGCCATAGCGCTGTTAAGGGTCAAAGGCAAGCAGAAAGTCAATGAGTGATATGAAAAGTAACTGTTTTTTGTGTGGTTACTACATTGTGACGTACTGTTCTTAAAGGAGATGAGTCTTCAAACCTTTCCTAAATTGGAGCAGCATTGGAGCAGACTTATATCGTAACGGAGATATTGTTCTAGATCCGGGGTATAGTGATGTGAAAGGCCTGCTGCCCTGTTTTTTTCCTTTGTATGCTTCTTAGTCAGCAGACTCATGGGGGCATATTTAGAAGCTCCTATCACCACAGGAACGTCACTTTTAGTGACGTTCCTGTGGCGATATGTGCTTCGCATTATTTACAAGGCAGCGTTAAGCCACTTAATGTGGCTTAACGCTGCCTTGTAAATAAGGCCGCCTTTCACACTATACTTAGCGTGAAAGGGGTGGGCAATGGGTGTTACGGTGAGCGTTCCACTGCAACACCCATTGATTTTGACGATGCCCCATATTTACAAGGGCAGGGTAAATATGGGGCAGCGCCAAATTAAGACCAGGGAAAACCTGGTCTTAAACAGGCGTAACAAGGAGAAATGTTTAATTTCTCATCGTTTTTGCTGTTTCCATGTGTGCAGCATTGTGCAGCACACTTAGAAAAAGCAAAAGACCTTTGATTGTTTATGTGCAGGAAGGTGTCCCTTCCTGCACATTAACAATCAATAAAAAGAAATTGCAGTTTTGCAACTTCTATGTGTGCTGCATTAAGCAGCACACATAGACGTTTCAAAACACCATTTAAAGATTGTTTATGTGCAGGAAGGGACACCTTCCTGCACATAAACAATCTTCCCCTCAACGCAGACACCCATGTACTATTGTGCAAGGGTGCCTGCGTTGGCGCTAGGCTGCTAAATTTAGCGCCAGCGCAGGGGGAAACACAGGGCTGCACCATATTGTTGTAAATATGGTGCAGCCCTGCATTTCAGAAGTGGCGGAGCGTGGTGTTAAGCCAAGGAGGCTCCGCCACTTCTCTAGTAAATATGTCCCATGGTGTCCTTGCTGGGGTTGTGCTGAGAACCACCAGAGATAGTGACCTTGTCTACAAGATAAGTTGGGATGTTGAACGTGATGGCTTTGTAAATGATACAGCTGGTTGTGAAGATCGTGCGGACCTGCAAGGGAAGCTAATAGAGTTCCATCAAGATGGGGGTGACAGGGGATGATCACGACTGGCCCGCAAAAAATGGATTGTAAATTGTGCACCTGCAAATTTGCAAAAGCACACTGTTAGCATATTAGCAGGTGTGTAATTTGCATCTGATTATATTTTTGACACCTTAGAAAGGGGGAATAATGCACTAATAGCATATCATTTGCTGTTGTAACAAAAGTAAACCAGCTGTGTGCTATAGGACCCAGAGATTTGCATTGAATTTCACCAGCTGTGAAGTAATCACCTGCGATTTGCTCATCTATCATAATACCATTTATGCCCAAAAAAGGTTTGCCGGCCCAATCATCATCAGGCCTTAGAGGGAGATTAGAGGCATTTTTGCAAAAGCAAAGTGGCAGCTAAAGGGTATTTTGGAAGGAATGCCAACCACATCAAAGGATCAGATTAATTCAGTGAAGTAGACATGGTGGTGTCATTCCAATTAGCAAGAAAGCTAGCTTTGATTGCAAACTGAAAATCATTACTATTATTATTATTATTATTATTATTACTATGCGTGTTTTATACAGCGCATGGCTACCTAGTAAAGGTTTCCAGCAATAAGATGATTGCCGAAGGAAGGTTGCACCAGAGTGCTGTCCAAGAAGAAAAAGATTTAGAAAAATTCCAGGGGTTGAAACAGCCAAGTTTTAAGCAAGGTGTGAAACAGAGAGAGTGAATGGCACTCTCTTAATGTTAGAGGTAGATCATTCCAAAGTTTTGGTCCAAGAAAAGAGAACACTCAGCCTCCTTGGCGGGATTTCCTAACTCTGGGCGTTGCAGCCACCCTAAGATGGCCTGAACACAGTAAGCCTGCAGGTGAATACAAGGACACCAAGGATCCAAGGTAAAGTAGTCCAGTATTTGATAGACATTTGTGCATGTAGCACAGAGCCTTGAATTGCACACGTCATTCAATCGGCAACCAATGCGAGTTCCATAGCATGCTGGCTGTTGAATATGATATGTCCACAGTTGAGGAGTGGGTTACTAGTGCTGGTAAATATGCACTGGCAATAAGGCCGCTAACATGGTCTAGGGCTCAGTATAGTTCTCTATAAATTATTCCCATGCTCAACTCTTCCTAGCTTGGCTGCGGGCAGGCAGGCTTAACTTAGGAGACAGGTATGTAAAGCATTTAAAAACACCAATTCAGTAAATAATTAAGACACAACACACAATAAAAATCCCACACCAATTTATAGAAATAGGAAATAATTGTATCTTTAAAATGACACCAAAATGACAAAATTCCAATGTATGTAACCGGAGATATGATGTTTTAAAGATTTAGCACTATGTAGCACTTAGAAACCTATAGCGCCATCTTGGGACATCTGGTTGCACTTGATAGGGAGAAAATCAAAGTTTCAGGCTGACCGCGATGGAGCCCTGCTTGGATGCCCCTCGAGGTAGGCCTTGGTCGAGATTTTACCTTCAGACTTAGAAACTTTTCTGGAGCTTTTTCTGCCGGGGTCCCTCGATGCTCTTCAACAGGCTGGGTTGGGTGAGGGTTCACCAGTCTGCTTCCCAGGGAGCTCCTGGTCAAACTCTGAAAGTCGAACCTCCGAAGCTTTTCAGTGGAATGAACCAGCAGACTAGGCCATCTTGCGGTTGAAGGCGGGGGGCTTGGCTCTCACGGTTGAGTTGGTCCCCTTAAGGAGCTTTTTTCCTAAGTTGCTCCAAACTTCTGAAACTTCTTCCTGAAGTTCCTCTCGAGGGTCCAAAGTATCCAAAACACAATCCAAAGGTCTGGCATCTCCAAGATGGTCCTTAAAAGGTTAAGACCACAATTCCAGCAATTCACCTGGACAAAACCCTTACAAATCCACTGGACGCACTCCAGGCAGCAGATTCTTGGTGGTGATGGTCCAGGTGAGCTCTGTTAGGCTGTGGCTTGCAGGGAGTACACTCTTTATTCCTCTTGAAGCAAGGTACTTCCAAAGGACTATAGTTACAGATAATGCAGCAGGCGAAGTCAGTCAGAATGCAGGGCCTGATGGTGCAAATCAAGTTTCCAGCTTGGCAAGCCTTCTTCTGTTAATTTGAAGCAGCAGATCTGAGAGGCTCTACACCTCTCACATATTTATTCAGTGTTCTCTAGGGTCAAGCAGTAGAGCACTTCTGTCCAATGAGGTGCAGGGCAACACCCCAGAGCATGACCACTTCATCCAAAGTGTGGCATAATCTTCTCCCAGAAAGCACTATTCCTCCATAATCCAGTATGGCTGAATTTCCAGCAGAGGAGCAAGAACTAGTTAAACCAACCTCCAGTATGGCTCATTTCCATTGCTCTCCTCCCCTACCATCTGCAAATTCCTGCCTTAAGCCAGCCATCTGGCTGGTTCAGGGGAGCTGGAGAGTAGATGGGCCTGGCATGCCCTGCCTGTCCTATCCCCCTCTGAAGCTCCAAGGTTTATGACCCCCACCTCCCCCCTGCTCTGGCATTCCTGTGTAGAAGAGCTCTCTCGAATAGTTAGCCTCTATCTGGGGGCGCCCATTACCACTTCATCAAAGCTGCCAGGCTAATCCTGTTAACTCTGACAAATCAGGGAAGACCGCAGGAAGGCTGAATTTTGGCTTACAGACAAGAAAGTCTTATAACTTCTGCTCTGTATATTTTAGGATATATTCAACAATAGCATATTGTTGGATTTACCTATACCATTCTAATAAGTCCTTGACTTATATTTTTTGTTAATTTCTAGCAATAGTTATACATTAATAAACCATTGCCATGTTATCCTATGTGACTGGGGATCTACAATGGGGAAAATGAAGTGTGCAATTTCTCCAACACCAGTACATATAAAGCATCTTTTATAAGGACCCTGCTTATAGCTACATGATGCCTCCACCCCAGAGACACCTAGGGGAGACTTTAGGGGTCCTACATATGCAAAGATAGTGTAGTTTCTCACTCAGTGCTCCTAGCACCAAAATCGATTTTGGGAGGCACTTCACTACAATGGGGAAAGTGAAATGTGCAGTTTTGCTATCCCCAAGGCATTTAAAGCATATTTTAAAAGGACCCTCCTTATAATTACATGAGCCGCCACACCTGGGACACCTAGGGGAGAGCCTGGGGGTACCTAATATGCCAAATGATTGTAGATAATCACTTTTTAGGTGCCCCTACCCCCAAAATCAAGTTTGGGCACAATTTACAATCAGAAGCCGTTCTGCAAAACAGGGCTGCTTTTATAATGACCTCAGGGTCACAGCAGGGAACACATGCAAGTGCAGAAAGGTCTGCTGTCCTCTAAACTGCCATGCCACATTATATACTAGAGACTTAAAGGTAGTTTTAATCCCCCTGCCCTATTATATACTAGGGACTTATAGGCTAGGTCATGTCAATTAGAAGTGTACCCTAATATATAGTGTATCCTCATGCATGTGTGAGTGTTTTCACTGTGTTTTCAACATAGCACTGGCCCTGGGCCTGGTTAGGCAAAGCCCAGGGACAGTCAGAGTCAGTTACCACCAGTACCAATCAGCAAACAAAATGGGGGTGAACAGGGCACACAGGATGACTTTGCAACATCCACGCAATTCAAAACTTGACATAAGCATTACTACCAAGCTGACATACTGATACCTACCGGGCAGTAGATTACAATATAAGAAAAGCTGCATATGGAGTGCTTCTTGTCCACTAATTTAGATTTCTCTTTAAATACATGTGTGGCTAGCTATTAAGCACAGATGTGCATGATCACATAAGTTATTACAGGACATTTCATAAATTTCACAAGAAATTGTGCTAATGGCTCAAAATTTATTTAGCAAATGTGTAGCATGACGTTGTCATATGAGGGCATACCTCATGTAAAAACGTCAAGCCAGACAATGGAAAAAGACTGGTTCGAATAGAAAATGTCTTTCAGCAAAACAGTTTCTCCTTGAACCAGTCTCAAACGAGCAAAACATTATGCAAAATTGCATAATGTGAAATGTAGTGAATATTGCAAAATTCACAAAGGTCTCAAATTTCATGAGTGTAATTTTTATTTTGCACTGGCTTATGTTGTTGCAGCGTGTTCTACATATTTAATGCACTATTGCAGTGGTTCCCAACCTGTGGTCCGGGGGCCCTGGAAGTCTGCAAAGCCTCCTCCGGGGATCTGCGATTACTTAGAAAATTAAATAATATTAACAGATTAATAAAGTGTACATAAATAAAGAAGGTAAATTTACAATTGAAAATTTTAAAACGATCTGTAAATGTGAAGGAATTTGAAACTGGAGGCTAAAAATTTAATTTGTATCCTCAGAATGATTTGTGGGAGCAGTGCAAGTGCACCAAACAGAATATAATATGGGTGATGAGTGGCCACAATAGAATTCAGAAAAGCTTCAACCTTTGTATTAAAATTAAATTTAGATTTTTTATTGATGTCTTTGAAAATTGAATAAAAAGTGTCATCATTTGTGTATTTGTTTGATGAATGCTTTTTTCTGTATTTTTTGTGTGTGTTGATTTGTGGTTCAAATCATCGTCAATGCTTAGACCGGGGTTCCTGGCTTCCAGTAATGACTCGTGGGGGGTCCCCGGATTCCAATAATGTTTCAGTGTGGGTCCCCGGGTTCCAGTAATGATTAAGTGAGGGTCCCCAGAAGTCAAAAGGTTGGGAACCACTGCACTATTAAATATAAAATAATAATATAATTACATTATTCCTGGTGCGTGAATTTTTAGATCTAAAGTATGTTTAAGTGCCTCCTCTGTTATATTGATATTCATGCTAATCAGCTTAAGAGGCTTGAGTTGTCTTGTTGTGCATATGTGCAATATGGCTGCAGAGCAGCTTCATTGTAATTGTAATGAATATGATATGGAAGGAGATGCTATAACATATAATGGTGACTGATCTTAGGATAGTGCAACACATAAGAGTGAGCTCATTACGATTAGCAAAAATATATACTATGTAAACACAATTTATTTCAATGTTTACATTTTATCTCCACCATTGACATCACTTTACCCCACTAGTTAGGGATAAATAATTTTAGTGGTGTGAACCTTAGCAATCTAGACTGTGGATTCTTTACAATTTCCTCTACGTTGTCTGCAGCTGCAAACAACGAACACTGATTCTCTTGAATGGAGGTCGATGTTCCCTCCACTTATTTGGCTGATCCTCCTCCTTTAATGAAGTACCCATCTTGAAATAGCACTTTCCCTTAAATTCTGCATCTGCAGTCTTCGACACAATGGTTCCAGGCGCATCATCTCAAGAGGGGTTCCTTCTGGGGCAGAGCCGGCTCTAGGGCGGTGCGATCGGTGCCATCGCATCGGGCGCTGACCTGGGGTGGGGACACCATGTTTATTGTTTTAAAAGCACGGATGCCGCGTTCGATGTTCCAGCAATTTTCAGGCACCAATAAAAATGTCAAGATAACTCTGGTAATTCATGTTCTTCCAGGAGAGAGACCGGAGCTTTGTCTAGGAAGTTGTGACTCATTGTAGCACAGAGGGTTAATATGCCTGCTGCAAAGAACGTGTCCCATTCAGATCACAAAGTGCATATAATATAAATAGGTCAATTGATTACCGGTTTTGTCAGAGAGATCCTTTTGTTACTTGCAGTTTATAAGTTAAAATTCTAATATAAAGCAGTGAGCTATTAACTGTCATCAAAGAGCTGCATGCAAACTGCAAGGAATATATTAGAGCTATATGTTTTTTTGCCCAGTCTTTCGTTATTCTAATATTGCAAAAGGGTTCATTTGGGTAGAAATCAATTCTTATTATTAAAGAAAACCCTTAACAATGGTGTTACATTTAAAATTCTGAATTTGTGCTTTTCCAGATCAAGGACGCTTAAACTATACTGCCTACCAGAATGGATGACACCTTGTAGGCCTCTGTCTTATGTACCAGTTCCTATACACTAATTTACACTCGTATGATTGTCTTTGTGCAATGCGTGTGTGTGATGTAAAGTGTTCTGACACCTTAAACTGGTGTGAGTGGCTCTATAAAACTAAATGAGTCTAAGAGACAGTGGTTATGGAGACTTGAGGGGCACTGTCAAATAGTGGTAGTGAGGGAATTCGTGGCGGAGGTGGTCATGGGGGGGGGCGCCAACAAACATTGTCGCACAGGGCGCCACCAATGCTAAAGCCGGCCCTGTTCTGGCGATTGATCAGCGTCAGCTGTTTCAACTCAACAATAGAGATTGCTTCACTAATGGAGAACACAAATTGTTTATATAAAGTATGCACATTTATTTGCTTTCATTAATTGTTGGATTGCCACACCATTACCATATATAGATCAACATTAGACACAAAACGAAAATTCAAAACATAGCAAAAATTACTAAAGTCATCATAAATGCATTTCGACGTCTTACTTTCCTTGGGTGCATATTCAATGTGAGTGTCTCTCCAAAAATTACAAAAATTAGTCCACCCAAATGTTCGTCTCCAAAATGTGTCCAGATCGTCCCCTCTAAACAATTATCGGGCTTCTATCTTCCCTTAGGGTGCTCCATCAATGTGTCCACATTAATCACGTAAATTGCATATTGGGAAACTGCATTTGTTAAGAATAGTCGTCGCTTTTCAGCCCTTCTACTTTGGGCCTCGTCAGGACAACACACAAGGGTTTATGCAATACAGGAAATTCAACTTAGGACAAACAAGCAAACATGTACACTACTGCTTTCCATTTGCCAATTTTCCGTTTTTTAAATAGTAGTATTTGTGCTTCTTCATCCAAGAAGACAGATATCTAAGTTGTTCAATATATGTATTTTTGTGTTTTCTGCTTGCTGCCTTAAGATCTGTAATAGAACGTGGCACTAGTTGCATGTGGGATGTTGGGACTTTGTTTTGGCAGTTTTATAAAAGTGTTTTGAATAAACCATACAAAAATTATACAACTCCACTTAATTACCTCCTTGCATCAAGTGCATCATTTACTACCTAATGGATGTGGAGGAAAAGAGTTTACAGCCATAAAACCTTATTTCATTTCATAAAACAAACTGTTCCATGCTGATGAAGTGTTTTTTCATAATTCCCTCACCAAAAGGCTCTCAAAGGTCCTTCCGATTTCATATATATTTTGCAAATTTATATTAGATTTGTATATACAGCTCATTGAGCAGCAATGTGGATCTGAACGTGCCTAACAACCTTCCTACGTTCATACATGGATAGGTGGCCAAGGTTTTCAACCCCCAAACACAAGTACACATGCTCTTCTAAGCAGCTTTGCTCTTGGATCGTTTTTCCTAGTGTATTTGCTCACCTTACTCTCTGTTCAGCAATCTCTGCAAACATCAAATGGTGCTTTGATTTAAATCGCAGTGTCGAGGAAGATTAAAGCATGCCTTCCAAATTACAGAAACTCACTATATCTGTGATACATGGAATACGCTTTTAATGGCTGAAGTATTGTATAGGTGTTTTTGGTTGCTGTTAGAAAACAACTCACAGGAGCTAAATGGGGGAACATAGGGCCAGATGTATCAACATTGGATTTTGCGAGTCTATAATACCGAATTTTACCGATTCGCTATTATAGACTCGCAAAATGCAATGTATATAGGTTTTTGCAAACATTTTGCGATTCCTACGCATTCCTTAATTGCGACTCGCAAATTGCGAGTTGCAAATAAGGAATGGCTTCCCATTTATTTCTATGGGCCTAGAGGCCCATAGGAATGAATGGGAATTGCATGCACAATTTGCGAGTACCCAATAGGTACTCGCAAATTGCGCATGCAATTTCAAGGGTGCAAGGGTGCCAAAAGGACACCCTGTTGCACCCCTGAAATATGCATGTATGCACATGTGGCGCACATACATGCCCTAAGGTCATGTATGTGCACCACATGGCACTTAGAAAAATGCAAAAAAGTGAATTTTTCTAGGAATTTGCAAATTACCACCAACTAGAAGTTGGTGGTAATTTGACATTCCTTAATGCTAATTCGCAATTTGCGATAGCTACAAGAATTGCATTTAGGGAATCTCAAATTGCGATTCCCTAACTGCATTCGCAATTTAGGTAATTGCAAATAATTGCGATTACCCATATTGCGAATTCAAAATGTTTCATACATTGCCAAGCGCATTCTTGCGTTCGCAAACGGGCCGATTCTGCGAATCGGCCCGTTTGCGAACGCAAAAAGCATTGATACATCTGGCCCATAGTACTTGACTAGTTCGTAAGCCAAGCCCTGAGCTCAGCCCCTACTGAGACCGAGAACAGTGTTTTTTTTCCTTTGGGGGATGGGCGCAATGTATTTCTGAAGGTAAGGTGATATGTGATAACAATAGATAACACCACGTAAAACACAAAATCAGTAACTAACAACACACATGGAAACATAACAATTGTTGGCGATTCAAAGTGATAGCTATAAACAGGATGTCTTCAATGATGCAATTTACACCACCTGTGTGAAAGGAAGCGCCAAATTAAAACTTTATTAATTGCCTCCAATGTTCTACTGATGCCCTCTTGCATGTAATGGAGTTTTCGAATGTGCATTGTGATATCCAGTGCACCTTTCTACAATTTAAAACACGTTGGCGAGGTTCTTTTTTTTTTTGTAACTTGTTTTTTATTTAGTCACTGCTTCCAATGTATCCAAAACAAGGATATACATGTAATTGGCGAGGTTCTTATGCAAGCCCACACGTCTCTTCTAAATACTGCTCTACATTATGCGTGTTTTCACTGTGCAATGAAATAAGTATTTGCCACAACAGAATAGAAGAAAGCTGATGATGGAATTGGAAGGCTCAGCTAGCTTTAGGACTATTTTTCAGTTTCCTCGAGGGGCAGTATGCTCAAGGGGGAGGTATCTAAGGATTTCTGTGATTTTATTGATAAGTCAGACACACTTTGTATCTCCACCAGTCTGCACTTTAGTTTGCAATAGAAATGGCATCATTACTGTTATCACTGCTTGGTGACTTCAATCATGCATGAGAAGATGAGAGATCAATCACCCTGATATTGCCTGTTCTTTCATCCTCAGTTGACATTGAGGTTTATGGAATATTACTAAGTCGCCTGATGGAGGCATTTTTCAGAGAAACTGCATGTTCTCAGTTCTGTTCATTCTTGGAGTGCCCTCCACTTCTGTGTTCTAGAGTTCTGTTTCAGCAGGGATGAATTTCAGATACTGCTTCGTTTAGACCCTGGTTCTAGTGCCTTCACAGTACTCACAGTCTGATGGCCAATGATTAATAGACTCCCGTTCACTTGATTTAAATAGCAGAAATCCCATCCCTAATGACCACAGCTGCCGACTTTGAAACAAGGAAAACAGATTTGAGTACTGCGCTGGATCAGCATTGAGTGATTCTAGGCAAATGACATAGGCTCCAATTGCCTTAAAAAAATGATGAATATGGCCTTTTGTAATGCAATCTGGTGCTGATTTAAAGCACCCCAGTGCACTCGGTCCGAGTTTACACTATATAAAGCTGCAAAAGAAAAAAATTAAAACTGATAGTGTTGGAGATTAGGGTTTCTGGTGCCCATCTTTCTGACCGAATGTCATATGTTACTGAAACAATTGTAAGCTGAGGATAGACACCTGGATTTAAAATGATGTTCTCTATGTACCTTATTAAGCAGTTTTGTTATTGCAAACTCATGAACTTATCCAGTCCAGGTAGTTAAAATTCCTCTTTGTTGCTTCCCCTATAATTCAGTCTGTAAGCTGTACCCAGTATTTGGGCAATGCTCCATCACAGGAAGTCCCTGTATACGTAGAGTTCATCCTTTTGACACATAAACCACAAAATACTGATGTCTGTCTGTTCACTCCAAGACTTGAACTTATCACCCTTTTTCTGTGCTAGATTTCCTTGTTGCCTCTACAGCAATATGATTTATATTTCTCTGTGTAGCTCCTCAATATTGCAACCAAGGGCCATTCTTCTGCCAAATCCACCACAGGGTCGGACTGGCCTAGGGCAATCAGGCAGTGCCCGATGGGCTGTATGACAGATCAGTCAGATTTCTGACATTACGACTTTTTTTGCTGAAAGAAGCTGTTTATATTTTGGTGCCCAGGCCTATTTCTTGTCCCAGTCCTACCCATCTACCCATAGTGCCATCTACACTTCTGTCTCTGCTTCTGGAAAACCACTTTGCAAATAGCTCTGCTGATCTCTCTGAAAAAGGCATCCCAGTGAATTAGAAATGAGCATCAACACACACTGCATCATCCAAAACATTTACCACAATTAGAAAGGTGATGATACAAGCTAATTAAAGCAACCTGGCTGCTTTAACTGTGGTTTACCCAAACAGAAAGCAGCTGTCTAAGCATCCAGGTGCAGAGCTCTTTCCACATCCCTTCAGGTCCATCAGCAATTCAATCCCAGTTGATCATAGCCTTCTTGAGCATGATCCTTACAAAAGAACAATAAACAACAACCACCTGTGAGACACTCTCATCTGAATCATCAATGGAATAAGGTGACAGTTCCAATAGTCACTCTATCATTTCAGTCCGTCTAGCTCACCAGTCTTTTGTTAATCTGCCCCTATTCTGAATGGCCCTCATCTCCACTCCAGACCACTACCATCCTGCAGGTAAATCAAGCCCAAGTGTATGGTCACCCTGTCACAAAATACAGCAATCAATCCAGTTTTTTAAGTTAATCCAGCTAAAATGCCACAGTCCAAGCCACATGCCCTGTGACAGTTTTTAATCCAACAATTCAACCTGTCCCAAGTTGTTCATGTTCTGACAAAGTGCCCTCAACTGTTTAAAGATCGATACTGTTATGGGCTACTGTGTGTGCCCTTATGATTAGATTTTACCCATGCTTATTGTGTGCTACGTTCCTCTTAATCCACCTCATTCTGTTTACTTCTATATACTAACTTTCGATGTGATACCTTATTCATTTTGCATTTATTAATTCCTGTACTCCTGTATTTGAAATGCTAATTTGTATGTAACTTCAGTTATGATTTTTTTATTGTTTACTAATATTGATCTGCTAATAAAATAGCATAAACAAAATAAATTGACAAACCCACCCTACCAGACAAATCTACTAACTTTCATGTGAACAACAGGGCTTGAGGATCAAGGACTCAGTGCAACTCGTCACCTCAAAATTCAATAATCTCAAACCATGAAGTGATCCTTCACTGTTGTAGTGGCCACCTTATGAAATGGAACACACCTGAGAACTCGACCACTCTCCTGTCATTCAGGAAACTACAAATAGTGCATCTTTTCTGTACATGCCTAAACTAACCATCTTCAAGTGCTCCCTCACAGATGAGAACTTAAACCACCCTCTCTTCTTTAAAGTAGTGAATAAATGCTTCTTGCTCCTATGTACATGCTAACAATTGATGACATATTTTCCTTCATGCTGTATTAATATTAGGACATATGTCTGCAAATTATGAATGGTTTCCTAATAGTTCCTTGGTGCTGTTGCATTGTGGGTGGAAAACTGTTACATGAATAAATAAACAAACAAATACAATTAGCTCTTTCTACCGATGGAACACTTCGCTTGACCAGGGGCCTTCTAACATACCAATTGAACAATTATTTAACATAGATCCCCCTGCCCTCAACAGACTTCTTCTAGTCTACATAGTATAAATCACATATATCATCATACAGAAGGCTCCACTCCGAGGAATCCACATTTGTCAGAAACGCCCATATGGAAAAAAGACTCAATGAAGTTTACAGTAACGACTTAAGTGTCATCAGCATCTTTCGTTCTGTTGCTTTATCCTTCAACTCAAAGTTACTTGAACAGTAAGACTGGAACATTTGGATCTCTGACTCACTCACGCAACCACTTTCATGCAAATTGTCTAAAATGTTTCAGCTACTCCACAAACCCTCATGTTGTGGTATCTACAGTAACCTTCCACATTGTATCTCCCTCCAAAAGCACATGGAATTGCCGTTGAGAGGTCTGTGTTCTACAACAACAATAAAAAAATATTTGCATGCTCCCCCTCTAAACAAAAATGAAGTGGGGTGGGCTTGTCCAACTCAGGCATATTTACAATAAAGTGGCGAAGTGTGTCATTAAGCCAAGAAGGCTAATGACACGCTTCGTCACTTTAGAAACGTAGGGCTGCACCATATTTACCAGAATATGGTGCAGCCCTGCTTTTCCCCCTGCGCTGGTGCTAAACTTTAACTGACTAGAGCCAACGCAGGCACCCTTGCACCACAGTGCAAGGGTGTCTGCGTTGAGGGGAAGATTGTTTACATAGAAGTTGCAAAACAGGATTTCTTTTAAATGATTGTTTATGTGCAGGAAGGTGGACCTTCCTGCACATAAACAATCATAGGCAATTTGCTGTTTCTATGTGTGCTGCACAAGGCAGCACACATGGAAACAGCAAAAACGAGGAGAAATAAAGCATTTCTCTTTGTTTCGCCTGCTTAAGACCAGGTTTTCCCTGGTGTTAATTTTGGTGCTGCCTCCTATTTACGCTGCCCCTGTAAATAGGGGGCATCGTCAAAATCAATAGGTGTTGTGGTGGAATGCCCACCGCAACACCCATTGCCCTCCCCTTTCACGCTAAATACAGCGTGAAAGGGTGTTAAGTGACGTTAAGTGGCTTAACGCTGTCTTGTAAATAAGGCGAGGCCCCTATTGCCATCACAACATCACTGAAAGTGACGTTGTCGTGGCGTTAGGGGCTTGTAAATATGCCCCTCAGTGTACGAATCTTTCTAATAGCAGGGACTTTGGAAAATACATTCTTCATTACTGAATCCCTAATTAACATCAACTGTCACCATTAGAGTTAAGAGCCCACTTATGAGAGTTGCGAGGGGCCTACCTCCAAGAATTTCTTTTCATAATGTAAAAATATTCTCTTCTGCATTGAAAACTGTGCTGCGAGCAGCCCGCTTGACTGAGGGGCAAAAGATGAAACTTCACAAATGGCCAGTCAAAACAGGCAGTTATTTTCTTTTTTCTTTATTTATTTACTTAAATAATTATGCACATGTGCAAGTGGCACAATTGGTAACTGCTGCATTATTAATTAAGCACCTCATTAAAATAATCTCCTTCGTGAGTGAAGCACACTTGAGGATACAGAGAGGCTAGACCGCTACATAACAAAAGGAGACAGAGGGGCAGATTTACAAGCTCCTTGCAACACTTTTGCACCGCAGTTGAGTCACTTTTGTGATGCAGCAGTGGCGAAAACAATGCGCCACATTGCGGCCAATTTACAACGTGACGAATCTAGGGAGATGTGCCACCTTGTAAAGCCCTGCGCCACATTATACCTGCATTAGGTATAATGTATGCAGGATGGGCTTTTCTACGCAAAAAAAACATGTAGAACTGATGTAGTGAAATTTACAACATTTCACTGCGTCACTCTATGCCTTCACTGCGTCAAAATCCCTACGCTTGCTCAGACCAGGCGTAAGAAATGATGCAGGCCTTTTTGAATGGGACTCACCTATCTGTTGTGGCGCCTTGCTGGAGTTGCGTCACTTTCATGAGCAACTCCAGCACTTTTACGTCAACAGATGCGTCAGAATTTTGTCAATCCTTGCGCCATGGTGCGCCGTATTGTAAATACGGTGCATCCATGGTGGCGCAAGGGTTTCGTATGGAGGCGCAGGGAAACTGACACATCTATACAGATGTGTCAGTTTCTTGTAAATCTGCCCCAAAGAGTCTTTAAGTACTTTCTTTTATTCTATGGTACGCAAACTTCCACACAGCATATTTTGGTGTCAATGTGAGGTTATAAACCTCTTTCCTTCTACAGCTTTTTTCCTCATGGAACTTCATTTTTTTACAACTTTATAAATATTATCAAAGGACACTTCAAACATTTGCTGAAGATATGCTTCTTCCAAGGACAGTTTCCCTAAATGTTAACTTTTGATTTTAATGTTTAATTTTTTTACTCAGCACTCTCAATTTTGCATAAATGTGGCCAACACTTGCGCGTGACTACTGAAAATAACGCAAGTGTAGCAAATGATTAAATATTTGTATTGAGGGCAGGAGACGAGGTGTGAAGAAAATGTGACAACATTTCTACACTAAAATACATGGGGACATTCACTCTTATTGCAAAAAAGCTCATTAATGAAAGTATGTCACTTCTCTATGTGAGAACAAACTGCTGCTATATATGTGAGACTGATGTAGCAAGTTCCGTATAAATAGGAACCAACTGTGCAGGATGCTGGGAAGGCATTCTAATTAAATTACTTTATTTTGAAAACGTTGCCTGTGAAGTTTTAATTGTGTTTAGCACATTTGCTCTTCTGAATTATATGAATAGCTTCAACTTTAACTTCAAAGAAAAACAATTAATTACAACGTAACTTTGTGCCTGATGTTAGCATTTGCAGATGATCAAGTGATATATAAGATAATGAAACATTTTGGGGAAAACATACATTCTGCTTGAATTGTATATCTACCTGAAAAAAGGTAAATATACGAAGGTTGTATGAGGATTTGAATCTCTAATGTTCAGATATGCAAGGACCTTTCGCCTCTCATCAGGTGTTGTTTTCTTTTGTGGAACACATGCTCTCATTTAGAGTTTGGCAACAATTTTAAATCCTTCAATATCTGACAAAAAATCTATATAGGGTGTAGGTTTTCTACCACAATATTGAAGTGGTGGTGAAGTATAAAGGTAACCTTGAGTAGAAGATGATTGGCAGTGGTATACACCCTGTCCAACCAGGGACCCTTCCTTCTAGTCAGGATAAGAGGATTACACAGCTAAGATAACCCCTGCTCACCCCCTTGGTAGCTTGGCACGAGCAGACAGGCTTATCTCAGAGCCAATGTGTAAAGAATTTGTACATAACACACACAGTGAAAACACTACAAATATTTATCTAACTTAGACAAGACCAAAACATAAAAAACTCCAACATATAGTAATCAAGATATGCAGTTAACAAAAGGGTCAGGTGAAACAGTAGGGTCAGTGTTCAGGTTTGGGAAAGCGTATGGGTACTTACTGCAGAGGGAGCGTTGTGCATAACATGGGGACCGCGGGGGTCCGAACCACAAGACCTCTTATCTGACCTATATTGCTTTAATGTGACCTACGCGGGGGTCCGTGCTGAGATGCCATCTGTCCCTTCAATGGTGCCCAATACCCTGTGCTAACTGGGCTGTCCAGGTGTGTTCTCTAGGTGAACACAAATGCAGCCTCCTAGCCATTCACAGCAAGACATACAAACTACTAAGGGGTGCTCTCCTTAGCAACAATACGGTAGGTGTGAGGATTCCTTCCCTCCTTCTGCTCTTTAGAGCGCAGGGACCCATCGGTCCAGTGCAGCTGGCTTGGGTGAAGCAAGCAGAGACGTGACTACTGCCTCCTGAGCAAGGAAAGTGGCCTGCTCACCCTGGTAAAGGGATCCTCGCTCAGGGCTTCTGGGGCATGGGTCACACAGACGCCATCTCTCATGGTAGGCGGGGCAGCTGATGATGTCATTTTCCCTTGTCTAGCTGCTACAGAACCTCTGCGGATTCTGGGCAGCAATGATGCAGGCGGGGCTGGGGTTACTCACCCAGCGAGGCTTGGTTGAGTGTTCTCAGCCCCAGGGCACCTGGGAAAGGCCATGCCTCAGTGGACAACTGTTGCCAGGCAATGCTGGAGACTCCTTCGTCAATTTCTAGCACGCTGGGCTCAGCTTATGAGCGGCCGCACCAATGAGTATGGATCTTCCACAACCCTTGAGCCTTGCAAAATGGCACAGAGTTTACAGGGTCTCAGGCTGCACACAGTGGGTGGAGGAAGGTAGGCCCGACAACCAGGTCAAAAAGTGCTCCATAGTTTTAGCAAATAATGCACAAGGAAGACTTTGATGTCCCTGAGTCTTCCAAAACAGGATGCAAGCTCTCACAAGCCCTTGGAGATCTTTTTTAAGCAGGATACCACAGCAGGGCAAAAGTTCAGTCCTTTCCACAGCCCACAGAGAGAACCAGCAACTGCAGGTCGACCCGGCAAAACAACACACAGCAAAGGAGGCAGCACACTTACTTCCAGCTCTTTAGCTTTTCTTCTTGGCAGGGTCCTCTTAGTCCAGAAGTGATCTGAAGTTCTGGGGTTTTACGTCTAATACTTATACCCCTTTTACCCTATGAAGTCTTTGTTTAGAAAGTCTCTCTTGCTCAGTTAAACCAGTCCTCTCCTCCTTGGTCCAGTTTCACTACAGGAGGTGGAGACAGCATTGTACAGAGCAGCCACAGCCTATTCAAGTGTCAGTGACAACTCCTCTCCCCACTCTAGCCCAGAATGGCCCATCAGCATATGCAGGGCACACCTCAGCTCCCTTTGTGTGAGTGTCTGGAGGGAATGCACAAACAGCCCCTGTCAGTCTGAAACCTAATAGTGAATCCACAAGCAGGCAGAGGCACACAGGATGGTTAAACAAGAAAATGCCCACCTTCGAAAAGTGTCATTTTCAAGCACACAATTTAAAAACCACCTTTACTAAAAGTTCAGAGAGGACAAACTCCAAATCTTCAGCTGTTACCAATTGAAAGTTATACTTGTAAAATGTTACAAGGCAGCTCCAATGATAGCCTACAGCAGAGCTAGTCCTTGCAATAGTGAAAAATGAAATACACAATATTTCACCATCAGGACATGTAAAACATGCCAGTACTTATCCTACCTTTCACATACACTGCACCCTGCACATGGGGGTACATTGGGCCTACCTTAGGGGTGCCTTACATGTAAGAAAGGGGAAGAGTAGGGCCTGGCAAGTGGGTGCACTTGTCAGGTTGACATGGCAATTTAAAACTGTGCATGCAGATACTGCACTGGAAGGTCTGAGACACATTTGAAAAGCTACCTGTGTGGGTGGTACAGTCAGTGCTGCAGGCCCACTTGTAGAATTTGATTTACAGGCCATGGGCACACACAGTGCACTTTACTAGGGACTTACCAGTAATTCATGGGCCGTGTTATACATACGGCGCATTTTCCTTGATTGACGCCTTTTAAAATGTGCGCCCGGCGTAATCAAGGAAAATGCGCTGTATTAGGGTGTATGCGCTACTCCCATTCTGCAGCACACATAGAAAGAGGAAAAAGCCTCTGATGATTTTTTTTGCAACAAGCAATCCTGCCTAAAACACATGCACCCTTGCACCATGCTGCAAGGGTACCTGCTTTGGCCCTAGGCTGCCAAAACAATGCCAACGCAAGAGAAAAGGACAGGAATGCACCATATTTGATAAAGATCTCTAGAGATGTCAACGAGATGTGCATAACCGTGGTCTTAGTCATCCATCTGGTAGTAGTAGCAAGTCGACGTTTCAGGGACATCAACATTTCTTGCAATCACACAAGCAATTGTAGGGCCATGTGGGATTAATACCATTATCTGTGTCAAGGATGCATCACTGTTCATTCAGGATAGGGGTGCTGTTGGTTCAGCCTGATTACTGGTAGCAATAGCAAGCCTGGCATTTGTTTCAATATAGAGAGTTTATGGTTATCCAGGATTGGGAGTAATCTGTTGATGGCCTTATCGTGGGCATGATACGTATATGCGATGGGTCCCTTACTTTTTTGGGTTCTTTTGTCTCCTGAATGACCTTGAGTCAGATATATGAAGTATTCCCAAGTAGTGTCCCAATAGCCAATCAATGATACATTATTTTTAGGCTCTCTCAGAAATATTGCATGGGAGTCTCTCACCCAGAACATGCTACCTCAATGTCCCCTGCTGACAGCAACATTAAGTTCGAAGTTCAGATCCAAGTATGTTGTGGAAGTGGAATGGTAGGGGCTTTCTCTGGAAGCGTAGACAATGACAGTTCTTTTAGAGGTAAAATAATGGTTGCTTGGAAATGACGTTAGCATGGTAGTACAGAAGAACGATTAAGAATGTATTATTTAGACTTTGATTGGTGACTCGCCAGCCTGCCAGGCCAATGGAGTCACTTGCCTCTGCCAACTCAGAGGAGAACTGACATTGTAGAGATCTCTGCTTGCCTCCCAGGCAGGCATCTCACTACCTACCTACAGTTCATCCTTCCATGTGGCAGATGCACTATAGTAGCATTTGTTTAGTTTTTTTCTCAAACATCCATCCTTGCATCAGCTAGCACCAGGACATCTGGTCCCTGGGTAACAGAGTAATTTACAACTCTTCTTTCATTCATTGATTCACTCATTCATTCATTCATACCACTAAACTGGAATTGTGTTTGACAAACACATATATAAACAATAGCGCTGATGAACAGGGAGTTTTCAGGATTGGGGGTACTAGCACCACTGTGAAGCAGTCTGTCTTTTGGCTTGCAGGCTACCAACTCAAGGGCTTCCAATATTGAAGCCACTGGACATTTTGCGAGTCTTCCACGCTATATGCGACTGCGGACAGTGAGTCGAGCAATTCAGAAGTCCTGCCAATTTAGAGTGAAACTCTCACTTAGCCAAACTCTAAATCATCTCTTAGTGCCTGATTATGAGTCTAGTCTACAGGGCCCCCCTGTTTCCACTGGGCCATGGATGCATGCAGGGGGGCACATGTTGTGCCGCCCTGTGTGCATGCACTCCAGAGGCTGCACGGCATGGACTGCACCAGTCCTTGCCGTGCAGGTACTGCCTTTGACATTCCGATTGCAGGGTCTATTTCATAGGCACCGCTGTGGGAATGCCAGAGAACCACCCGCCCATGACTAACAAAGTCATAATCTGGTGGGTGGTGCGCACACGGGTTTGGTAGTGCGGGAGTAGGGTGGCGCGTGGCAGTCCCTCTCCCGCAACGCCAAACTTATAATCGGGCCCCTGGTGTTTTTGCAGAGTCTCGATTACAGAATGTAATTAGTTATCTGCTTGTCATAAATTTGTGTCCCTTTGAAGTGTGATAACTTTCCATGTGCTTTAATAAGTTTCAGGTTCATTAGGCACGGGTGCTGGTTTGTGTCAACCCCATGATATGTCTGAAATAATATTTGTTTTATGTCTTTGATGGAAAAATTATGGTTCCCAGTTTGTTCCATTTACTATGTTATTTTTTTCCTTTTCTTGAAATAAGTTCTGTTGCATCTACTTTGTTTTCTTACAAAGTTGCTTTCCATTTAGAGGTTTGCATATGGATATAATCTAGGGCATTCTACCCAGTTCAGTTTCATTAGCCATTTGGATCTGGGCCATGTTGTATTTCCTGTTTCCTGGTGTCAGAGTTAAGCCCATCGTAGGGCATTATAAATAATATGTGAGATGCAAGATGGGATGTGTCGCGAGCAGCTGTTCTGTTTGGACATGTTGTTCAGGTAATTACGGCTTCGAACTCTCTTCTCCGAGAATCTTTATTTTGGGGTGGGTAGTATCGACTCGTGACTCTGCTATATTAAAACTTGGTAGCCATGTGTATTAATTACAAGCATGAGGTTGACGTGAGGGATAGTGCTTTTTAGCGCCGGTGAGACACACAGGATTATAAGAATGGGTCCAAATGTTGATTTATACTCCGGGATTATCTAATGTAGAATTAATATGACTAAGGACAAATACACATTGTACTGGAGATTGTATTGAAAAGAAGGGACACCCCTTTCTGTACATATGTGTATCAGATTGTATATATTTTTTGCACCTTCACTTTTGTGCACTGCATTATTATCACTACTGTCTTTTAGTATATCAACCAATGAAAAAACATTTGATTTGCATTCAGAAGGGCCTGGTTGACGTCTTTCTTTATGAATATAAATTAGATTTTAAACAGGTCAGCACAAATGGGATATACCTGTGTTCAAATGAGACCAACCGAACAACTGTTGTATTTCTCTCATTTGCTACCCTGGTTCCGCATATTTGGGATACAGGGTTGGCCCTCTTTTGGGTACCCCATCCTATTGAGGGCGAGGTGATTGTCACTTAGTTGCCCTGCCCAAATCCGTCATGTGAAGCATCAGGACATTTATTTTTGTTTTGAGAAATTAAACTCCAGCTTTGGGAGTTTGTGTTCTCTGAATAAAAATGGTTACTGAGCAGGCATTTTAAATATGGTGCCTGGCTGCTCAGGAGACCTTCAGTGCTGTGAAGGCAGATGCTGTGAGGGTGGTTCCCTTCACAGCACAGAGATCTCTGCCAGGTAGACTGGGATCTCTACATAAGCCTCTCAATTCCTACTGCAATGTCCTCAAATATAATATATGGGCTGCAAGTGCAGTGTATTATTACCCAGTGCAACCATGCCGGCTTCTTCTGATCCAAGGTTCATCCCCGAATATGCCGCCTCTTGCAACATTATTGCAGACTCTGATATGATCAAAACCACAAAGGTTAGTAACACAATCCTCACTGTGGGTCTCTTTTGATAATTCACTAAAATGCAATGGAGAGAGTCAGTTGAATACTGATGTTTCTTGAATAAGTCTAGCTACAAAGTTTGTGAAACCTGTTGCTATTTCCAAACCAAAAATCAAGAGTCATAGTTATGGTACTCTATTACATTGGGGACTCCAGGTTTCGGACTGTATGCTTGAGTTTGCATGATAGCGCCTAACTTTATTACTAACATACCATCCAAAGCTGAATTCTAAAAATACTTTGGCCTTAGTAAAGTAACTTTGACTCTTAATTAGAGTTTGGCAGGGTATTCTGTCACAAATGTGGCAGATGCCCCATCTTCCAAATTAAAAGTATACTATCATCAAAGGCACTTGTAGTACAGCAGATGAGACGTTTTCCATGTTTGTGACGGTGTACAATGTCTACTAAACTCTAAGTAAGGCCATTTGTTGCTAGAACCCTAACTCCTTGGGTGGCATCAAGATCTATTTCAATAAGTTGGCTACCAAACATAAGTGACCAGAAGTCAAGAGGGCCTGATTGCTTTATAGATATTTCAGGTATGGCAAGTAGGATATTAGGCCCAGGTAATCAGCTGTTCCATTAACTGTTTTACTAACAGCGAGAAATTAGTGAAACTAGTAATTGCTTGAGCAAACGTTTTTGTAAAGAAAGGATTCGAAAAATGGCAGACTTGGAAAGCATCTTCCATAAGATTGTGAAACAAAATCAGCAAGGAGGAGTAATATTTTCAAGTTCAACCAAGAAGCAAACCCCACAAATTCTGAATGCGACAGTCGTGATAATAGTTGAAGTACATCTATGGGTGTTATCAAAATCATTTCAGTTCTTGAAGATGAAACTTCTAGAAGACATTTATCCGATATTAAAATTGCCAGGTAGTTAGAAAGGCTGTTTAAGGACAGAGTGAAGAATCTAAAGTAGTGGAAGGAATTAATATACCAGTGTGCCTTTTGAGATACACGAGGGGAATACTACAGATAATTGCTTTAGGGCCACATAGAAAGGATGAATTTCGATTTTACCAAGCAGTTTGAGGCAATCCTGAGAATGTCATGGTGGCTCTGTGAAAACATTGCTCAAGTAGATTAATGGGACAGGTGGTTGTGTTGCTCTGTTTGGTATCCATTGTGGCACCTGACTGTTGGAACAGTGACACAATTTCTACTATCTGAATGGCAAGACCATTTAGTCATATTCAAAAAGATTAGTGCTGTGGCCCTTCCCACATCACCTCAGTTTTAATTGTTGAACTAATTTGAACTGGTTTCTAGGATGGCCACCAGAAGTATACAAAGGTATGTCCAGGGCAACCCGGCAGTAGTCACCACGGTCACCAAGTTAAAACGGGTTCCATAATACACTACAATACAAATATGGTCATGTTAGTGCATTTATACATTAAAACATTGATTGGTGGTTCATAATAAATTGAACATTAGGATTTTTTTTAAAGAACAAATAACTTTTTGAAACAATAAGTCCCTATTACCATAAACTGGAAATTAGCAAGAAAATGCCAGGATTTATCACATTGTCAACAGTTCTGCTACCAATGCATAAAAGTGGGTGTGACCAGAATTCTCTAGTAAGAAGAAGCCCCTAGCAGATCGTAATAAATGTGAAATGTCTTTATTATTATAGCCAGGTGTCTACAGCCAGAGCAATAGTAATTGTAGTTTACCCATTCCTTCCCTATATGTAACAAGTGCAAAATGATGTTTAACAGTCTTACTTCATCATCGAGTCACATAATATTGGGGTTTAAGGTTCATGTAAGAAGAAAGTAGTTAATGTTCTGGTTTACGCCTTTAAACAATGCCCACATCTGTGAAAATGAAAGTTTTTTCAATTTTGGTTAAAGACCTACTTTTTTAAAAATGTATTTATTTCTTTTTTCTTTGTCCTCATATCACCATGGTATCTGCAAATCTTGGACCATTTTTGGCACCCTTGATCCGTCTCGTGGTCCATTGTATTCACTCGTCCCGAGCCTCCAAAGCTCTGGCTGCATCCAGGGGGAAAACCACCCCCAGATACCATGACTTGGTGTAATCATAGGACTATGGGGAGATTTTTCATATTCCAACACAGCCCTGCAAAGTACCATGGTTGCTAACTTGCCCACTTAATAAAGTCCTCCCAAATTTCCCCAGGCCTTCGTGGATTGAATTCGGCATCCATATTGCTAGTCCACTTAGCCACTTTTAACCACCCTGTGGGATGTGGAGGAACAGGGTCTATCTAATGTTTACAGATCACCCGCCTGGCTAAAAGCAATAGGTAGAATACCAGGCCTCTTTGCTTACTGTTCAAGGTGTTATTCATAGTGTTATCTACCCCTAGGAGTACTAAGTCTGCTGTCAAGACTATAGGTTCCCCAAGAATACCCCTTAAAGTGGTTTCTACGACCTTCCAGTATTCTTTTATCCCTGGACATGTAAAAAAGATGTGTACATCATTGGCTTTTGGAAAGTTGCATTTTTTGCATCTGGGAACTGGCTGCAACACAAACTTAGCCACTCTTTGAGGAGTCCAATACAGTCTATTGATAACAAAGAAATGATGTTGTTTAAATTTGCAGGCGTAACTATTGAATATAGTAATTTTAAAGAGTTCGTCCAAAGAGATTGTATATTCTCTTCCTGGAATACATCCAACCAGATCGCATAAGGAGCCTCCAGTTTCTTTTCCTCTGCCTCCAGGAATTGCCCATACCACTTTGCAACTTCTTTACTTTTTGGGCTAACTTCCTGGAGGAGGACCCCAAAGTCCTATAGCCCACCTGTCTCTCGGGAGACTGTTGAGAACTATGACGTGAGCTGAATGTATTTAAATCTAGAAAATCTATCACCAGTTTTTGAGCTCAGCACCTCCCAAGGTAGCAGACATGCTGCTGATATCAGGTCTCCCCACTTGGATACCCTTGCATGCTTCAAGGGAAGGCTCAGCCCATCCTTCAGGCATTCCGGTGTCCCTGGGGATTCCTAAATCAGTGTGAATTCTGAGTAATACCTGATGTTTAACCTCTTTCTCACTCCACACCAAAGACTTAATGCTGTTTTTAGGACCTTCAACCTTACTTTTTTAAAGAACTTTTGGGCTCCAAATTTATATAGGAAAGCTGCTGGTCCGAACTCGTTGATCATTTCCCCTAGTAGTGCTCCCCAAGTGGAAGAGTCGGGCTCCCCCATAAGCATACAGACGTTTTTAAATTGAAATGCCATGCAATAGAAACAAAGGTCTGGCAGAGCCAAGCCACCCTTCTCAAGACGACGCCATAGCGTTTTCCAGGCGAGCGGTACTCCACGGGATGCCCAAATGAAGCTAGTTATTTTTCCCTGCTTTTTATTCATTGCTTTCTTGTGGAATTTAAGTGGAATGCAATTAAATAACTATGTCAACTTTGGGAGGATAGACATTTTTACTAAATTGACCCTCCCATAGATGGTTAATGGTAAGTTCTTCCACCTGGAAAATGACCTGTCAACCTCCTTGGCCACCCTCTTCAGGTTATGCGATGGGATCTCATCAATTTGGTTAACTATGATAATCCCTAAGTATTTTATCTCTGCACACACTCTGCCTCCCCAATCCTCCAAATTCCAGCACATTACCTCCGTCTTGGAGATGTTCACTAAGTCTACGGATATCGCCCCAAATTCTTTTGTCAACTGCTCCACCCTAGGTAACGTTCGGGCCGGATCGGAGGTATAGATTATCAAATCGTCCGCATATAATGCTATTTTACTACAAGAGGGTAGTGAGTGAATAGGAACTATCTGATCATCTTTCCTCAAAAGATGCGTCAATGGTTCAATATATATGTCGAACAGGAGGGGCGACAGGGGGCAACCCTGCTGTGTTCCTCTATGAATATTAAAACTCTCTGTCAGGGAACTATTTAGGAGGATTTTGGCCGAAGGGCACTTATATAGCCTTCTAAGTGCCATGATAGAACCAGCACTGAAGCCTATTGATTCCAGGACTGCCCAAAGAAATGCCCTACTGACACGATCGAATGCCTTGGCGGCGTCAATAGTGATCACCGCCAAGTGAATCGAGCGCGCAATTGCTAGATCTATAGTCCCAATCAACAACAATGTAAATCCTTGAATTTGTCTTTTCAGAACAAAACCCTTCTGGTCTATATGTATCAATTGGGGGGGCCAACTTTGTCAATCTTCCTGCCGAGATACCAGTATAGATTTTATCATTTACATTTAACAAGGAGATTGGCAGATATGAGTCGGCCTTCCTCGGGTCCTTTGCAGGTTTTAGGATCAGAGCAAATATTGCCTCTCTCCATGAACTTGAATCTGCCCTTTCCCCTTATAGACTGAATTAAATAACGACTTCATTTCCGGGACTATTTTGTCTATGATTAGTTTGTATACCTCAACTGGTAGTGAATCTGGACCCGCTGCCTTCCCATTCTTTATATGCGAAAGCTGCTCTCTTATTTCCCCCTCGGTGATTGGGGCGTCCATACTCTTCCTACCCTTTGTTGTGATTCCTACATTATTTAGCCATTGCTTTAGGCTCCCCTCATCTGGACGCACTTCTCCCGCATATAATTCAGAGAAGAGTGAGACCAAACTGTCCTGCATTTCCTCTTCCTTGTTCGAGATATCGCCCTGGGGGCTGATGATCAATTCCCCGATGTAAATTCGTGACCTCTCAGTCCTCGACTTCCATGCTAACAATGCTCCAGCCTTCTCACCATATTCGAATTGTTGCATGCGTCCCGTTGTACACCTCTCTCGACATTTTGCCTCTAAGTTGATCTTATAATTTAATCTGGCTTCCTCCAATTGTTCCGCTGTATTCTCTCTATCCTGGGTGTTCCCTGTCATTTGCTGTAGCTTAACCCCTAACGTCCCCACTTTTTCCTCCAATCTTCTCGATTCAGCTCTATCAACTTGTACTTATAGGAGACCTGGCTTTGTAAAACACCTCGTACATATGCCTTAAAGGTATCCCAGATTACTCCAATGGAGGCTGAGTGGGCATTATCCAGGAAGAACTCCATAGTTGTTTTTTTCAAAAGGGTGGACACGTCTGGGTCTAATAGGATGGATCTTTTCAATGTCCATCTCGTGTTGTGGCTCACTCTAACTCCCATTAATGTAACACAAACTGAAGCGTGATCCGAAATATGTCCCAGTGATATATTGACCTCTTTTAATTTCTCAGCCCAGACTCTATCCACTAACAAATAATTCAGCCTCGAAAAGTGGTTATAGTTTTTGCTATGGAAGGTGTATCCTCGCTTTTGCCCCCTTAAATATCTCCATGTGTCAACCAAGCACATCTCATATATCATATGCTTCAAGGCCTGCCTTGTCCTTGGTGCTTGAGCTTGGGTTCCCCTCCTACTAGTAGATCTATCCAGAGTTGGATCCAATAGGGTTTTGAAATCACCCCCTATAATTATGGGGATGGTTACCCCTACAAGGGTCAATTGTAGATCTATAATATACTGGGGGTCATCCACGTTTGGACTGTAAAAGGCAGCACAGACAAACTCTGTACCAGAACATTTAAGAGTTGCTAAAACCCACCTTCTAGAGCTGTCTGTTTTAGAAGAAATCAGCTCGACCCCCAATCCCCTCCTAATGAGTATCGCAACACCCTTACAGTATTTGACTTGATCTGAAACAGCATAGCTTTCGACCCATCTTAATTGTGTGTACAGACCCCTAATTTCACTTGCCATTAAATGGGTTTCTTGTAAGATAGCTACCTGAGCTTTAGTATCATCCAGATATTTCATCGCCAACCTCTGTCTATTTTTAGATCTAAGGCCATTTACATTCCAAGTTAAAATTTGTAACTTGTTGTCATCCCCACCCATCTACTTTGAGTTGGGAAAATTTTATATCACCTGGGAGTCTATAGTAATGTATTTTGATAATGGACCAAGGCGATACTGATAATGAGGACTTGTTTTTTTTTTTTTTTCACACTGCTCCCCACCTAGGGCCCTACCCCCTCCTCTATCCCCCTCTCCCTCCCATGGGAACACTCCCTTGACTATCAGGCATGATGCCTGTAGGGCCACCAGAGAGGAGATACCTCCCTAAACTATAACAATAACAGTGCACCCCTCCCATCCCCCCGCCGCTCATCTGACATGCCTGTACCTGTGGTTTCTTAACCTACATCCTCAATTTCTCAATTTGAGAGCTGTTCTCCTCAAGATACTCCACCCTTTTTTTTAATATCTATCAGACTATTTGCTTCTTCAACTGTCCAAAAATTACGCATCTGGTTGTTCCACATAACACAAAGCATCGCCGGGAATTTCAGTTGGGCTCTGGCTCCAAGTTTATTTAACTCCTCCATTCTTTTGCCCAGCTCCCACTGCTTCTGATCTGTTGTGCGACACACATCCAACCTGATAGAGAAAGTAAACTTTTGAGCTGTATATGGACCATTCCTCAATGCTGCTGTTAAAATGGTTTCTTTAACCGTGTATGAGAGGAAGTTTACAAGTATTTTCCTTCGCTTCTGTCTCTGCATATTCCGCTTAAAGGGGTCCCGATGAACCCATTGTATCTCATGGTCCAAGTTGACATCAGACCTACCTTTAAGACGGTCTCCTTTAGCAGTTTGATTACAAAAGCCTTAATGGTAGTCCCCTCTTCAGCTTCTGTGATGTTTAGAACTCTCAAGTTATTTCTCCTTGAATGGTTCTCAATTCTTTCCAGATCTTCTCTGAGTCCTAAGTTTTCCGGTTAAAGACCTACTTGTAGACAAAGGAAAGAGTGGTCACCGTCCAAAGGGACCTCAGATAACATTACAGAAACAACTGAATGAAAACGGCCTTTCAAAGGTTTATTAATGGCTGAACTTTGCGAACTGAGATGTGTCTAACTATGAGTTTTCGATGAGCCTGGATCCATCATGTTGTTCCTATAACATTACTTAACACAGTGTGTACCTTAGATGAGAGAGTTTTTAATTAAATCAAACTCCAACCTTAATTATGCAAGTGAGATAGATTTCGAAAATTGGAAAATAGATTTCATTCAGAACCCAAAGCTTTTCCCCAGCCCTCGTCAAGTCCCATTATTTGTCATTAGATTAGAGAAGATCCATGTCATTCATTTATTATGTTTAATAAAGGAGAAGCAAAGGCAAAGGTAAAGGTAAATGAAAGCACTATTTTTTGAAGGCATAAGCGAGTAATTTCTCCTTTGCATCAAGCCGATTTAGATAGGTATAATGACTGGCCATGTAGACACGATCAATCAGTGTTGCTCAAATTATTTACAAAGTATTGGTGCTGCCATCACTGAATCCTTAGGGATTGTGAAAAATCCAAGTGACACACCAGAAACAAGTGCAGCAAATGAGCCACATCCATTCAGCAAGAGAGTGTTACAGGGTAGTATATAGCTCATAGGGCCATATTTATGAAGGGAGTTGCGTTGCTTTTGCACCATGCAACGTGGTGCATGCGCAACCCCAAAATGTGATTTATCAAGCCATGCAAGGCCACTTTGCGTGGCCCTGAGTGGCTTGATAAATCAGGAGTAAGGCAACGCAGTACAAATCACTGTGTTATGTTACTCTGCCCCAGGGTGGCATTCCATGGGCATTGCATGGGTGTTCCCATGCAACTCCCATGGATTTTGATGCATTTACGGATTTACCATTACTGGAAGAGCTGGGAATGCGCAAAAATGCTACTCCTTCCCATGTTAGGCATAACGAGGAGAAATGTATTTCTCCTCGTTACTTCCTTCTATGTGTGCTACATTCTGCAGCACACATAGATAGAGGAATATGCCTCAGGGGATTGTTTTTTTGTGCAGAAATGTGCCCCTTCCTGCACAATACCAATCCTGCATGCAACGGAGGCACCCTTGCATCATGGTGCAAGAATGCCTGCATTGGCGCTAGGCAGCCCATTGTGCGCCAGCTATGGGGAAAGGACAGGAATGAGCCGCATTGGGATAAATACAGCACATTCCTGTCCTTTCCCTGTAACGAAGCGAAGGAAGGTGACTTGCTGCACTGCATTTCTTTGTCATAAATATGACCCATAGTGTTTTCTGGAGCACACTATCGCAACTATATTACTAAAGCATGGTGTGGTAGCACACTATCATTTAACGACAGCATATTTTCCATTTAAATGGCCACTAAATTGGCAAAGACATGCAGTCAATTTTACTGATGAAACTATACATTGCATCAACAATAGTATGAGGAAATAGGATTTCAGCAAATATTTATCATTTGTGCTTCAACAAGAAAAGTGTCTTGATTTGTTTTGATCCTATTTTAAATCTTTGTTCCACTCACCATTCAGAATTACAAAAAATGTGCACCACATGTGCTTTACTTATGGCAGATAAATTTTGAAATATTTGTTCAGCTTCCTTATAGGTATTTAAAAGTGGTTCTGTGTTAGAATAAAATTGATATTTTACAGCATTTACTTTCATACTCCCTGTACTATAGCAAGAGTGCTACATGGTTCACTTTACAACATCCTCTCACTTTGCAGTCAGAGAAAGAAAAGAAAAGTAAAACATTAATCCCCATGTTAAAAGAATAAGCACTAATATGTCAGAAGACATAGCCTGACATTTGACCTCTGTCTTTGATCACACACTTAGGGCCTCATTACGATGTCGGGCAGAAACTTTCCACCCGACACCGTCTCGGATTCGGGAACCGACCGACTTGCGGTCGGCGGTTGCACCTGACTGATTACAATGCGACCGAACACTGTTCGGTGGGAGTCCCATTGTTCCCTATGGAAGCCCGTGTTCCGCCCGACAACACAGGCTCCAATGGGGAAATAGGGTGTGTGTGTAAAACACTGCACTCTGTGGCAGGCACCCCATGGTGTCAGCCACACAATGCAGTGTTTTACAGTGGGGGTCCCTTAGGTACCCTGTGGCTCCCAACCGGAGGCTGCAGGATTAATGGGGCCCTGCTAGGGGCCCCTAAAGTTACTTTCTGACAGCCTTTTTGTGTCGGACAGGCCAACTTGGAAAGGCTGTTGGAACTTGACATCGTAATCAGTCGGTCAGAAACTCTGTTCGTAGAGCTGCACGATGCGGTTCCGACTGACACGGCTTCTCCGAGAGCCAGTTGGAACCGATTCGGAAGGACCACGCGGTTTACAGTCCGACCGCAAACATCGTAATCGGTCGGGCGGATTGTAAACCGACAGAGTTGGTTGGAAGGGTTCCAACGCAGTCTAGGAAATTCCGACTGTCGGGAGGAGGCTTTATGCCTGACATCGAAATGAGGCCCTAAATATGACAAGATGAAAAAAATAATTAAAGGCCTCTTTATTGCTCATTCACTTCCTGAACTCCAGCTTGGTTATTTTGAGGGTGGTACAGCGCCCCCAGCACTGCTACTTCCGGCACCAATGTAATCAATGCCCAAGTAGTTGTATCAGCTAATAGTGTGTAATCTGAGGCCCGTCGTTATCATGAAAAGAAAGGCTTTCTTTTCTTTAATACTAATGGTTTGGTTTTGCTAGTATTAACAAAAAGGATATTTTTAGCATTATTAAATCAACGAAAATTAAATTCAATGCTGAAACCCTAGTGAGTTTGGAGCTAAAAGTGAGTTGCCATTCGCACACTACGGGTGTGTAGGGGTAGTCCATCTTACTTAGGACAAAAGGCTGGCACGTGTCCTAATGCACTTTGCATGTCAACCATATATAAGCTAAATTAAAAAGGACCAATGCACAGCTTTGATTTGGACCATGTTTGGTCATAATCCTGTCAGTGACCCTAGATCCATCTCTTTAATCAGTAAATGGGTATTCAAGTACCATGGTTTGGTCTCGTTCAATAATAGAGTTACCAACAGTGATGGTGCTAATTTGTTCTCCCAAAAGCTGTTGACACAAAATTATTGTTCTTAAGCTCTCATTTCCGGGATCGGGGAGCTTCTATAATTTCCAAAGGATGATGACACTGGAATAGAGATAAACCAAGTCAAATCAAACTTGCACTAGACAAGGTTCAAAGTCAAAACCATGAAGGTTTATTTAAAATTTAGAAACATTACAGAAGGCAAAAATATTTAATTGGTATGTTAAATAAAATGTCAGTGCTCCATCTCTTTTCTTTTAAAGTATCCAGAACCAGATAAGGTCTAGCACAAGACAAAATAATGCATCAGCAAGATGGGTCTAGATGATTTTTAGGTTTTTAAAATCCTCCACTAGTGAGAAGCACAATGGAGATGTCCTTCGAAGTCAGATGTGTGGTCATCAAACTTTCAGTATTGGCATAAGTAGCTCAGAGGGGGGTACAGCAGTTTCTCCAGTTCGCAGGGTCACTTTGCTGCTGAGGTAGATTTACAGCCACTGCCAGTCCAAGGATTTGCCTTCAGACTTAAACACTTTTTGGTTTGTAAAATCTTTCAGCGGGGCAAGGCTCGATGCCAAATCCAGACATGGTTCCATGAGGCCAGATACCTTCACCGTGAAGTCCAGCAGAAGCCCTTTTGCTCATTGCAAAAACGTCTGAGCAGACCACAACTTATGCCCATCAAGAGTATACCAACCCTGGAGAGGTCTCAGCAACATGTCCTAGTCCTCGAGTCGTCAGAAATGTAACTAAGTCCCAAAAGGTTATTTTTGCTGGAAAAGTGCCTTCTGGTCTCTCCTACAGCTCCTTTGATCTTAGTGCAGGCCTCTATGCACCAAGTCTCTCTGCAGCCAGGGTCAAGATTCATAGTGGGGAGTCAGATGTTCTTGGATTTGCTTTTCTTCACGAGTCAGGTGGGGCAGTTTCCTTCTTGATAATTCTCCTAGACCGAGGATTTCTCTGAGCAGGTGCTAGTGAGGTAGCAGTCTTTTCTTCTGCACTAGCCAGTTACTCTAGGATCCCCTACAATCAATCTTGGCAATGTCCCCACCAAAATTCAGCCTCGTTTCTCCTTTCTCAGCTTGTCCTTTCTCAGTTTCCTGCAAGTCTTTCCACAGTCCCTTATCCAAGATGGCCCTTGCCTTCCTCCATTGGCAGAACCCTTGCCCTCATCTCTAGCCACTCGTATATAGACATGAGGTATACTCCCCTGCCCCATTGCTAGAACTGGTCTCCCTCATGCAGTAAGCATCAGTCAAAAATAATTGCTGATAAGGCTGCCCATTATCTTGCCATCTGTTTGTGCCCCTTACCAGATGAAGAATTCCGGGTTACTGCTGATAGTGCTTCAGCCTTCCATCTCCTAGAGGCAAACCCAGACCAGTCTGGGATGTGTATTCTGGTTCCTGGGGCAGACTGCCATGCAAATTGGTTGCAAACCAATTTGCTTTCAGTGAACAAAAAGTAAAGCTTTTTGAAGTTGTTTTCCATTAAAGTTATCAAACATTTGCTTTCACCACTGAATTTGAATGTTATCAGCAAGTGAAAAATAACTTTGATTGAAAAGTTGAAAAGTTTCACAGGTGAACTTACAGGAAATGTATTTTGAGGCTTTACCTGCTCTGTGACAAACAACCTTTGAATACTGTTCATTGAGGGGACATCATTTTCCCTAATATATACCACTTCCTACTTTTACATAATTAGTACTCAGACCTTTGAGCTAGAAGGCACATTTGGCGGTGGCAAACTGCTTTTCCTCTTCATGTGTCATTGCAATAGTTCTAAAGTGCAGCCCAGCCAGAACATAATGTCATGTTGCTCTTGGGAGCCATACACCTTGGTTGTGAGGTTCTGACCCGTAAAAAAAAATAGTTTTTGTTTTTTTGACCCCTCCTAAAAGTGAGTCTTTCTGATGAATTTTCACTCAGTTTAATATTCTGTTAAAAATAGACTTGATCTGTAACTGCCAATCCCCACCTCTTAAATAAAGGTTGAATATTGCACTGCTGAGTAAAGAAGATCTATGATGGTTACAAGTTAATACGTGGGCACCAGCCCTTGCCCACATGAGCAGACTGAGCAAGGAAGACTGTTTTCCGATTCAGTCTAGTATCTGCATACAGGCAGCACTGTCACAGATGGGACTTATAACATATTAGCTATGGACCGTATTCAATTGGAGATACAAAAAAAATGTGCTCTTTTTTCTGGCTGAATTATAAATCTATAGGGGCAGATTTACAAGCCCCTTGCGCCACTTTTGCGTCAGTTTTAACATGGGAAATGTGACGCAAAAGTGGCGCAAGGGGCTTGTAAATCTGCCCCATAGTGTTTTTAGAATTTTTACAAGTTTTGATTGGCATGATGTAGGAAAGCCACTGATCTGTTATTTCCTCATAATTCTTGGGTCCCACATTCATATTCAGTGTTACCTTGGTTCTATATGTGTTATATATTTTAATTTTGAGAAAAATTCTCCAAGCAAGCCTCCTTAATGAGATTCAGGTTTTGCCATACCCTGCTGGTCAGGTTAGCTACTCTGGTAGTCAGCTGGCTGTTCAAAGTCTCTCCCTGAACAGCAGTCCTCTGTAGAGGAATTAGCCTTACCTCAAATGTAAGGCTAATCTGGAAGGTGATTAGCTTTCTCTCACTGCCAAGCCTGGGAAGGATGTTGTCACATAAGCAAAGGGAGAGCAGGCATAATTCTTGGACCAGTCATAACCGAGGAGTTTCTTTGACAACCTGGAGGGAAGAACCCAGTTATGACTGGGAGTAGTGAGGATCAGAGAAGAGGTCTTTCCCAATCTTGTTTGAATCTGTCACTTTGAAAATTCCTGCTGTTAAGGAGGAGGAAGAAGCAGTGTCAGAGGCTGCAGAAGGGCTTTCTAATTATCCCATGAAAAACATCTAAAACTTTAGAAGCCAGGAGGCCCTGAAATGAAACTTCTGCGAGCTGAAGATTGCCACCAGGAAGCAAGGGGGTAACAATCCCTACCAAATTTGGCCCAAAGGGGCTGGAGACCTCTGAAATTCTCTTAGCCATTCATATGTGCCATTGTAAATGTCTGCAGCAATGTCCTGCATGTTGTGTGTGTCGCCACCTTGAAAGGAATCTCTTTGTAGTGCCCCGAGGGAGCCTGTGTGGTGGTGTCTCCTACAGGGGACTGGCAGAGCCAAGCCTTGTTGAGCTGTTTTAATTTCAAATCTCTTCAGTAAAAGTGGTAGGACTGCCATCTGTTTGATGTCCCTGTGTACAGAAAGGCCCTACATACAGATATGGCTATTGCCCCAATCTGAGCAATACCATGCTCATCCCTCTCCTTTTGCAGCAAGGTTGGCAGGAGAGAGAGAGAAATGAGCCGTCTCACCTGCCAGCATGAGACAGAAGTGTGCTGTATGGGTGAGTGCTTGGACATTATGGCTGCCATAAGATGGGTTGGATCTGTACAAAACATCTATTGCAAGGACGAAACGGGTCAGCTAGTTTCAGATGACACGACTATTAGGCATTTCATTGATCACACTTATGATAGCTGAAAGCATTTGGATTCTTGTGCTACCAGTTGTCTTTGATTGTTAGACCTTAATAGAGAGCACCACTCCACTTTCTAGAGGGTTGTGAAGTTCTAGAAGTAGCCTTGAAATGGAAGTTCGCCACTGTATCTTCGCTTCCAGCAGTCGCAGACTCTTGTGCTGTCACAGAACGTCTGCTACTACATGTTTGTTTCTCTTGATATTGAACCCTGGAACGAGCCTGAAAGAAAAAAAACAAATTGAACTTTTTTTAATCTAGTTTGCTGTGATGCATAGAGGACTATGGGCCGACTGCCATTCCATAGCTGCTGGTTGAGACAGCAAAGGGGAATGATCAAGGACTTGTTGGACCTCCTAAGAGCATCACAAGAATCAAAGACATTGAACCATGGACGAGGTGTGATTTTTATGATTGATTGGAACTACTGGTATGATGTCTAGTTATTTGGACTAGTGGAAGACTAAAATTGTCTGGACATAGAATAGTAAGGAGAGCTTTTCATGCACCTACGCTACACAGTTATCATTGCGTTTGTGTCATCTATAGTACATGCCTCATAAGCTATGTAGGATAGTAGTAATGTGTTGTAAATCACACAGCAAATCTCTGAAGCAGAGGGTCAACATATCATTCAGTGACAAATAGGACAACAGAAGTAGGTTCATGGGAGTTCCAGATATGACAATATTGTCTGCTCTATTTATGGAATGTTTCCATTTCATATGGAAGAAATATAGCTCACTTAATAAAAATGTAGTTTTTTTATTTTTATTATAATCTCCAACCCCCTTACTAATCCCAAAGCACTTGCACCAAATAATTCTCAGCATCATAATCCTTCCCCAGCTCCAACAGTTCACTGCAATCAATTATCAGACGACTAATCCTGTTCATTGCTGAAACCTAACACAGCCACAAAAAAACCTCCAGCAATAAAATCATTCTACCTTCCTAAATACAACACACCCACACGAAAATATTGCAAGCTACATAATCTTGCTACTAGAGTGTCACCTTATTTGGTACTGTACTTTCAGAAGAAAGTAGAGCCTACTTTCCTCTGTCTGAACTATTATTTACTTCTTCTGGAAGCAGTGTCAGGCAACGGAAAAAATAAAGGAATGTCTTCTGAGTCTTTACTGATAGGTTGAGAAGTTGGCTAGTTGACTAGTAGACTTAAATGGGGTGACTACATTCACATAGGCCTTCTGATAGTGTTGTAGGCTATGAAAGCAAATACAATAGGGTCAGTGGTTTAGAGCAAAATTGAAAACTGCATAACCATTGAATAGACACAGTTCTAGCCACAAATAGAAATGTAACATGTAATATATATTTCTATGTAAACTCAATGATTAAAGAGAAGGCGCAACCCTGGCAAACTATGTCTTTGGGGACCGGGTATGGGGCCCCATCCAAGCATTCTTTAGGCTGAATCCTCATGGTCTGGCATTCGTTGTTGTTCTGGGTTCCGTGGATGGGGACCCGAGGCTTGACAGAAATGCGTCGGCCCCCGGGAGATGGGGCACAGACAGCCAACTTTCTAAAAGTGGCATTTTCAAAATTGTATTTAAAATCTGATTCCACCCTGAGAGAGGATTTTAAATTACTATTCATATAAGCGCACACAGCATATCTCTGTCTGCTACCAATCTGAAGTTAGCACTTATTAAATTTAATACGGTAACCCAGTGTTAGTCTATGGGAGACATAGGCAGCGAAAAATGACTTTAGGTGTTTTCAGTGTCAGGACATGCAAAACTTAAACCCACATATCCTATTTTTTAAATAGCATGCACCCTCCCTATGGGTGGTTACGGCTTACCTTATTAAGAGTGACATAAGTATTAGAAAAGAACGTTTAGGCCTGGCAAAAGGTTTATTTTGCCATGTCAAAATGGCAGTTTAAAACTGCAATACAGGGTGCTGTGGAGTGCCGTAGACAGGTTTTACAGTGCTACTATAGTGTGTGGCACAGTGAGTGCTCCTGCCCCCTAGTGGCATTTGTTTTTCAAGCCCTGGATACCAGTGATACCATTCTCTAGGGACTTGCCAGTAAATTAAATGTGCCTATTAGGGTTAGGCCAATTTGACCATGTTTTAAGGCAAGAGTGCAAACACTTTAGCACTGGTCACTAGGGGTAAAGTGCAAAGAGTCCTAATGCTAACAAAAATGAGTTCAGTAAAGTAGGGGGGTGAAGGCAAAATGTTTACGGGTAATACCAATCAAAGGATGTCAGGTCTCACATGCACTCTGTTCGCCAATCTTCAGAAAAGCCCCTTTGTAACATTAACACATTTCCACATCATTGTATGTTTTGTAGTAGAACGTTGTCTTACTCTGTATATCTCTCTCTTGAAAGCTTCAGTGATTTAGTGGCCCCTGTTGTTATCACTAGGCCCAGAAACCAACCCACACAAGATACCAGAGCAACCACAGAAAACGCGCCACATACCTCAACATCAACCCCAAAAGGAGGAGTAATAACACAGGCCAGAAAGAGACAAGAAACCGAACCAAAAGACCAAACAACCTAATGATCAACATCTCTGGAAAGGAACATTCACCATCACATGAAATGGCCATAAATCGAGGCCTTTCCTTCTGCCCTACAGCGTTCTGGGATCTCACTAAAACCACAATAGATCTCTTCCAATTTACCCGTAAACTGAAATTAACATCATTCTTTCACAATAGGCCACCTGCCTCCAAAGATATAAGACCACCCATCACTAGCTCTTTGACAGTGCAGGATTTGGACAACATTCACGTGATTACCACACTCACAGACGACCAAGAAGACCAATACCCATCTACACACACTGTGGCTGAAGAATTGGGAATTGACATCACATACGCTGTGGAAAGTAACATCAATTCAAAATCCATTTTTTGTCCACAACTACCAACAGGAAACACAATTGATCTCTTCCATATAGTAGTCAGTAAAGACCTGGTTTTGGAATACAAAAAATATCGGAAGAAGAGACATTATCTACCAAGAAACCTGGAACCACATGAAACCAAAGCTGTGGAAGATCTCAGCAAGATTCCAGAAATAGTGATAAAGGAGGCGGATAAGGGAGGGAATGTGGTCATACTGCGCACCGAAGAATACATTGCAGAGGCACAAAAACAACTTAGTGACACAACATGCTATAAAGTACTGGATAACAACCCAACAAATAAGATACTAAAGGAGTTAAAGTACCTTTTGGACCTATGATACTGGCGTAATCTACTTACCTTGGAAGAACGCAATAACTTGTACATAGAACACCCAACAATGGCAACCCTCTACCTTCTGCCTAAGGTACATAAAAACAAAACCAACCCACCAGGAAGACCAATCATAGCTGGGATCAACTCCATCTGTTCCAAGATTGGAGAATATGTAGACTACCAACTCCAACCATTTATGAAAGACCTGCCCTCATACATACGAGACACAAAGGATCTGTTACTCAAATTGGATAACATCCTATGGGACTCGGACTGTATACTCACCACAATTGACTGCATACTCGCTTCAATCTGACACACGGATGGATTGGAAGCTGTCCGAAAAACCCTGGCTACCAAACCTGCCCATTTCTGAGAATCAAACAAGATGATCGTGGAGATGCTACATTTCTGCCTCACTAACAACGCATTTTCTTTCACCATGAGATACTACCTACAATTACAGGGGAGTGCCATGGGAGCCATATTTGCACCCCCATATGCATGTATTTTCATGGGAGAAGTGGAAAAATACTGGATTTGGGATGAAAACCTCCAAGAATATACCCCATATATACTCTACTGGGGACTCTTTATTGATGACATACTATGTATATGGCAAGGAACAGAGGAAACTCTCAACATTTTCCTACAAAAAATCAAACCCTAATAGATGGAACGTCAAAACCACATCAAACATTTCTAAAAAGGAAATTGACTTCTTGGACGTCACTATATATATACAAGATGGAAAACTACAGACAAAAGCTTTCCGTAAACCAACATCGTTCAATTCCATACTGGGAGCAGATAGCTGCCACCCGCCAAAAACTATACAAAATATTCCGAAAGGGGAATTTAGTCGCATGTGCAGGAACTGCAGTGAAACTGACATCTATAAGGAGAAAGCCAAAGAATTAGCTGAGAGATTGGCTCAATGTGGCTACCCTAGATCTGAACTAGAACAAACAGCTGAGGAATGTGAAAAACTATCACGTGCTGAAATTTTACAACCCAAAGACCATTCAAAGGACAATGAACGCAACACAATCAGATTCCTGACTGATTACCATAATGGTCACAATCACATTCGGAGGATACTGCAGAAGCACTGGTATCTCCTAATGAATAATGTATCCCTAACTGATCAAATAGAAAGATTTCCCCAAATGGGTTTTAGAAGAGCTAGAAACCTCAAATTCTGTGCAAGTCAGAAATTCTGGACAAAAGACAAGAACCAAAAACAACCTTTCTGACTAAACCGATTGGCTTTTACAACTGGCATAATTGCAACACATGCAAACTGGGAGTAAATAAACAACTAGAATACTCACTCCCCAGATTCAGAAAAGACCGTAAAATCAGGGACTGGATCAATTGCAACTCCACATATGTGATCTATGTAATAATTTACCCATGTAACAAACTGTATGTGGGAAGCACAATAAGACCGCTTAGGCTTCTAGAACATTACCGGAACATACATAAACTGGAAATTGGACCATCACTGACAGAACATTTCCAAGAGCAGCACCCACACCAGAAGACCTTCAAATTTTTGGGATTGGAACAGATCAAACCAAAACCAAGAGGAGGAGATCGGGAACTGCGTATGAGACAGAGAGAGAGTGAATATATTATACGCATGAATAAAGTCACCAACAAAGACGCTGAAATGCACTACTGGCTTTCATGATTGTACTCACCCAGAGAACTGGAGAGTGTGTTTTGAAGATGTGTACTTATACCTATGACCCATGAATTAACAATGCATTATCTCATCTGGCATGTCTCAATGGGGTTTGGGGTTTCTGGGATATAATGGGCACCTTTCCCCCCCCTTTTTTTCAGTTATTTTCCCTTCCAGGAAAAGTTTCCTCTCAATGAAGTTCACTACTAAGCCAAGTCCAAGCAAGTAAGAATGTTCTAGCATTTTTCTCATACAATATATTATCAGGTATCCTTTCGTGAGAACCCCTCCGTTGTACCTATACCCTCCCCCAGGCCCCCGCAAAGAATTTGATTTCTTTACATAGGATCTACTTTTGATAACCCTTGGTTTTCCCCTCTCTTGTAGACCGTCCTTTTCACCTATATACACCCCGTGAATCCTGTCATATTATCCAGCCTTTTCTTAGATGTCTCACTTTTTCAGAGCTGAAGTTTTATTAAACCAGAACCTTGCTTCTTCGAGTTGATTAACAACAACAGCGATGATGCTGAATCACTTCCTCCCTGACCTGAACATATCTGAGATAATATATGGTGCACGGGCCTGTGCGACCTAACCATTCCGAAAAATAATATTTTTCAGTCTTTCCTAGCATAATTTGTAACATCCTTTAGGAAAGTAATTGCCTTTCTTGCCTGGCCCTTACCATGCCATTCGTAAAACATCCCCCATCCCCCTCCACCCCGTGAAGATAAATAACTCTTCTATTCCCGTCCCACAGCTGATGACACTGCAGGTACGGTGATGACGCTCTGACGTCCCTCAGGCCTATAAAACGCCCGAGGAGACCCGCGACTCAGCTTCATTCACCGGGACCTCAGAGACAGATTCGGACGCACCTCAACGTGTAGGTACCATCTGCTTCCCGATTGCACCGTAATCCTTCCCCCTCTATTTTTAAGATATTGGGAGACTAGTTTTCCAAGCCCAATACCGCTGTGTTTGAGTCCCGAGCGTGTTGAATATAACGAAACTCCTAACTGAAGAATTGTTGCTGACAATTGTCTATTTAAGTTTGCCGACGACACTCAGAGCACGCGCTTGCCATTATTTTTTGCGCATCTACTTTGTCCACATTTCCACATGTACGGCAAGTGAACGTATGTTTATGTTTTAGATTACTCAACGCGGCCTCCTGCTTTGATTTTCTGTCTGATTCTCTTTCTGCTCTGCTTTGTCCGTTTAGGATATAAAACCTTTGAAAAGAAGTACTGGTGAGTGCCCTACTCGACCTATACGGTCATTTTATGATTTACAACTGCATTTACTCTTTGACTTAGAAGAGATCCATCCGAGAATATATGTTACCTTTACCCTGGAAAGACCAGTAAAATAATTTGTCTATTTTCACGGCATAATTCCTTTTGAATTTCCTACTAACTAACTATATGTCCTTCGAAAATGATTCTTTCGCTCTCTCAACCTAACCCCAGATATTATATGATTAATATGTATTGTACAGAGCAAGCATGAAAAGGGAGTGACAAGCGAGCTAATATTACTAATATGGGGAACGATGCAATTGCCTCAGGTATCCCCTTACGTGCAAATCAGAACACTGTTTGGGTTATTCCTATTGATCTATTAAGTCGCAACCATGTAACTTCTCCTTCCAATGTACCTTACTACGTGTTTGATAAGCAAACTGCATGAGATATGATTTTTGAGAAATGTAATATGTGAATGATCAGCAAACTGCTTGAGATATGTTGTTTTGATAAATATATTATTAACTATGTTAATTATTTCTCTCTCCTATCTTCTTCTCTTCCTTTTCTGTCGCTCTCACACACATCCAACCTCACCACACTTGGCCTGCTTACATCTCTAACCCTTTCTCTCCCTCAACACCCTGTGCCCATCTCCTTTTCTTCCTTTTCTGTGTCTCTCTCGCACACATCCAACCATACCAAACTTGATCTGTCTACACCCCTAACCCTTTCTCTCCCCTAATACTCTGTGCCTCTCTGAATACATAACCATGGCATATATGGTTATCGGATTAATCACGCACTTAACACTTTGGATCCTCCACACTATTGTTTACCAATGTGGGTATTTTTTGTAACGCACAGCCTTGAGAAAGCCCTTGGCCAAATAGGCCCTGCGGACGAAACACGTGTCGGCTGTTTTCTCTTCTTTTGTTTGCGAACCTGTTAATCTAGTTAAATAAAAGAAGTACAAACCAAAAGATGCATATTGGACGACATCAATTTTGAACATTACAAATATGAGCGTAACTTTCTTCCTCTAAAACCCCAGCAAGCATTCTAATACCAGGGGCTCATGGGTGTAGCCCCTTGAGGGGAAAGTGCCTATCACCAATTGGGTCCTGCCCTTGGATGTGGTCATTTTCCGGATAGTATCCACCCATTTCCCTACAGCCCACAAATCAGATGATAATAGGGGACATCCTGCAAGCAGCAATCCAGCCTCTATCTTCTGTTAGTCATGCAATTCTGTAACCATGATACATACACTACTATCTATCTCCATTTGTCACGTATTTCTAAGCCCAACAAAATTTTAATTGCTACGTGAAATTACTGAAATTACATCATTACATACTGCGTAATTACGCACCATTTGCAGCAAACTTTTACCTTGAGCATGTGGGAATAACGTAAACAGCACAGAACATGAGCGGCTGCTGCTTACGCTAGTTGTTTTTTGCTGTATTTGTACCAAAAATGTTGTTCCTGCAACACATATTGATGTGAGGACACATTTTGCACTAAACTATAGTGCTAAATAACTGACTTGCATTGAGCGCAATTACATTAATATTCCTGAAAATTCACAGAATATTCCCCCTTTGTCATTTCTAAGACATGTCTGTTCATTGTTGTCATGTATGTGCCCAGGACTGTATGAAGAGCTTATCCAGGATCATGCAGATTAAGAAACAACAGATGAAATGTTTAGCACTTCTTGGTAGCATTTGTTGATCAGCATGCCTTGTCTGATTCAAGGCCACAGACACTGGAGGAGCTTCAGTTTTGCCATGCCTGTAGGGACCTGGAGGGGTTTCTTGAGGGCAGAGAGTAGAATAAGAGTGAGCGGCGCAAATGAGTTCCAGAACATCCCATGGTGTTCTTTGAGGTAGAGTAGTCACCATGATTTCCCAAAAGAGGAAAGAGCTTGGCCTTATAAAATGACCATTCCTGAATGCTGGTGAGTCCATTGGGAGTTGCTGGATTATCCCAATCAAACATGTGGCCGAGTTCTTCCTGTGAAGTCAGTGTTTTAAGCAAGTGCTACCTGGAAAAAAAATCAATTTACAATTTTTTTTAAGTAATTGAAATATACAAATCTGTAAATTAAAATATAACTATGTACTCCTACATGTCTTATCTTTCATTGTCTGTGCAGTAGATATTGATATGAGTGGAAAATAAAAGTGTAAGTTTAATGATGTATGTAGTTGTAAAATGGAATGAGTTGATAACAGGAGTCATATATCTATGGCTCTATACTACGTACAAAATTGTGAGATTCATATGGTGTTGCAATAGTGGAGTCTCAGGATGGGATATGTGGACTGTCATAGTCCACCATTCAACCTTTACTCAATACGGCCCAAATGTGAGGCCACCTGTCGGTAACACACCTGCTATTCTCTGCCCCTCTGAAACCTAGATATAGCCGAGCTCAGTGGTAAGCCTAAACATAGACCTACTCACATGAAAAAACTGTGCAACATGCAACAGGCTACTATAATCTTGTTCACTACTTATGCACTCGAGCACACTATGAAATAATACTTCCGAAACATAACTTCAGGATACCGAAAGTGTGCCTAATTGTTGCTTGAGTTTACATGTCTACTCTCTTACACCACTGTAGCGGCAGAGTTGTGGCACATCTAAAGGGAGTGAGGAAATGTGGGAGAGGGCATACCTTGCATCACCTGCAACAAAGGCATTTGAAATTTGTTTTAATGTATTAACAATTTGTTGGAAATTAGGTCTCTAGTTGGCAGAGGTATGTACCCTGTCCAAGTAAGGACCACAATTCTAGTCAGAGTAAGCGAGATACACACTTTAATTAACCTGTGCAGACCCTCTGGCAGCTTGGCACAGAGCAGGCAGGCTTAGCTTAAGAAGCAATGTGTAAAGTATTTGTATAAAAATAGAGAGAGACCCCTTGTGCAGCCAAAGGGAATAAGGTACTCTTTACAAGTAAGACAGAAATGTTTCCCCTTGGATCAAAATACTAACACACTTTAATAGTTGCTTAATAGGAAAAGCAACTATTGCTATTCAATTAAAACTCGTACTACTTATCCACTCCAATCCAATTCACATAACATCAGATACTGACTCATATGATTCAAATATTAAAAAACATGTTTTAATTAAAATCCTGTTATCACAAAAAATATTAAAAACAGATTTTTCAATCACAGTAAAAACATCAATATATTTCATACACTTAATAGAATTGATACAAACAGCTATCACAACGTTACATAAAACACAGATGACACTATACCCCCACACACAAGAGAAAAGAAGATATTAGACACTCAAATTGGTCATTGTTCAATACATATCCTTCACAACCAAATATAGGGACACGGTCTGAATGCCCTTTTGATTTAAGCAATTACAGAATCACGTTCCTCCAAGGATTATGTAATCAATTTGCGTCGACGCATTTCGATGGTTAGAACATATTTATTCCATCTTTTTCAAGACACATATACTTTTTCTCTATAATACTCCTTGGTTAGAAAATCCTGTGTGAAACAAATATATATATATAAAACAATATTTCTATATTTGTCTAATATATAATGAGTGAGGAAATGTGGGAGAGGGCATACCTTGCATCACCTGCAACAAAGGCATTTGAAATTTGTTTTAATGTATTAACAATTTGTTGGAAATTAGGTCTCTAGTTGGCAGAGGTATGTACCCTGTCCAAGTAAGGACCACAATTCTAGTCAGAGTAAGCGAGATACACACTTTAATTAACCTGTGCAGACCCTCTGGTAGCTTGGCACTGAGCAGGCAGGCTTAGCTTAAGAAGCAATGTGTAAAGTATTTGTGCAACACACACACAGTAACACAATGAATACACTACAAAAAGAGTCCACACAGGTTTAGAGAAATTAGAGAATATTTACCTGAGAACAACAAGACCAAAAGGACAAAAATCCAATCAGTAGATGTTGAGAGATGAATTTTCAAAGAATAAATGCAAAAATAGTGCTTAGAAGTCACTAGAGGTCAAACGGTTACTTGAGGTCCCGAGGGACCGGTACAGATCCAAAGTTCAGGCCAACCATGATGGAGGGCAGGCCGGCTACGAGACTCAAGCAGATCCAGCTGAAAAAGTGCCTTGGATGGAGCAAGTGTCGACTTCGAGAGCACGATGCTTCAGTGACGATTCACACAGTGGGTTTACGCGTCGTTGTTGAGCTCCTTGGAGATGAATGCACTGCATCATCGTCAAGTCATTCAGAGTGTTATCAGGCCACACAGGAGTGGGACCGCTGTCATCGAACAGCCGATGCGTAGGCGTTGAAAGCCGATGTGTCAGTTCCGACCGAACCAGTGGTGACGATGCATCGGATTTGTAGCAAAACAGCTGCAGAACCCACTTCTGAGGCCCAGGACTGGAGGGGGCACCTCAGGCAATGGTAGGACTCACAGATGGCAGAGTTCAGCAGCACCAGCAGGATTGCAGGATGTCTTTTGTGTCCTCGAGACTTCAGAAAACAGAAGGAAAGCCAGCAAGTCTTTGGAGTCACTCTGGGTTCAAGTGAGATGGGTCCAGTCCTTGTCTTCAGCAGAACAGAGATCAGCAGGGCAGGTCAGCAAAGCAGAGAAGCAGTTCCTCAGAACAGTCAGTCAAGGCAGAGTGGCAGTCCTTACAGCACAGCAGTCTTTACTCCAGCAGAGTTCTTTCCAGGTCCAGTAGTGTATTGCTGTGGTAGTCAGAGCCCCAGTACTTATACCCAAAAGTGCCTTTCGTGCAAGGGGTGACTTCAAAGCAACTCTCTGAAGTGCACAGAGATCCCTTTCAACTCAACCCTTAGGGGGGTGAACCAGTGCTTTGTGTGTGGATAGGACACTACCAATTGGAATGTAAGTGTTGGCCCTTCCCATTCCTCCCTACCCCGGAAGACCCATCTGAATGCAGATTAATGCAGATGAGTGCTTGTAATGCAGATGAGCTTCATCTTCCTGTTTTTATGGCTGTCTAGAGGGAATGCACAAAGTGTAGCTGTCACCCAGCCCAGACGTGTATTGAAGACAGGCTGCAGGCACACAAAGCAAAGTTTAGAGCAGAGGAGTGTCCACTTTCTAAAAGTGGCATTTCTAAACTAGTAATGTTAAATCCAACTTTATCACTAAAGAGGATTTAACATTACCATTCCAAAGATATGAAACATGATTTAGCTACTCCTTTCTAATCAGGAGTTACAGCTTAAAAGTGTTTTAAGGAATTCCCAGTGCTAGGCTATGAGAGGGGTGGCCTCATAGTAGTGAAACATGAATTTGGGTGTGTCACTACCAGGACATGTAAAGATTAAACACACATGTTTTACTTTTTACTTACATGGCATCTTGCCCTTAGGGCATCTAGGGACTACCTTAGGGGTGACCTAGGTGTAATAAAAGGGGAGTTTAAGGCTTGGCAAAGTGTTTTAAATACCAAGTTTAAGTGGCAGTAAACTGCACACACAGGCGTGGCAGTGGCAGGCCTTAGACGGGTTTGAACGGCTACTTTGTGGGTGGCACAATCAGTGCTGCAAGCCCACTAGTAGCATTTTGGGTACTGGCCCTGGGTATATGGTATGCCACTTTACAAGGGAGTTATAAGTAAACTAAATATGCCAATCAGGTATATACCAATGTCACCATGTTTAGGGGAGAAGCACATGCACTTTAGCACTGGTTAGCAGTGCTCAGAGTCCTAAGGCCAACAAAAAGATACAGCGAAAAGTGGAGGTAAGCAGGCAAAAGTTGGGGGAAGACCACCCTAAGGATGACAGGCCTAACGCAATTATAATGTAGTCAACATTCTATACATGCATGCATTTAATGTTTGTCTTGTGTGTGCGTATTGTAATGGGGTGACATTTTGATTGGCAATCTTTTTGATTTCATACATCAGATACACACACACTACCAATGTGATTTAGTTAATCTAACCTAGTGGTCACATGTTAACAACATTCCCAGCAACCAACTGATGCGCAAGAGCAGACAGTCAAAAATGTAGCTGTTGTGTGAGCATACATGTCAGTGAAGCAGTGGGTTGTCTCTAAGATGCCCTCCATATCCCCAGTGGCCCTCTGGAAAGTTCCAATGACCATGAAGCGGAGAGCAGGCTGTAGACAAAGTGAACTCTGGTGCCAAGTCTGCACTATGACATTCACCAAAATGATGAAAAAACTGTTTTGTGTGTGGCTTGCATTCTTAATCGAACAGGCTGTGTGTGATTCGTTGATATTGTAGTGAGTTACACCTGGCGATGCTTGTAGTGAAGTCATGGCTGTTGGTTCATCCACACACGTGTATCAGCAGGTGTGGTGAATGTGAATGAAGGCTTATTCCTATATGTCTTATGTAGAAATTTAAACACATTTTACTATTATATGACTAAATTTACTTTTAAAACGTTTACTCTTTTTCCTCCTTTATAATTGTAGTGTTATTTCTAACAGCCATCGGTTTCTGTGTAAAAAAAACGTGCAATGTTGACGTGTCTCTAGGTTGGCCATTCCTTATTTTACCCATTACTCCTCCCATTTTGAAGGAGGCATGCCACATTTTCTGACCACTCACATTAGCCCCTCCCACAGTTACTACAAAAATGCACATCTACTGGTGTGTAAAGAACTCCACAAATACAAGTTAGAGCAGTGGTAGGAAGAGGGCATAGTCGGAGAACAATATCCGCATATTACAGGATATCATTAGTGTTACTTTTCGTACTCAAAAATACTTCAGTGAATAGCCTCCATTTTGTTTATCAGTGACTGCTTAAAACAGACTTTAAGTCAACCTTTTTCCGCCCTTATCATTGTGCCCCTGCATTATCTTCTTACTTCTGCAGTTTCAATGTTTACAATTGTATTTGAACTTCTCTTCACATTCATTGTTTGACGTAGTTGTGTTCATTTAGATGCACTGCAGTAGTGCGTATACCTGTTGTTATGGTTTAACACAAGTCTTATACATTATTATATAAATGGTAAATAAATAAATAAATAAAGGTAACCATGGCGGCAGAAAAGAATGGCCATCTTATGTTTGTGTTTAAAAACTACTCGCTTTGTAGTCTACAAGTATGAAGACTTTTAAGCAAGATGTGCCCAAAATAAAAAATTAAAAACAAATGCAAAGTCGGTTTTCTTTCAGAATTCATACTACAGCAAAGGAGAACATGTTAATGAAAAGCAAATAATGACTATTTTTAAACAGTCGGGCCATTGCTTTGAATTTCATATGTATATCAGAGAGACATCATAATTTACTAAGAAAACGAATTACCATTTACCTTGCATCCTTTAGAATCCAGAAAGTAAATTAGCGTAATTGGCAGTTTATTAACAGTAACATTATGCAAAAGAGCTTCATGTTGCTGTCAGAAATTATAATCGGTAAACTGGGGAGATGGACCCTTAGTGTATCATTTGCATTTTCTCATTTCGAAAGAACAATGAGGGTAAATGAATCAAACATCTACAAATTATATAACAGGAAGTATTAGCATGAACATTCCAAGGATATGTTGATTCGAGAGTGTGGAGTCATGTGTTCATTATTCCACTTTAAATAGCAAAAAGAGCATTAACTGTAGTTAAAAACAAAAACAAGGTACATTAATACATACATCTTAGGTTCTAAGTCCTTTAGGTTGTGGCACGTCAGCGCAAAGTCTGTTTGTGTTTATTGTGAGGTTATTTAAGACCCGAAAATATCTTTTAAAGAAAACTCAATGAATATTCTTTTCAGTTTAATTGCGTAGAGCAGTCTCACAAAACTATACGTGGTAATGGTTTCCCTTAATTTTAGAATATTGGTGCATTGCAAGTCACTGATGCACATAGGTGAGCTAAAAATATTCTTTAAAAAAAAGAATCCTGCTGTAAACGTGCATAAAAGTGTTTAAAAAACGAGTTTGTTTTGTAAAAAGCGAATAGCCCAAGATAGTATGCAGACATTTTTGTTCAGTATAAAATGGTTTGTGCGGGGCGTGGCCAAGATGGCGGCCGAATGAGACGCTTTTGTGAGTCTCCCCGGCGCCATCAACACATAGCGTACATTAGCAGCCCGATACCGGCACCTGCAGCGGTGGGAGACGAGCTGTAGGCTTAAGGGCGCGATCGCGAGAGTTCGCTGTGGGATCGTACTACAGCTGCTGCGGATGCAAGGCAATTGATGCTGACGTCGCCTCGGGCCCCGAGGCCTGACGGAGAGGAGCGGCCTGGCCTGGAGAGTCGGCCTTAGGGGTGAATCATCGCTTGAGTCCCCGGTGGCTGCGGAGGCAAGAGGAATCGGGCGGCTGTCTGGTGATAGGAGACTCCCCGTGAGACGGAGAGACCTGCGCGCAGCTGTGACCCGACAGAGCCGGTGGCCTCACTCTGAGTACGGCCCAGGTGCGCGACTGGCCCGGAGCGGAGCGAGGGCCGTCATTGAGGGCCGAGGCGAGGCGGTGTGACTGAGCCTGAAGCAACTTGGCGGGCTCGGCCCCTGAGGAAGAGAAGTGGGCCTGCTGTGAGGGGTGGCCTGCGTGATCCCCTGCCGTGTTCCCCAACGCCCAGGCGGGGAGAGGAACTTAAGCTGCGGCCGAGCCTCCGGCAACACACGACACGTAGGTGAGGCCGGTGCACTTTTGAGGCCTGGGGGAGCTGGCGGCCTCCTCTGGTGCGCGACTTAGCCCGGCGGCCGGTGCGGAGCAGAGGGGGAACAGTTGCTGCTGACCAGAGCCCCGCCATCGACAGGCACTGCGGCCTTTGGGAAGTCATCATCCCACGGTGGGCACAGCACCAGGCGGGACCCCCTCAGGGTAGAGGCTTGGTGCGGTGGGAGATCGCCATGTGACCCGGCAGAGAGAACACCTGGGTGCCCAGGCTGGGGAGGCTCACTATCCTGGGCCCCTCTGGGTGAATGGCCTAGGACACAGCATCGGACATCTGAGCGCTAGCTGCGGCGAGACTTTGAGGGCCGTGCAAATCGCCTGGTCCGGTGGGCCCTTACCGGGGGGGCTCAAGGGCTCAAAGTGCGGCTCTATCACCCCTTCCCCTCGACAGAGTCGGCGCATCACGAAGAAGGAATGATCTAAGTGGGGGATGAGAAAATAGCTGCCCCTTGATCGCAGGGCCGCAACATGCAGACGGAAGCCTAATCCCCGGGGCCAGACGGGCCGCGCATCCATGGAGACAGGCACTGTGGGGGGGTCATCGGTCCCCCAGAGGGGTAGGGGGTGCTGGCGCAGACAAGCCGCAAGGGACAAGAGACGCCCCTGGTGAGGAGACCTGCGATGCCCAACGGGGCGAGTTGGGGGAACCCCGGAGTTATTGAAGTCGTAGGAAGGCCTCCACTGGCTACTATAACCCACGCTGCTCCAGAGTGCGGCAGGCGTTGCCTTCGAGACCCGCTTGCAGTGCTCAGTGACTCTGCCCGCTTTCTCTCACGGAGCCCGGATTGACGCTGGGAGGGGGTCCCTGGCAGCGGCTCTCGCCCACAGTTGGCCCCGGGCTAGTAGCCTGCGCCACACCATTTGCCTATACTACGCATTAGCATAGACAAGAATGGACTCTAAGGGGCCTTGATCAGACTGTGGCATCAAGCGCCTGCAGCACTTTGAGGAGCTGTGAAAAAGAACATTGACCAGGACACACTGCTCAGGCCGCCTTCGTTAGCTGCCACCCTTCCTTTAGCAGACACCCTCCATTGCTCCAATGGCTTCCGCCAGGAATAAGAAGGACAGATCCGTTAAAGATATGCTGCTGAAGCCACCTAACGCAGCCTTTCGGATATTCAGATGGACAGAGTACACCGTGTGGGTCTGCCCAAGGGACCAAAAGCCCCCCCACCAGATATCCTGGTGTGTGTACACGATTTCAAACTTAAAGAAACCATCCTCCTCCAGGCTCGAAAGGCCCACCCGGTCCAGTTCAGGGGCCACACGTTGACTTTTTTCCAGGATCTCTCCCTGACCACGCTAGCCAAAAGGAGGGAGTTCCGAGCTGTCACTATCCACTTGCGAGAAAGGGGAATAGCATACTCCTGGGGTCACCCTTTTCGCCTCATTTTTCAGCTTGAGAACAAGTTGTGGCAAATAAGGTCGCTGAAAGAAGCCATCGAGGTGCTGGGGCCCCGAGGATCCTCCCCGGGCGGAAACATCCTGGCGTGGGAAGACCATGCATGTTCCTGCCTCACGGTGGCGACGGGTGGAGGGTCCTCCCACTAGCCACAAACCTGACTCAGAAACGATCGCCAGCGAACGAAAGGCAGTGATTAGTGCCCTTGCCATCTCGCCTGAACGCACTGTCTCCCCCTGAATTTCCTCCGGGGCATCGGAAGGCTTGATTGCAGATGGTGCCGGGGAACTCCCGTCCAACGGACCCCTCCTTCGTGGGCACCAGTCACTGGATTTTTCCAATTCCACAACTGAAGATCCACTCGGAGCGGCCGACCCACGCTTCCTGTGTTTTTCTCCTGATAAACTGTTGTCTCCTGTTAAGATGAGATTGATTTTTCTTTACTCTAATGGGGAGGGACTTTTTGGGGTTCAGTTCGGGCTTCATTCTTACTTTTGTTTATCCGGGCTTTGCTTCCCTTCTCCTCACCGATACCTGACAAAGATGCTGTCCTACCTGGGCAAGAGTGCCTGTGGATGGGACGCCCTGGGTGGGCCGGTGGTCACACTCACATAGACAAGCCCCCCTACACCCTTACAGATGACGGGTACATTTCTAAAAATTGTTAGCTTAAATGTCCGGGGCCTGAACCATCCAGTGAAAAGAACAGCGATTCTGTCCCTTCTTGAAAGCTCCCGAGGGGATATATGTCTCCTGCTGAAAACAGCTTTTGCAGCGCGACACGCACCGCATGCACTCCCGACGCTTCCCCCATCTAGGTCTGGTCGTCCAATACGGGCCCAAAAATGGGGTTGCAATTTTCTTTAGTGCAAAGTTCAATGGCAAGTTGCAGGCCACTATAGCAGAAATAAAGGGGAGACTGTTGGCTGTTAGGGTTCAGTGGGAGACCTTGCAGTTTACACTCGCCACTATTTATACCCCGAACACGCAACAAGAACAATTCATTCGCAATGCTCTGGGTGAGGTCCTAGTGTCCGGGGACGCAAACATACTAGTGGGTTGGGATCTTAATCTTGTAATGGACTCAAATCAGGACCGGTCAGGGCAACGCTACACACAGACGGGCTCCTTGTCAGACGAGGGTGTACGCTGGATGGGAGAGCATGGGTTCCTAGACGTATGGCGTACCCATCACCTGGGTGTCAGGGACGACACATTATTCAGCTGCACACAAAACCTATGCACGCATAGACCACTTCCTTGCCTACCCGGCATTGGTCGCGACCATATCAGATTCCAACATCGAACCCCGCTCTTTGTCGGACCACGCCATGATCACGGTTACGCTCCAGCTTCCAATACATTCTCCACACCTGGGGGGGTGGAGACTGAGGGATACCCTCCTGCAGTCCGCACCGGTGGTAGAGGCGTTCCGCGCCCATATCACAGGCTACTGGCAGACCAATGACACTGGGACTACGCCCCTGGCGGCGGTGTGGGAGACACTGAAATTGGTAGTAAGAGGAGAGTGTATCGCGATCTCTGCTGGAGAGAATAGAGCGCGTAGGGAGAAAAGGCAGTGCATAGAGCAGGAAGTGAGGGAGTTGGGGGTGATCCATAAAAGGACAGGGGCACCGAGAGTATGGAGGGAACTGGAAAAAAAGACTCCTGTTGTCCCATCTAGACCTTGATGGAGCAGAATATGCACTTGTACGTCTTCGACATAAATTTAGCAGCGATAAGTGCGGCAAAATGCTAGCGCAAAGACTTGGGGCCAAGACCATGAAGACCACAATACCCTCCATCAGAACGGCGTCCGGGGATTCGGTACACATAGATAGAGATATAGCAAGAGAATTTCAAACCTTCTATCGTTCACTGTACACGGAGGATGATGCACCCCGAGTGTCCCCTATCTCGTTTTTGCGGGACGTTCCAGTCACTAGGCTAACAGATAACATCGCAGAACAGTTAGACCAACCTATCCATATGGACGAGGTGATTGCGGCCATCGCACATCTTCAAAGGAATAAGGCACCGGGGCTGGACGGGTTTACGGCCCAATTTTATAAATTACTTTGTCCTGAACTGGCTCCCCTGCTGACCCGAGTCTTTAACTCTTTGCAGGAAACTGGATCTCTGATGGATTCTATGCTGGAAGCTTCAATTTCCGTTATCCTGAAACCAACGAAGGACCCGACTGACTGTGCCTCCTATCGGGCGATTTCACTGCTAAACATCGACGCGAAAATATTCGCCGGCATACTAGCGGCTCGGCTCAACCCGCTGATGGTAGAGTTAATCGACCCGGACCAATCGGGATTCATACCCACCCGACAGAGCGGGGACAACACAAAAAGGTTACTACACCTTACAGACGTTATCCACAGATCAGGCAGGGAGGCGGCACTCCTCGCCATTGACGCTGAAAAAGCGTTCAACCGAGTGCGGTGTTCCTATCTGTTCGATACGCTACGTCATTTCGACTTTGAGGAGGGCTTTATCAAATGGGTCTCCTGTATCCATAGCGCCCCCAGAGCTTTTGTGAGGGTAAATGGGGAGTCTTCACCCCGGTTCCCCATAGCCAGGGGCACTCGACAGGGCTGTCCCTTGTCCCCACTTCTTTTCGAGCTCTATATGGAGCCTTCAGCGCAGAAGGTGCGGGACAATCCTCAGATTTGCGGTATTAAATTCGGGGTGGATACGCACACCATCCGCTTATATGCTGATGACGTGATCCTTTCGCTGATGCAGCTACAAACCTCCTTGCCAGCTCTGCTGTCGGAGATGGACCACTTCGGGGAGGTATCGGGATTCAAAGTTAACCTGGGTCCCAGATCTTGAACCTCTCAGTGGCCCCCGCCCAGAGAGACTTGCTCGAGAGAACGTTCCCGCTCTCCTGGTCAGATAAGTCTATTACCTACCTTGGCATTTCACTTGCCACCACCGTGCCTAAGACCTCGTCAATGAATTACACAGCTCTTGTTACGCAAACGTCCCAGGCGCTGAACTACTGGAGCCGGATGGGCCTCTCCCATGGTTTGGTAGGGTGGCCGTGGTGAGGATGACGATATTGCCGCGCATTCTGTATATCTTTCAGACCATCCCGGCAGTGTCTCCCCCTAAAGTTATCCGCTCGCTGCAGCTAGCCATCAACAATTTTGTGTGGGGTGGTAAGAAAGCACGACTGTCCAGTGCCCAACTGACACAACACAAGCGGGAAGGCGGAGTGGGTCTCCCCCTGATCCATAGATACCTTCAAGCATCTCACCTCAGATACATACTCAAATGGAATCGTCCCCTGTCCGAAAAGTACTGGACATTTATGGACCAAATGGTAGCAGGGGTCAATATCTGGAGGGAAATCGGGCTCCCCTGCAAGCATAGAGCGTGGGGGCTGTACTCCTCCCCAGTGACATCACACACGAAAGTTTGGGACAGTGTCGCGAGTGCCAAATTCCTGACCACATTTCCCTCACCAATGACCCCAATCACGGGGAACCCTGATTTTCCGCCGGGGCGTGGCTCTGAGATTTTTGATAAGTGGTGAGAGCAGGGCTGTAAACGGGTCGCTTTTTGATTTAGATGGCATAATCCCCTTTGACCGACTGAAACAAGACTATGCTCTCACCCAGGCAGACGCTTTCTCGTACCGCCAGTTGCGTCACTGGGTCAAAGGGCCCGTTTACCCGGAGGCAGCGTCGCGCAAACTGACGGCCTTTGAAAAATGGGTAGGATACAATCAGATGACAAACACCTTATCTCTTACTCAATGCTGACAAGCAGGGCAGGAGGGGGACATACTAAAGGCCAGCAGAGATGGGAGGAAGAGCTGGGACGGGCTCTCTCGGACAAAGAATGGGGAAAATATTCACTACAGAGCCACCCATACAGCACATAGCACCGCAGGGACAGAATCCACGTACAAAGTCCTCTCCTATTGGTATCTCACCCCAGCGCGCATACACAGTTTGGACAAGAGCAGGTCTGAGAAGTGTTGGCGGGGTTGTGGTCAGACAGGGTCCCTCGTTTTTTTTGCTTTGGCATTGCCCCAAGCTGGAACGCTTTTGGACGGCGGTTCTGGAAGATGGTTCTGGACGATATCGACAAAGCCTTCGACACTAGCCTCCCACGCTTTCCAGGCTACACACTCTTAGGACTGTCGAATCCATTAACGTTCCCCCTGCGCTCCTTGAGAGGGCGCCAAATCGCCCTTGCCCTACTGGCTGCGCGTCAGGTAATTTTGGCTAGATGGGGTACTGCAAATGTCCCGGACCATATTCATTGGCTACATAAATTATGGCTCACCCTAGCAATGGAACGCCTGTCACTGGTGGCAGATCACAAGGAGGACACATATAGCGATCTTTGGGCCCCCTTCATCCAGATACTCTCAGTTGAGGTTACTTGTCCACAATATCTTAAGATCTTGAGACTCATCCCTAGCTAATTGGGCCTTCTGATCCGATAACCAGCAGATTGCTTAGGCAGCAGGCCTCCATGGGCTGTGAGTAGGGGATAACCTTACAAAAGGGATAGCTCTTCACTACTGTACAGAGGGTAGGTGAGGGAGAAGGGATAGGGGGATGGTGGGAGGGAGTTACTCCTTTTTTCCCTTTTTCTCTTTTTTTTTTTTCTTTTCTTTTTTTCCCCATCTGATTTGGGGGTTTTCTCAGTTTGCTTTTCTTGCTGGTTAAATTGGTCCTATATGACTTCTGAACGCTGCTTGCCCACTGGGTTGTTGGCATTAAAGCTGTGTACTTCAGGTAAAGTTGCTATGCAGCCGGCCCCAGGGTTGTAGGCGTATTGCGGTGTTCATCTCTTGGACCTCACAATAAAAAGAATGGTTCTATAAAATGGTTTGTGCTTCACTGTTTGGCCTCTTTTTAAAAAAAATGTTGTATTCAAACCTCTAGGTGAAGAGAGTAACACATGATATTTAGGTGTCAGACTGTAATTTTGAGGTGCAAGAGAGTATGTTTGATAATTCTGGTACACAATTAAAAAATGTATTAAGCTGTGGAATTTGTGGGTACAGGTTTATTTGGAAAAAAAAGGCTTGGGAGGAAATGAGTCCACCACTCCAGTAGCTTTTGTGTGCAAAAGACAGCTCTATTTACAACTGGCAAGCAGAGCACTAAGCCTTTTAGCTGAGCCGCACAATCTACCCTGTCAACTAGACTAACTAAAGGTGCTAAACTAACCCGTCTCCCCTACGTACTACCACCCCCACCATCCCACCATCCAAAGATTTCTGAACTGCACACAACTTTTGATATGTTATGAGTCATTGTGATCCTCGCCAGCCGCGGTCTGTGCAGGTAACAGCGGTGGGGCCGGGTGGGGGGGATTTCGAGGGACGATGCAGAGGGAAAATTAAATAAATAATTAATTTTCCCTCTGCATCGTCCCTCGAAACCACACCCACCCGGCCCCACAGCCTCACCGCTGTTACTGGCATGGACAGTGGCCGGTCCTCGCACAGGAACCCACATTAACCATCAAGCCTGGCCGCTCTTGGACCAGACCCTTGTCCTTGCCCCAAATCTTACCTCCATTGCTCTTTGCTCATTCCTACCCCCATCTTTCCTCCAAAGAGTTGAACAGTTTTCCTTTCTCCACTTGTCCTACACTGACAAAAATACACAACAATAACAGCCCAATCCCAACCTCAACAACATGTACCAGGTGGGCTTGAGCTCAGCAGCAGGCGCAAAGGAAAGTACATTCACCACTGTACGTGCTCATGCTATGTGGGTGGCCATCAGCTCCACCGCTGTTACCTGCACGGACTGCTGCTGGTGGCCATATGGCCGCCACGTCACCAAATTGTTCTCTCCCCTTGATCCCAACTTCACTGAGCACGCAGTGCACTGCCTGTGCTCGGAGCCCTGATTTTTGAGCCTGTGAATGGTGCTTGGACAAGAGGTATATTCTGCAAATGTGGTGTGTGCTGCAATTGTGCTATAGCACCTGTTCACATATATTAGGATAGGACATTGGTGATGTACGGCGCAGAATAGCTCAATGAATACACAGGCCCTCATTACAAATATTTTGGAATTTATCATGCGGTTACTATTTGCCAGAGTATACAAGACCATCTGATACCCTACAGAAAATTCTGGCAATTACAGGTTTTCCTATTAGAATGAGAAATAACTATTCAGACATGGTAATACTGCATCCTTTTTCCTGGTCAATTTTCTCCAACTAGGGGAGAAAAACACTGACATTTACTGTTAGTAGGAGGGCCGAATGGAAGTGGGAGAGGTGTCTGGTGGCACAGGATGCATGGCAGGCCTGTGCCCATCTGGGAGATCATTGTCTGCTCCCCCTTTTTGCTTCATGGCTTGGGGAGGCAGGCTATGATGCTGCCCACCGCCACTGCCACTGCAGCAGCGCAGCCAGGCCCAGTGTCTCCTGATAAATCCTGGCTCAGAGAGACTTGCAACTTCGAGATGTGGACACCTGAATAAATGTGTGTGTAACTATTCTTGTCTCAAGGCAACCAGCATGACTTCTTAGTTTAGATATTTATTTTGTCTAGTTTATTTTGGTTTTGAATCTTCTCCACAGCACTCTTCTTATGGGACAATAGAATTTGCCACTCCCTTTAATGTCATTGGTTGCTTCTGTTTCTACTTTTCGGATTGTGGCGCAAACTAATCCCATGGATTACATCATGACCCCTGAAAGTGTCCTGCTTAATATGCCCAGGCTTATTTGCTTTGTTTCAATGAACAATCTGTTAGTTTTAAGGAATAATCCTTTAAAGGTTTGCTACAGACATCTTCAACTTTCCATATTAAAGCAACACATTCGGCATTCGAACCAAATACTTGAAGTGTGATCTAAATTAGAATATCAAAGTTCTATATTTTTCAGGTAATACTTTTAAAGAAAATGTTTTTGTTTACAAAATAGCTACATAAAACATGATTTTCTTTAAAGGCAACCGCTGACAAATATTTTGAATCATTTATGTACCTACCTTGATCATGGGGCAAGTAGTCCTTTCTTTCTTCTATTAGTGCTGTTGCTTTTAATGTTGAAATGCGTCTTTGCAAGATTTAGCCTATTTTAGACCTGCCTTGTAGGATGATTCTACATCTCATTCATATTTGTTTCTTAATGTCTCATCAGTTTCTACATTCCTCAGCTGATCATTCTATGACTGTGATGAAACCAGCACCTGTTCTTCGTGTCAGGCTTGAGCAGGCGCATCTATTGTTTGTTCTCCCAACATGTTATGTTTATGGTTGTTTATAGAGCACTCATAAACAGAGGCTTCATGGTGCTAAATAACCAGGACCAACCATGCAACGTTGTGCCCTCTTTGTTATACAGACATATTTTCAAGAGCTTCCTAAAATAAATGAGGGACTCTTTAGATTGCAGAGCAGCTGGCAAAGGATCCCATGTTTTGCCTGGAGCAATAGAAAAGGAGCAATCCCCACTAGACAGTTTTTGCATCTGGAAAGCCTTGAGAAATGGATCACAGGTTGCAAAACAGACTTGTGCCAGCTAAATATGGAGGCATTAAAATAAGGAAAGCCTTCATGAACTGCCCTATGCACAGTAACCATTGATTTAACAACCACTCTGTGTTGGTTAGGCAGCCAGTGCAATTGTCTTAAAACTGGAGAAACATGCTGGCATCTTGGCACATCACAGATGAGCCAAATAGCAGAATTTTACATTAAGAGAAGATGATTAAAGATTCTGGCTGGCAGATAAAAAGATAGCATTATTGTAGTCTACACAAGATTGACCTGGGCATGAATAATAGGAACAAGAAACTTTTTAACACGATTTTAGCAGGAAAAGCATGTTCTTGCAACTTTTGGAACTTGTGCTTCTAGACAGATTAAAATCAAGTGAGATACCAAAGTTGTATGCTACCAGGAAAGCAAAAGGACAGGGGTCCATGGTGTCTGGCAAAGCTGTAATGCCAGGCACCATAGCTTTTACTGGGCAAATTATTGACTCAATTTTAGATGGATATGTATTAATACATTTTATTGAGATCCCACAGGACACCCAAGATAGACTTTTCGCCAGTCAATGAATTTGGGCACAACCAGGAGAACCTAAAAACACATTGGGTATTATCTGTGTATATATAAAATCTTGCCCCTAATTGGTAAAGAAGCTGTGCCAATGGATGCATGTAGATAATCATTAAATAAATTAAAAGGATTGAACCCTGTGAGACACTGGAATCGATAGACTAAGGCTCGGATGTAAATGATGACAGTCAGTTAAGTATTTGGTCAGCTACTTAAGTACTATCCCAGAAATATCTGTGTTTATAAGTCTGGTGAACAAGATGGAGTGGTCAATAGTACCAAAGGCCACAGACTGGTCCAACAGGACCAGGGCCACCACCTCTCTATTGTTCACCATTCAATGGAGAAAATTAAAGACTGAGAGGCTCATTACGATGCCGGACCGAAGCCTATCCGTAGTGTTGGCGGTGGCGGAAAACGTCTTTTTTCCCACCCCTGATCCGTATATTGGGACCACCATATTACAATGGGCCTACAGAGGCCATTCTCCGTCCGATGCGGTTTTACCGGCTCCGCACGTTTTCTTGGTACGCAAGGGTGGCGGACAGAGCCTATAGCGCAAGACCGGTGTGCAGAAACACGTTCCGTCCACCAACCAGATTACGATGTAACAAACAACCCTTCCCACCGCGGCGCAAAAACCACCACATCGCGGATGGCGGAAGCACAACTACGGAAAGGAAAAGCCGACCCAGAACACATCCAGACCAGCTGAGCCGCCATGGATCAAGCGCTACAGGCCTTTCCGCTGCTCTACCTGGTGCACCTCTGGCAGATGAGACTCCGCCACGCCCTACAGCAGAGGTACGTCCAAAACACCTCCACGCATGCAACCCCTGTACAACTACAACTCCCAGCAAGCATGCAGGCTGGGCCGGCCCCACAATGTATGTGGCAACCTGCCAACTGCAGTGTGCGAGGCCCACCCAATTCACATGAGTGACACCCTTAGGGCCCCTGAAGGCAAGTGGGGCCAATGCCGTGCCCCGCCAATGCAGAGCGTGCACCCCGCAACATTTAAAAATGTAATCCGCTGGCGGCTCCCATTGGCAGATGGCGCATTCGCATAGGCGGTGCCACACCGCGCCGGCCAGGAAGCGCCGTCCGCAATCCTGCATCACTCAATTGGGGACAATGCGTGTTTACGCTGTGTACGCCAGCTACCGTGCCTGTAAACACATCATGCATTTTCATTGTCGCCATGCGAATTGCATCACACACCCCAAAACATCAGCCGAAAGTGATGTGTGCACCCAGTGAAGGCATCATAGAGTGTGACCTTTGATCCAAGTCTGCACACACATGGCTTGTTCAAGAAAAGGAGAGTGAAATTACATTCTTTGTCATGCCTTGTGGCCAGCATGGCCCTAAATGAGTCAAGGGGTCCAAAAGACCAAAGGGCTCTCGCACTGTACCAATGTAGTGCAATGAAACTAACGACCTGTTAACACTGCCTGTATATCTCTTGCTATGTGCTTAGCGAATCCTCGGCCATGGGCCGTCTTCTGAAGGGCCAGTGATGTAGGCTGACAAATCGAGGTGTCCATTTTCTGCAACTCAGACACACTGGTAATCCCTAGTACTTACAACACATGTACTGGTGTGGCATGCAGTGTGCCTTGCTGCCATTTCCTGTAAATGTTTCACACACGTCATAGGAGTGCACATGTGTAGCAAAAAGTTCTCCCGGATGACATCATCTGTCATTCACAGCCATGTGTGCATGTATACAGAATCCATGTGTTTATGTACCTCATGAAGGTGAACATGGCAATGTCTGTCACGCAAAATCACCACAGTCACGATGTACTGACCCCATAATGTTCACATTTGTCTGCCCACCGTGCTGAATATACATGTATCATTGTCCAGCTGGTACTCACTGCCCTCATTCCGTAATGTCGTCGTGTATTGTGGGACTGAAGTCTGAGGCCGTGCAGTGACAGCAGCCACATGCAAATCTGCATAGATGCTGTGAAACAGAAGTGCTGTGGCAACAACCACAGGGCAGACCAACCTTGATGTAGCAGTATACTACATGACATACACATCGAGCTACTATGGATATTGAAGTAGTGAGTATGTCGAGTGAGTGAAGAAAAGTAACGTCTGAATGCGTGTCACTTGTGCATGTCACGTATCCAAGATTCAAGGCAATGTTGTGCTTGTGTGATTCTTCGCTGAAGCTGTGTACCACATCTCTCATCTTTGACTCATCTCATGCATGTGTACCCTGACAGAATACGTAGGAGGAGACCACCTATCTTTCGACCTGTCGACGATGGAGGACATCGACATTATCAGGAAATTTTGTTTGGATCGCCTCACACTGCGAGAGCTATGTGCTCATTTGGAGCCCCATTTGAAGCCAAAGCGAACATATCCTGCTGCATTGTCTGCTACAGTGAAAGTGATGGCTGCACTGCATTTCTTCGCCACTGGGTCTTTCCAGTACACTGTGTCCAGTGCCGCTGGGATGTCACAGCCCATGTTCAGCATGGTGTTGCGTGACGTCCTGTCAGCATTGATGCTGTACAAGGACAGCTATGTACACTTTCCGAGGTGGGATGAATTGCCAGCTGTGAAGGGGGATTTCATTGATCTGGGAGGCATCCCAAATGTGGTGGGAGCTATTGACGGAACCCACATTGGCCTCGTTCCACCACAGACACGTGAACACATTTATCGCAACCGAAAACACCACCACTCCATTAATGTGCAAGTGGTATGGCAGGCGGATCAGATAATCTCACACGTCTGTGCAAAGTTTCCTGGTTCTGCACATGACTCCTACATCTTGCGGAACAGCAGCATACCACAATTGATGGCTAATCTGCACCCCGAGCGGGCCTGGCTTGTTGGTGAGTGTGCTGTGTCAATGACTGTGATGTATGTGTGACATGCTGCTCTCCTCACATATTCTGATTGCAATGTTTGTGTTCCTCACAACTAGGTGACTCAGGGTATCCCAATCGTCCATGGTTGATGACCCCACTGAGGAATCCAACAATGCCAGGAGAAGTCCACTACCTGATGCCCAGGGGAGGACACGTCGTGTGGTGGAGCGCACTTTTGGACTGCTCAAGTCTAGATTTAGGTGTCTAGACAAGAGTGGTGGTGCACTACTCTACTCCCCACAGAAGGTGTGCCAGATTGTAGTCGCCTGCTGCATGCTACACAACCTGGCCTTGCGCAAGAAGATCCCCCTGATTCTGGACGATGATGAGCAGCAGCCCGCTGCTCCAAACCCACACATGCCCAGTGACGATGACAGTGGTGAGGAAGAAGGCCTTGACGTGCGTCAACATCTCATTGCCAACTACTTCCATTGAGTGTAAGTTAACAATGAGCGACTATGGCTGTGTCTGTGTGCTATGCTGGTGTCTCCCAAACTTTGAGGATTGTTGCAGGGATTCTGTCCACACACAGAACTATGCGCAGGATTAGAGGACTTGGGCAGTTCGGGACAGAGTCATCCGACCACCTGAGCACCCTGAAGCACTGGACCTAATAGCAATAGTGCCTTACTAGCTCAATCACTCACTGTCAGTGATACAAGCGCACAGACACCCCAGGACACAATACTCTCAGATCTCACTGGAATAGCATTAACAAGACACACCCTGTCGCCCTGACTCTTATACTTGTCCACAAGGGATTCATTTGAAGACAAGAAACAGTTCAGAAGTTTTATTGCAACTACTGTGTAAGAACATGCAGTATACGGCACCAAAGTATTTGAGAAATGCATTTTGCACAAAAACATTTAGCAGAGTAACATGTCCACATATCATTAAGAAAGATGGTATATCAATAAGCACTCTGGATGAAGACCCACAAACCCATCCCTCCTCCCCCTGCTGGAAGAACCTGTATCAAATGTCCCTAACATTGGGCTTTGTCAGCAGAACACACTCCTCAGCCCATAGATGGTCAAATGTACATCACATGTGCCGTGTCGCTCTCCTCTCTGGATAGTCCCCTCCCCAAGTGTGGTGCACCTATCCCGCTGCCCCATAACATCTAAGAGGCACTCGTGGTCACTCGCAGCTGGGAGACTGTTGAGTCGTGGTGATAGGGCCTGACCAGAACAGAATGACAAGGGACATTGTTGTTCGACCACGGACAGAATGTGCAGACAGTACTCCAGGAGCGCGGAAAGATCAAGCTCTGCGGACAGTTCCCATGTGACAGACATGAATGAAGCTACTTGCAAGACTTCAAAGTCAGGGATTTACAAGTGCGTCAGCTGCACGATGGAAGCGGGGCTCATGTAATGCGACAATCACCCCGACGGACATATGAAAGCCTCCCCTTCCTCAGTTCTGTGGTACCAAGCGAAACAGACCGCAGAGGTCAGCAAAGTCAAAGCTAATGCAGACCGGGCCAAAGTCAGAGATGGCTGAGAACCTTTGTCAGAAGGAGGCGAGAAATGTTGAGACAATATTGAATCAGTTGCCAACAGTTCCGGATGCTGGTAAGTAGTTACGGATCCAAGAAGGCACATGCAGCTTCGAAGGCAACCAGTTCCAAAAGACGATCCAAATCAGCTTCAGCTAAAAGGACCGCCATCCAATCCAGTAGCATGAAGGAAGAGATGTGCTCCTCGCAACACGGGGATGAAAGGAGCAATTCATGGCAAGCTGGAAGTGGCTCGATGTAGGCATGGCACAGGAGCTGTTGCGCAAATGCACAAGTGCAGCTGGCAGCCTGTCTGACACGTTGAAAGGCATCCCATAAACGGCTATCCCCGGAACAGTCCTGGTCATGGGCCAAAAAAGGACTCACCCACAGGTCATAATCCAGATCAGCAAGAGATGTGTTGGAAAGGCAGAGATCCATGGCCCATTGAAAGGGGTATCGGCGACAGTAGAACACAGGTTGCACACAGGTGAAATAGGCATAGTGGAAGGTCAGCCTATAACTGATGTGGAGCACAGCCAATGGTATACATCCAAAGATGAACTGCATCCGTTCACGGTACAGTTGCAACTGACCGGGGTTGGCCTGGACCACAGGACCGGCTGCCATTGCGTGAGAGGAGCCGGAAAACCAGCAAACGGCAGTGCTGGCAAAGGGTTGATGTGAAACAACCAAATGCAGTTGGTAAATATGAGGACTGACACCCGGTAGGGCTCCATTAATAGTGTGCAACGAAGTGACAAGGCCAGAGCCTACAATTAGAAAAAATGTGCAAGGTCTTCAGTATCAGACGCTATTGATATTTGGTGTCAGTAGCCCAAAAACAAGTGGGAGAGTCGTGTCTCGCAGACAGTGAATTGCCCGGGACGGTCAAGGCACCTGGGAATCGTAGGTCTCACGGCCTGATGTGAGAGCGACTACTTGTTGAAACAAAAGCCCATTGAGCCTGCAGACTAATTGAAGTCTGCTTTCCTTGTGGGAATGTGAGGCCACAACTAACTATCTACAAGCACATATGGGGGAGTAAAGAGAACATTGCTACAGCAAGGAACACGTAGTGCAAGTGTTCCTATTTACGGGACACCTTCCCGTAAACCGCAGCAGTTGTGGTCATTCAGGATGAGAACTTCCGTTGAGAAGGAGATTTGGCGTGGGTATGTCGTCAGTGACTGTTGTCCATGTGGGAACAAATGCAAAAAGACTGGACATGACCCATGAAAAGTCCTGTGTAACTGTACTTGAGTTTGTGAATGCGACAATGTCACCTTTGGCCACATGACAGGATGTGTTTTGATGCTAGCTCTTGTGGGATTCGGGGGGTGGGCAGCGATTTGTGCTGCATGCATGTCCCTCAGGACACCCCCAAGCTGGCCCATGTACTCTGCAATTTGTCCCAAACGAGTGTCCATGGACCTCTGCAGCAGGCGGAGATCATGCAGTTCGTCAAGGACCTGGCCCATCTGTCCCTGGTTCTGCTGGCATGCCCCAAGGACAGTTTGCACGGTGGCCTGGGCCTCAGTCTCATTGTCCTCCTGTGACTGTCCCCCAGTTGGCCTACCACCTGCCCTGCTGCCACGGACCTGTGGCGACGCCTGGCACCGCACACTGTCCCCAGCATCCCGAGGCTGCCTTGTGGTATTGGCTACAACTGGCACAGGGACAGTGTTGGAGGCAGCAGTGGTGATGATGGAGGTGGCTGCCATACAGGTCGGTGCTGCAGGGGTCAGCGTTGTTGTTGCAGCTGTTGTGGGAGTGGTAGTGGTGGTGGTGGGGACAGTGAGGGCCGGAGACTGAGCTTGGCCGGGCACACCAGAGGGGCCAGGTCTGTCCTCCTCATCCGTAAAAACCAGGAGTCTGCATCCGAGGGTTCTGCTTCTTGGGTGGGAGACTGGCTGGGCTCGTCCATGGCATGGGTGCCTGCTGTCGCTGGCGAGTCACCTGTTGAGCAGAGGTTAGGATTGTCAGCATGTTCAGTACACAGCACAACTTTGATGTTCATGTTTGGCACATTTCGATTGAGACAACATGACTTCATCTTGGCATTACTTGTCATTTCTAACAGCTTGTCAGTAGTGGGACATGATGTGGAGGTAAATACATTGCTCGTCAGTGATGACATGGCTGTAGCAACAATTTCATATGTACAGATATTGTATTTCCAAGTACATGTTCTCTGGTACCAACTTGTTGCTCATCCATTTCTGTTCATGCTAGGATATTTGTGACTTTGCTTTGACTGTTTGTTTACTATGCTGCAACTTCCTGATTTCTGTTGTGCTTTTTGTACTGTCCTCGTGTGGTTTGTGATGTTTGACTAAGTCTACATGCATGTGTGGTGTTGATGTGAGCCTTTATGCTTTGGGATAATGGTACTTGCACATTGGGTTTTGGCCACTGCATTCCTGGGTTTTGCTTTGCAGTGACATGTAACTTCATCAATGACACTGTGATTCATGTGAACTGTCAATGGTATTTTCTGTGTGTGCACTGGCTGCAACTTATGCAGCTTGACTGAGTTGGCTCACAAGTGTGGGATGTGGGGGTCAGATAGCTCCCTGCTGTTTGAGAGGGAAGACAGAGGGCCTTGTGGGAGTAGTGGTCTTGCTGTCAGGTCCCAACAACCCCCTCCCAGTAAGATGGCTGCCTACCTGTTGAGTGAAGCAGAGGAGGGTGATGGCTGCCACATGGCTGTGTGGTGGGGTGGGTGCTCCATGCTGTTTGGGAGGGAAGACAGAGGGCCTTGTGGGAGTTGTGGTCTTGCTGTCAGGTCCCAACAACCCCCTCCCCAGTAAGATGGCTACCTACCTGTGAGGTGAAGCAGAGGGAGGAAATGCTAGCCTTATGAGATATTCATGTTGACAGCGTGCATTCTACATGAGTTTGATTTTGTCTGGTAATTGAGGCTCACTTGTTGTGCACAACGGTACATTACAGTGGGATGTGATCGTTTTGTTTGTACTCACCAGCCTCCACTCCCCCCTCGATTCCTGTGAGACTCTCGGGATGCAGTATGCAAGCACCTTCTCCTCCCATTCAGTGAAGGTTAGTGGTGGTATGGGAGGGCCGCCACCAGTTCTTTGGGCCGCCTCGTGGTTCCTCTGGCGCCGATGCTTGACCCGGGCCTTGAGGTCAACCCACCGCCTTTTGATGTCCCGCAGTGTGCGTAGGGTGGTCCCTACAGCATTGACTTTATTGTAGATCCTTGTCCACATCTTGTTTTTGAGCGCAAGTGGGGTGTGTTGGACCAGGCTCCCATACAAATGTGGTTCTACCCTTATTATCTCGTCTACCATCACTTTCAACTCAGTGTCGGTGAATTTGGGCATTTTCTGTTTAGCCATGGTGCAAAGGTAAGACAAGTGCAGGGTGCAGGGGGTGGTGGAGTTATGTGAAGTGTGTCAGGTGTGTGGGTGGGAAGTGGTGTTTTGTGGAGATGGGTGTATGTGATGTTGTGCTGTGTGCGTAAATGGTGTCCTGTCTTTCTGTGTCAGCTTCTGGTGTGCAAAGGATGCTGGTCCAGGAAGGGGTTGGTTTTATGCTGTTGTATGTGTCCAAATGAGTGATGTCCTCCAGGTGTTTCTTCCATGCTGGGCATTGCCAATGGACATTTGGGGTGTATCATTGTGGCGTGTGTGATGTGATGTGATTGAGAGCGGCGTCGAGTGCAGGCACACTTTGTGCATCGCTGTTCAGTTTGTTACTGCCGCCATTCATTTGGTCTATGCGCGAGCAAGGGATTCGGAACGCAATGCTCTGTCCTCCAGCTCCGCGGTTTCATCGTAATTGGCCGTGCGGTCATTCTGCGGCAGGATCAGCCTTTTCAGTCCCTTGAACAGCTTTCCCCATCCGCCGCGGTTGGATTTGCAACTTTTCCGGGCATGGCGGGCGGTCATTTGTGAGTTCCGTCCGCCGTGGTGGGATTTTCCGTGCATTGCATCGTAATTTGACCGACGGAGATGCCGAGGGTCATGCGGGTAGATTTTTGCCGTGAGCACGGCGGACGGAAGCCTTTTCCGTCAGGCATCGTAATGAGCCCCTGAATCTTTTCCAATTCTGTGTTTCTGCATTCACGGAAACCTACCTAAAAAAGGTCTGAACATCTTATTCCTCTACAGAAGTTTGTAGTTGACATAAAATTAGTCTTTTCAGATGTTTGGACCAATAAGACGACAGAGAAATTAATCTAAAGTTATTCAACTACAAAGCTTGTGGTTTGCGGTCGGGTCTCACTTCAAATCCCAACCTTTCCAGAATCCCCTTTGAAGCTGGAGGTACTGACAACTCACACAACTGAAGAGAAAAAGATGGGGAGAATGGGGAAGAGTAGAATGAACACTAGAGCTCTTTCTATTGTAGAATGGCAAAGTAAAATCAGGGTGAGATGGGTGTTGCATTCTAAACAGTGTACTGGAGGCCTCAGGGGATGATGCGGAATGTGTTCTCTGGATAGAAATATTAAGTACTCTAGAATTATCAAGCTAAGTGGCTACATGAAAGTATAATTAACAGAAGAGTATTCCACTTCCCTGCTCTGCAACAGATGTTGCTGTGATGAAGCCAAGTGCTGACTAGAATACTAGCGATGATCCCCAGGATGCCATAGAGCAGATTTTATCACACCGATCACAACAGACCAACACAAAGGACAAACAGGACATACCAGGCAGATCAAAAGGACAAGGGGAACTGAAAGGAAATCCAAAAGGGAGAACAAATCAAATGTGAGAAGGCTAACCCAAGTGTACGAATTGTCGAGATAGATAAGACAACGCAACCAAAAGACATTGCAAAGCACAAAGCTGAATCTCTAATGCGGTCAGAAACTCTCTGCCACCATCACCTGAGAAGTGATCCTCACTCTAGAGAGTCCAACACCATGGTGGTTAGCTGTGGGTCTATTCTAACTTGCCATCATCCTGTCTTCTATAGTTGCCAATCCTGACCATGTCTATAATAGATAGCTTGGTAATTCATTCAAGAGGCTGGTAAATCATTCAAGAGGCTTTGTGATCATGTTTAGTCTTACCTCTGAGTTTCAGTGATGAAATCCAGACATTAAGGGGCCTATTACGATGGCGGTCGGAAAACCTCCCCGACCGCCATGGTAACGGTAAAAGCCCGCCCGCGACATAACCGCCGGTCGCATTACGATGTTCCTTGCTCGAAATCCGACCGCTGCGGTCGGATCGCGGGCTTTAACATTGCGGCGGTTGCTGATGCACGCAGCACCGGGCGATGTCAAAAGGAGCATGTCCTGCATTTCCCTGCACTGCGTGCCTGCCACCTGGTACAGGGAAATATAGGGGGGGACCATGGGTACCCCCCCAGTGCACCCCCCGACCCCAACACATTAGGGGCCCGCAACAGGCCCCCGGAAGACATTCTCCGCCTGCCTTTCCATGGTGGTTTGACCGCTGAGGAAAGGCTGGCTACCGCCGGCATCATAATCGGGCCGGCGGAGCCAGATCAGCACCGCCACCATTAACCCGGTCCTTCTCCTTCCGCAAGGCAGGAGTGCGGATGGCAACCGGCGGAAAAGCGGCGGTCGGAATTTCCCACCGCCGCGGTCACCACCTCCATCCTAATCTGAGCGGCGGTTTTCTGGCTTGCGATCGCGGGCGGATGTCCGCCGCAGGTCCGGCGGTTGCCACCGCCGGCCAGGCGGCAGTCATCCGACCGCCATCGTAATATGCCCCTAAGGGCCTGATTAAGAGTTTGGCTGGGTCCGCCCTGCCAAACCTGTAATCAGGCCGCCCTCCATATTATGAGTGTTTCCCTTTTCTGGCTGGCTTTTTTTATACGTTCCCATGGTGGTGCCTCAGAAAATGGGCAATGCAATGGGAATTCCAAAAACAGTTCCTGCACGGCATCAACTGTAAAGTCCATGACGTGCAGGAACTGGGGTGCATGCACACAGGGGGGCATACGTTGTGCCCCCGGCATGCACCCCATGGGCCTGAGGCAAAAGGGGCCCCTAGGGGTTCTGTTGGGGCTACAAAACGGTGGTGGTGGATACAAAAACCACATGCCTATTACAGGGAGGGCTAGCAGAAAATGTATGGTTTTGAGACAAACCTCAGGAGAATCTGCAGGCTTAGTCATACACCCAGTGAATTTGGGGGATGTGCTGCACTGATTGCTATGTGTGCCAAGTTCATGAACTTGAGTTCAAGTCAACCAAATCAGCATGTTTTTGAAAATTTTCAGTTCACAATAACTGTACTTTCTAATCTACAAACTGATCACAACCCACTTCCCCCCAAAAATTAAATGATGAAATAATATTTATCCTATATTAAATGGTGCCCAAAAGTGTCTAATTTGCAATTACCTGCAAGTAAAGTGCTGGACATACAGGAAAGAACCTGGAAATGTTTTCTATCTCATCATCTCTGGTCTCTAACCGAGCCCTTTGTGTATATTGATTAAAAAATGTTTTAGTTTGGCTTAAGGGGATAGTCAATAAGCTATCTGGATAAAAATAAAATGTTGGGGCACCAAGCCTTTCAAAACTCGTTTTGATATATTTAAGCCAAGGGATAGCTAGACAATTGTCCAGATTCAAACAATCCAGTAAAATTGTTCTACATAACTGGGCTTCCGGGTTTTCCAAATTCTGTGGCATAATAAACATAATCTTTTATATTGTCAAGCTCAACCTCTTCATTGCATAAGATCATCGAGGTTGAATGTGAGACTTCCAGCAGCCTTCTTATAAACTTATTTTCCACAATTTGTTAGGGTTTGCAGTTCAAGTACCCCCATATTACCGCACCAAATGTAGCAACAGACACACATTTTCTTATAAAAATACAAAGCATTTCTCTAGTTGGCTTATGTGTTGTCGTGTAGTTCCTATAAGACCTATATAGGATCTGCGCGTTTAGACAACATGCACTGCGGGACTGGTGTCCAGACTGATTCCAGACACCCCCACCGGGTATGTTGGCCTGTGTACCAGCTAGCTCGCAATGCCACTATAACCTCCTCTTACCAAGGAGAGAATAGTTCTTGGCAACTATCGAACATGACAACCCTGATCCCTCAGGACCGTGGAAACAGTAACTTACTTTTCGCTCAGTCACTCGTGCTCACTTGTTCTCAGAGAGATACACAGAATAAACTGTTGGGACGTTTTCAATAAGTATTTATTGAACAGTCTTTATTCTAGCGTAAAATAAGTGCACTGAAATCACCAGTAGACAGTAGCATAGATAAATGAGTAGCAGCACTAAGAAAGTAAACAGATGGTAGGTTTCTACCATTTTGCTAAAATCATAACTACAGGCAAGTATATAAAAAAACATGGCAATAAAATGCATACTCCTACGATGCACCCTAACTAGATGTACCTAAATGTACCCAGCATGTGAGTAGGTGTAAAGCCAAGAATCCCTCTAGGATAAAGCCAACCCCATTACCTGATATGAGACTGCGGGACCCTGTTCTGGTCTCGAGCTGAACACCCCGTAAGGGATGTCAGACTACTGCTAGCTGGAGTATCTGCATGCAGGAACCTCAGCGCCTTGCGTCAGTGTGTCCTGATCTCGGTAAGTAGTCAAAATATTGAGTATTTATTATCGTTTTGACATAATATCGAGTTAAAAATATCGTTAGTTTTAAATATCGATGTAAAAATATCTATGTATATAATATCAATTTTGTGTGTTGTAAAAATATCGTAAAAATATCGATTGTTAAAATATCGTCAGTAAAATATATCGTTTTACTTTTTTTTGTAAAATGTTTGTAAATGATATAATAATAAGGGTGGGGAGTGTTTTAAAAATTGGGAAAAATGTAAAATTCATTTAAAAATTTAAATTGAATGTATAATATTTTTTTAGGGGCGGGATGTTAGGTTAATAGGGGATAAGAGTGGGGAGTGTTTTTAAAATTTGAAATTTAAATTCTTTTAAATTTTTAATTTTTGTTAAAAAATTGTATTATTTTTTAGGAGCGGGATGGTGGGTTTATAGGGGATAAAGGTAGGTAGGGTTTCAAAATTAGAAATTTAAATTCTAAAAAAATTAAATATTTTTTATATGAAATTATAAATTTATTTTTCAGGTGCGGATGTGTTTTAAATATCTTTTTAGAAATTTAATTTTTTTTATTTCATAGTTTTTTTCTGAGCGGGATTTTGTTTTAATAGGGATAAGGGTGGGTATTTTTTTGTTACTAAATTTTGAAAATTTAGAAAAATTTATGAAATTAAAAAAAAAATTATGTAAATAAATGTATGAGTGTAATATGGAGTTTATTGTGTTTAAGGGTGGTGAGTGTTTTTAAAATTTATTGATCATAGTTTAAAAAAAATTATAATTTATTTTTTTAATTTAATTATTGGAGTACTGGGATTTTGTGTTTATAGTGGTTGAAGTTGAGTATGTTTTAAGTTCATTAAGCATTTAATTTTGTTAAATTTAAATTTTATATTTATTTAAAAAATTTTCATTTATTAATTAGAGTAATTATTTTGTAATTAATTGGTTATAATTTTGTATTTGGTAAAAATTGTAATAATGTTTTTGCAATATTTAAAAAAAAATATTGATATTAATATTTATCTCTCATATATTTTAACATATATGTTAAAAATATTACTATGCAATGTATATCTAATTATAGTAAAATACATGTTTAGTGTGTAGTATCTCACAAGAGTTAATATAATTGCTATTAGGAATAGTATATAATATATGTTAAGTGTACAGCGCCTTCCATGACTTTATGTATTTTGTAGTGGGAATAGTAATTTATATAGGTTTTGTGTCCAGCACCTTCCCTGATTTAATGTAGTTTGGAGTGGGAATAGTAAATTATATATGGTTAGTGTCCAGCGCCTTCCCTGATCTAAAGTAGTTTGGAGTGGGAATAGTAAATTATATATGTTTAGTGTCCAGCACCTTTCCTTGGTTATTATAAATTGGAGTGGGAATAGTAAATTATATATGGTTAGTGTCCAGCACCTTCACTGATTTAATGTAGTTTGCAGTGGGAATAGTAAATTATATATGGTTAGTGTCCAGTGCCTTCCCTGATTTAATGTAGTTTGGAGTGGGAATAGTAAATTATATATGTTTAGTGTCCAGCACCTTCCCTGATTTAATGTAGTTTGGAGTTGGAATAGTAAATTATATATGGTTAGTGTCCAACGCCTTCCCTGAGTTATTATAAATTGGAGTGGGAATAGTAAATTATTTATGTTTAGTGTCCTGCTTCTTTCCTAACTTAGGGGTCCATTACGATGACTGGCGGATGCACCTCGGCGATGCTGGCGGTGGGAGAAAACGCTGTTTTCCGCCCGTGAGCTGCGGTGCACCCGCCATATTACAATGGCCAAACCCAGCTCGTCCGTCCGCCGCGGTGCGACGTGGACCACCATCAAAACGCGCCCGCCACCATGGCGGAGACAACCAATCGAGAGCCACCGCCGTGCGGAATGACGTCCCTCCCGCCGTACAAATTAGGATGCGCAAAACAGCCAGGCACACCGCAGCAGAGAAACCGGCCAATCTGAGCATACGGAAGCACCACAGCGGAGCGCAAATTCGAATCCCGGAGCCAACCGCCATGGACCCGGCACTACACGTCTTCCCGGCGCTGTACATGATACACCTCCAGCAAGCCATGGACCGTGGCGGACACCACCGCAGGTACGCCACCACACAACTCCGCACACAAACACAACCCACAACTCCATGTCTGATGTAAGGTCCCTGCCCCCACCAGACACCCTGGTGGGGACAGGAACACAACCACAGGTGTAGCCACACATGTCCTACCTGCCACTAGTCCACCCCTCCACACCCAGGCCACCATGTCTGCGATTCTGAAATAATGTCCAGTTCACGTGACCGCAGTGGTGAATCCGCGTTAAAAAATGCACACAATGTAGTAGACTGGGCCAGCACAAGGTATGGGCAGTGCACAAAGTACACAGGGTAACACCTCCACACACTAGGCCCACCCACACCATGAAGGGACATGCCACATGATCTTCCTGTGCTCCCACATGCCCAAAACCAGCCAGGTGAACACACACACTGCACCACACAACAAACAACTAGGGAGACAGCCTTATCAGGTGTGGCTGCAGAGTAACACACAGCATAGAAGCACTGGGCCAGGGGAACACACACACCACAACAACATCACACTCATGGCAAGTAAACTGAGTCCAAGGCCAAAATAAACACACACAGACAATGAACAAACACTCCAATGGACACACAGCCTGCCAAGTCACACTGACATACCCCACACTGACACACAGCAACAAACACAGACCACATGCCAACAGCAATGGAGGATAACTAACAGGAAACCCAAAGTGAGGTGCACACAAATGGAATGGCAAGGAGCTGAACACCAACAACGTGTACATCACATGCAAGGGAAGGAACACATAACAACAACCCCAGCCCAAAAATCCACACATGGCAGTCAGTGAGTGAAGTCAAACCACAGTCACCTCACTGCAACAACTCAGGGAGACAGCAAGGCAACTCATGTATAGGTACAGGGATGAAAGGAAGGGTATGAAGTCTAACACTGATCAGCCACACATCTGTATCCAAATACATCACAGGAGTATGTCAGCAGCACAACACACAGGGCCCATTGCAACACTCCATGACTGTCAAACACAAGTATGAACCCTGACCTTGACTGGTAGGTCGCTCCCCCACCACACAGCTCCGTCTGTGTGCCCTGCTGCTGCCCCTGATTGTGCTCTGCTTTTCCTTTCTGTGCCCCCCTGCTGCCCCTGATTGTGCTCGCTTTTTCCTTTCTGTGCCCCCTTGCTGCCCCTGATTGTGCTCGTTTTTCCTTTCTCTGTGTCCCCCTTGCTGCCCCTGATTGTGCTCGTTTTTCCTTTCTGTGCCCCCTTGCTGCCCCTGATTGTGCTCGTTTTTTCTCCTTTCTGTGCCCCCTTGCTGCCCCTGATTGTGCTCTGCTTTTCCTTTCTGTGCCCCCTTGCTGCCCCTGATTGTGCTAGTTTTTCCTTTCTGTGCCCCCCTTGCTGCCCCTGATTGTGCTAGCTTTTTCCTTTCTGTGCCCCCTTGCTGCCCCTGATTGTGCTCTGTTTTTCTCCTTTCTGTGCCCCCTTGCTGCCCCTGATTGTGCTCTGTTTTTCTCCTATCTGTGCCCCCTTGATGCCCTGATTGTGCTCAGCTTTCCCTTCTGTGCCTGTTTTCCGCCGCTGCGCCCTGCGGCCCCGCCCCCTCACTGCCCATTCGCTGCCCCATTCCCTGCTCCTCCCTCCCACCTCCCCATTTATGGCGGCCGCTGCGTGGTGAAGAGAGCGACCCCTGACCTTGACTGGTAGGTCGCTCCCCCACCACACAGCTCCGTCTGTGTGCCCTGCTGCTGCCCCTGATTGTGCTCATTTTTCCTTTCTGTGCCCCCTTGCTGCCCCTGATTGTGCTCGTTTTTCCTTTCTGTGCCCCCTTGCTGCCCCTGATTGTGCTCGTTTTTCCTTTCTGTGCCCCCTTGCTGCCCCTGATTGTGCCTCGCTTTTTCTCCTTTCTGTGCCCCTTGCTGCCCCTGATTGTGCTCGCTTTTCCTTTCTGTGCCCCCCTTGCTGCCCCTGATTGTGCTCGTTTTTCCTTTCTGTGCCCCCTTGCTGCCCCTGATTGTGCTCGTTTTTCCTTTCTGTGCCCCCTTGCTGCCCCTGATTGTGCTCTGCTTTTTCTCCTTTCTGTGCCCCCTTGCTGCCCCTGATTGTGCTCTGCTTTTTCTCCTTTCTGTGCCCCCTTGATGCCCTGATTGTGCTCGCTTTCCCTTCTGTGCCTGTTTCCCGCCGCTGCGCCCTGCGGCCCCGCCCCCTCAATGCCCATTCGCTGCCCCATTCCCTGCTCCTCCCTCCCACCTCCCCATTTATGGCGGCCGCGCCACTGGCGCGCCGAAGGCGCGGCCAAGGCAAGCCCGCCTGCGCCCGGGTCCGCGCCGTGACCGCGCCCAGCGCCAGACCCCTGGTCCGGGCATCCCCGCGCCCGCCACATCAACAGACGCCGATACGACGCCAGCACCCTCCACGCACTGAACCCCGGAAAAGATCACGCCTGCTACCAGGCCACCCCGAAGCGCACCCAAGGGCTCCTTCACCTGCCGGAACTGCAGCTTCGCCAGCACCCGCCCGCCAAACCACCGCCCAGGAAAGAACCCAACTACCTCAGATGCATCCTCCTCAACACCCACTCCGCCCGCAAACACGCCATCGAACTCTGGGACCTTCTCGACTCAACCTCCCCAGACGTCGCATTCCTGACGGAGACCTGGCTGAATCCCGCTTCAGCCCCCGACATCGCCATTGCCATCCCGGACGGATACAAGATCACCAGCAGTGACTGCACCAACGGAGTCGGAGGAGGCATCGCCATCGTCCACAGGAACACCCTCAGAGTCTCAACCAACACCGACGACACCCTCAGCACCGCCGAACACATGCACTTCCAGATCCACACCGATCCCAACACCACCCTCAGAGGAACCCTCATCTACAGACCCCCCGGAGCCCGACCACAGTTCAGCGATTCCATCGCTGACTTCGTCAGCACACACGCCATCGCCTCCACGGACTACATCCTCCTCGGGGACCTGAACTTCCACCTCGAGAACAACAAGGACACCAACTCCACCACCCTGATCGACAACCTCGCCACCCTCGGACTCAGACAGCTCGTGACTACACCCACCCACGCCGCCGGCCACACGCTAGACTCCATCTTTTCCGCAAGCCCACACGTCTCCTTCAACCACACCTCCGAACCCCACTGGACTGACCACCACTGCATCCACTTCACCTACAGGAAGCCCACCACGCACCACCGCACCGAACAAATGCCTCGCCGCTGCTGGAGCAGAGTCACGGAAGACCAGCTAACCACAACCTCGCCCTGAGCCCACCCGCCGAACCCTCCGACCCCGACACCGCCGCCCGCATCCTCAGACAGTGGATCGACGACTGCGCCAACACCCTCGCCCCGCTCAAGAATCCGCCCAACAGCCACACCCAGCAAGAAAGCCACCTGGTTCACCGAAGACCTCCAGGCCTCCAAACGAACATGCCGAAAACTGGAGAAGATCTGGCTCCACGAACGGACAGCGGACAGCTACGCCGCCCACAAGAGCGCCACCCGCAGTCACCATCACCTCATCAGATCCGCCAAAAGGGCCTCACTCAAAGACCGCCTAGACAACAACGCACACAATAGCAAAGAGCTCTTCAACATCGTGAAGGAACTCTCCAACCCCAGCTCCAACACCAACGACATCCAGCCGTCGCGAGACCTGTGCGACTCACTGGCCACCTTCTTCCACCGCAAAATCGCCGACATCCACGACAGCTTCAACACCACGACCGCCCGGCAACCACCAAGACCACTGCCCCCACAACCACCAACCGCCTGCTCTCCTGGACCAACATCAACGACGAGGACACCAGCGAGATCATGAACACCATCCACTCCGGTTCACCGCTAGACCCGTGCCCTCACCACATCTTCAACAAAGCCAGTACAGCCATCGCGCCCCATCTCCGGAAAATAATCAACATCTCCTTCGAGACAGCAACCTTCCCGGAAAGCTGGAAGCACGCCGAGATCACCGCCTTACTCAAGAAACCCAAGGCAGACCCCAAGGACCTCAAGAACTTCCGACCCATCTCTCTGCTCCCGTTCCCCGCGAAGGTCACCGAGAAAATCGTCAACAAACAACTGACCCGCTACCTCGAGGAGAACAACATCCTGGACCCTTCCCAGTCCGGCTTCCGCAGCAACCACAGCACCGAAACCGCCCTCATCGCCACCACCGATGACATCAGGACCCTGCTAGACAACGGAGAAACAGCAGCCCTCATCCTCCTGGACCTATCAGCCGCCTTCGACACGGTCTGCCACCACACACTACGAACACGCCTTCACGACGCTCGGGATCCAAGAGAAGGCCCTGGACTGGACCACATCCTTCCTTTCCGGCAGAACACAAAGCGTCCGCCTCGCCCCTTCCGATCCAAGGCCACCAAGATCATCTGCGGCGCACCCCAAGGCTCCTCCCTCAGCCCAACGCTGTTCAACATCTACATGGCACCTCGCCCACGCCGCCCGACAGCACAACCTCAACATCATCTCCTACGCCGACGACACCCAGCTGATCCTCTCCCTCACCAAAGACCCTCACACCGCCAAAGCCCACCTCCACGAAGGAATGAAGGCCGTCGCCGAATGGATGAGGACCAGCCGCCTGAAGCTGAACTCGGACAAGACGGAGGTCCTCATCCTTGGTTCCAACCCTTCAGCCTGGGACGACTCCTGGTGGCCAACATCACTGGGAACAGCCCCGCCACCCACCGACCACGTACGCAACCTAGGGGTCATCCTCGACCCCACCCTCTCCATGACTAAGCAGGTCAACGCTGTTTCCTCATCCTGCTTCAACATCCTCCGAATGCTCCGCAGGATCTTCAAGTGGATCCCCACCGAAACAAGAAAAACAGTCACCCAGGCTCCTCGTCACCAGCAGGCTGGACTACGGAAACGCCTCTACGCAGGAACGACGGCTAAGCTCCTGAGACGGCTGCAACGCATCCAGAACGCCTCTGCACGTCTTATCCTCGACATCCCCCGACGCAGCCACATCACACCCCACCTGGAGAGACCTGCACTGGCTCCCTGTCAACAAGAGGATAACCTTCAAGCTCCTCACCCACGCACACAAAGCACTCCACAACTCCGGACCAGCCTACCTCAACAGACGACTCAGCTTCTACACCCCCACCCGCCAGCTCCGCTCGACCAGCCTCGCCCCGCCACAGTCCCCCGCATCCGGAAAACAACCGCCGGCGGCAGATCCTTCTCCCACCTCGCCGCCAAGACCTGGAACACCCTCCCCACCAACCTCCGACAGACCCAAGACCTACTGGCCTTCAGAAGACTCCTCAAGACCTGGCTCTTCGATCAGTAGCAGCACCACCCCCCTCTTCCCCCAGCGCCTTGAGACCCTCGCGGGTATGTAGTGCGCTTTATAAGTGACATGATTGATTGATTGATTGAACCTTCACACAATCCCCACACCCATCACACAACACCAGTGACAAACACACAGAAGCTTGCCAATAATATCCAGTCAAGACACTGACAAGCAAACACACCCCCTGGGTGGTATCCACAAACATCACACACACACACACACACAGGAATGGCAGTACCACTGTACACACAAAAACAACAGTCAAACACAGAACACAATCAAAACACACACACAGAACTACTACAATAACAGACGAGACCTGTGCAGCTAAACAGTGCAAAATCAATGGGAGCACAGACACAACAGGAGTACAAAACCACATCAGTCATGATAAATGCACAGACAACATGCCACAACACATATAAGAAGTGCATCCACTAAAAACAATAATGGAGAACAAAAGGCAGAAATGGGCCTACAATGACACATAGACAGACATACCACACCACCCATCAACTCAAAATGGTGTCATAGTGTACCACATGTCTGCACATGCACAACAATGACAAGAGACACATCAAATATGAGAGGAGAAAACACCAAGGATGCACATAAAACAAGCACGGGAACCACAACAGACCTCCGTCCATGTGACAGACACACAAGTAAGGCACACCACAATGGCAACACACATCTGAATCAAACACAACAACAACACACACACTGACAGGCAAATAGAACACCACACACAGAGCATCTGTCAACTGCATGACACAACACAACACAAAATGCACACAGCCACATCAGCCCCAACACATGCACAGGCAAAGATATCAACATGCTACAACAGCTAAACATCAGGGGGTGCACAACAGGCAAGGACAAGGCAACATACACTCACAGCACTGCATGCACACCAAGCAGTGTGTGCACAATACACATACTAGTCACAAACAGAGATGAGTGACACACCATGAACACACACAACAACAATCTAAACATCACACTCACAACAACAAACCCAGGAAGTCAATCAGTCCACAGCAAACATACCTACTTCCAAGCCAACACACACAGATGCACAAGTCTGGGACACAAAAGTTGAAACAACATGATCAGAGGAAACAAGACATTGGCAATGTTGAAGTGGCAAATAGAGCATGTGTCACAATAAACCATACCCACACAGTAACCCTTTATATAGCAAGGACACTGACAAGGCAGACAACAGGAGTACATTTCTTTTTATTTACATTTCACACAGTTATGCAGCACAAATTAGACAAGAGCAAGGCCAGTGGCCAGGACACAGTGCAGGTGAGGTACATGAGAAGCTGCACAGGCAAGGGGCACACAGCAGTGAACAGCAAGGCCAGTGGCCAGTTCAAAGTGCAGGTGAGGCACATGAGAAGCTGCACAGGCAAGGGGCACACAGCAGTGAACAGCAAGACCAGTGGCCAGGACACAGTGCAGGTGAGGTACATGAGAAGCTACACAGGCAAGGGGCACACAGCAGTGAACAGCAAGGCCAGTGGCCAGTCCAAAGTGCAGGTGAGGCACATGAGAAGCTGCACAGGCAAGGGGCACACAGCAGTGAACAACAAGGCCAAGGGCCAGGACACAGTGCAGGTGAGGTACATGAGAAGCTGCACAGGCAAGGGGCACACAGCAGTGAACAGCAAGGCCAGTGGCCAGTTCAAAGTGCAGGTGAGGCACATGAGAAGCTGCACAGGCAAGGGGCACACAGCAGTGAACAGCAAGGCCAGTGGCCAGGACACAGTGCAGGTGAGGTACATGAGAAGCTGCACAGGCAAGGGGCACACAGCAGTGAACAACAAGGCCAAGGGCCAGGACACAGTGCAGGTGAGGTACATGAGAAGCTGCACAGGCAAGAGGCACACAGCAGTGAACAGCAAGGCCAGTGGCCAGTCCAAAGTGCAGGTGAGGCACATGAGAAGCTGCACAGGCAAGGGGCACACAGTAGTGAACAACAAGGCCAAGGGCCAGGACACAGTGCAGGAGAGGGACATGAGAAGCTGCACAGGCAAGGGGCACACAGCAGTAAACAGCAAGGCCAGTGGCCAGTCCAAAGTGCAGGTGAGGCACATGAGAAGCTGCACAGGCAAGGGGCACACAGCAGTGAACAACAAGGCCAAGGGCCAGTGAAAAGTGCAGAGTGAGTACATGACATCCAGCACTGTGAATGTGTGGTACAGTACTCTGCCATGGTCAGCAACACACTCAGGGTGTGAAAAATGGGCAGTCTATGGCACTGTGGGAGAGACGTGTGTGAGGGGGACTAACACTCAGACTTGTCTGGCAGTATGACTGGGAGGTGGCTGTCTGTCGGGACCAGTTGGGGTACTGGCTCGGGGAGAGAAAGGCCCAGCTGGGGTCGAGCCATCAGTGTACTGGGAAGCCTGAGGGCTGCTAGGTCCAGGTGTGGCAGAGCCAGCAGTGGTTTGGGAAGCCTGAGGGCTGCTAGGTCCAGGTGTGGTAGAGCCAGCAGTGGTTTGGGAAGCATGAGGGCTGCTAGGTCCAGGTGTGGTAGAGCCAGCAGTGGTTTGGGAAGCCTGAGGGCTGCTAGGTCCAGGTGGGGTGGTGGCACGTGGAGGTGGACTCGTGCTTGCACGAGACCCAGTGTGTGTGGGTGAATTTTGAGGGGTTCCCTTCCGTTTCTTGGGGATTTGATATGGCTTCCCTGTCCTGGGATTCATGCCAAGTGGGGTGTATGCAACAGGCACACTCGTCACAAAAGCTGGATCATGTGCAGATGCTGGTCCCCCCCTCTGGGGACGTGCTGGATTCTTTGGGATGATTGGCCCCGGATTGCCTCTGCATCACCTGTTTACCAGGTGTCCCCCCTACAGTGGCCTCCTTTCCCTGCTTCACAGGGCTCTGGATGGGAGTAGATGTTGTGGGTGAACTTGCCTTAGAGGTCTTCTTATGGGTACCCTTAGCCAGCACCTGTTTGTCACTCGGCACGGAAACTGTGTGCTTGTCTCTGCGAGACACTTTTGGGACAGGTGAGTCCTTGGCTGGGGATGCCCCTGGGGCATGTGAGCCTGAGGCCTGCTTCTTGACATCCTTGCTCTGGCTGTGGCCTGAAGGGCTTTTCCCTCTGTGCTCTGGTGTGGGTTTACCTTTCTGTGGGGATGGTGTCTGCGGCCTGGACTGCTTGGGCTGCTGCTGCTGTGTGCCGTGTGTGACGTATCTGTCCCTTGATGTCTGGGGTGTGTGCTCACTATCATCAGATGCGTCCACTGGCAGGGTGGTGGGCCTAGGGACTGGAGCTGGACCATGGGATTGGGCAAGTTGAATGGCTGCGGTCACTGCAGAGGACAGAGACTATACAGTCCGGTGTAGCCCACCCATGTCGGAATGAACGCCCTCCATGAAAGCCACCACCTGTGCCAATTTTTTGTCATGGTCCAGGAAGGCATTGAGAGCTGTCTGACCCACACACAGCTGGCGCAAAAGGTCCACAGACTCAGCACTGATGGCAGCAGGGGGGACAGGGGCTGGGGCAGCGGTGCCTGGGATGAAGGACACTCTTCCCTTTTTTCGTGGTGCGAACACGGGCAGCAACAGTGGGAGTAGCAGGGAGGGTGGGCACTGAACGCTGTGTGGTGGATGAGGAGGCAGAGTCCCCGTTTCCTTCTGACGAAAACATAGATGCATCACCGCCGTCGTTAGATGACGTAGAGGTCTGCGTTTCTGGCTGTGACTCCTCTAGAAGACTACGGTCCCCTCTGATGCGCTGGTGACATCCGTGTCACTATGCAGGTGAGCAGCACTTGTGCCTGATGCCTCACCACTGGTGTCCGTCCCGTGTCCTTCCGTGCCCATGTGAGATGCTGCATGAGAGAGAGAGAGGGAGAGAGGATCAGTACATTTGCTCAAGTTTACAAATATCTGCAAGGGAAGCATCAGTAATGATGGACAATCATCCATGTTGGACAACACCATGGGCAGTGACATTGTGCAACCTCAATCCAAACATCGAAATTACTGTGGCATGATGCAAACTTGACATCATACACCCATGTGATGGACACAGCCAAATTAGCCTGTTGGTGGCTTCCTCTAACCACACACACATATCCCTCTGTGCACACCGAGGGCCCTGAAGGGGTCAAAGATTCTACTCACAACATGTTGCCACTGTCCCATCTTGAGCCAGCAGAAGTGTCCAACACAGAGACAGACTCCAACATATCCACACACAATGTCCATGGGCACATGCCATCCACCATGTCGTATCTTGGGGCACAACTACAATTGCACATTGGTGTTCGATGTGTAGCCAGCACAAATCTGACGTCAGCCAATGCACACATTGATGATGGCACACTCGGACCATGCACTCAGCTGGACCCTGACATGGGATGTCCGTGACAACACCAATGAAGATGATACCAGAAGGCCACAACTACAAATGTGAAGTCAAGGGCCATTACACCAATGACATGGGAAGGTACATGTAGGGGGAATGCATGACAACTGCACCCAACACCGCGGCCACTTACATGCCATTGCATCACACTAGCAACATCACAGCCCTGCACTGGCCCAGGCTTGGAGCACATGCTGCAAAACTACAACCAAAGTCACACTCACAGAATACTCACCACCAGCTTGCTGCTGATGCACCTTCAGACGTGCATCCAGTTCAGGCTGCGTCACAGCTAAAATGCTTGCCATCAGTGGTGTCATGCTGCGCCGCGCCAACCTGCCGGCCCGAGGGTTCAGCCCCAGTGTCATCTCGGCCACGTTCCTGCTCAGCCGGGCGATGTCATCCCACCTCTTGTGACAGTGGGAGCGCCGTCTGTTTGAGACACCCAGTGCACGCACCTTTGATGCAATGGCCCTCCACATGGCCTTGCACTGGTTGTCTTTGAGCTGCAGACATGGGAGACAAGAGGGGGCAACAATCAGTGTAACCGACAACCATTTCCCAGTGCAGGACCATGACACTGACTCATCCCAAATTCAGCCATTACTTTAGCAGAGACAATAAATCAGCAAAATTCAAACATCATCATGTGGGAAACACACATTAATGCATGCAGGTATGAGGGTGGACACAGTACATGCCCATCTCATGGCCATGCAGGATGCCAGCCGAGAGCTAAATGTGTATGCTGACCACATCTAATGCAATATTCTGGGAATGCCAAGACATGCAGGACATCACTACATATGTCACTGTGAATACTCACTGTGCCCAACACTGCGCAGCCCTCAAAGCACTTGCCCTTCAAATGCCACACTGTGTCATGGAGGTCACATTGAGGGACATGACCTCACAAACGCAAACCCTCATCACAAGGCCTGTTGTGTGCAATCTACATCTCTGTAATGGCTCATTGATGGAGACTCAAGAGGAAAAGCACAGATTTTACACTCTGTACATTCAGTGTTGTGTCACTGTCAGATTGGGCAGTGAATGTGCAGGCCATTTGGGGTCACACAGAGGTCCAACGTGGGGCATCTCATCTTTTACATGGAGTGAATATTTGGAAACACAAACAGTGCCAACACATGCGAGTATGTGCACATGCTGGTGGTGATGGAAGGGTCCGGGCACAATAATGTTGGAATGTACTGTGTCATAGGTGAATGACCAACAAGAGTGTCACCCTGGGGGATTGAGGTCCTGAGTATAGTGCAGAACTAGAGATGGGGCACATATTGAGTCAGAAACAATGCCCTCACTACCCTCTGGACAACAACACTAGCTAAGGCCACAGATGGGCCTGTGAAGGACATCAGGGACACACACAGACATTCAGACTGGCAATCACTGTCCTGACTCGTGAAATGAAAAGGTGCAGCCTCACTGTATGTCTGACAAGACATTATACTTCCCTCACATCTGGATGTGCAGGCAGGAAACGTGTTGAATAGGCTAAACACACCTTCCCCTTGGAAACAGCATGCTAGGCAGTGCATGACCCAACCCCACACTCCCACGCACATACTGCTGCAGATCAACTTCATGTGTGCCCCCTGCACTCTCACTCACACTCTGAGATACTCACCACGACATTTGGCGCACCAAAGAGCCTTGGATACTGGTTGAGCACCTCGTCCACCAGGACCTCCAGTTCTTCGGTGGTGAACGGAGTGGAACGGATCTTATCAGTCCTCGCCATCACTCTGGGGTGGAGACAGCAGCAGCGGCAGTTGGTGGTGAGGGGTCTCAGGCAGCAGTCCCTGAAGGCAGCAGCAGGTGAGGGGTCTCAGGCAGCAGTCCCTGAAGGCAGCAGCAGGTGAGGGGTGTCAGGCAGCAGTCCCTGAAGGCAGCAGCAGGTGAGGGGTCTCAGGCAGCAGACTCAGTGAGCTGTGGAAATGTGTGGCTCTCTCACACACATATATAGCCCCCAGGGCTCGTTTCTGTGGTTCTAAGCTGCTGCAATTGGCGTTCCAGGTCTGCCTCAATCAAATACATCCAATGACCGGCCCCGCGGTGGCGGAGCACGCCTACCACGATTTTCAAACTTGCATCAGGCTACCGCGATTGCGCTTCCCATTGGCTGGAAGGGCATGCTCCATGGCGGTGACACACCGCAGGGGACAGGCGTGCTGTACCGCGGTGGTGCATCTTTCAAGTACATCCAATGACCGGCCCGCGGTGGCAGAGCACGCCTACCACGATTTTCAAACTTGCTTCAGGCTACCGCGATTGCGCTTCCCATTCGCTGGAAGGGCATGCTCCATGGCGGTGACACACCACAGGGGACAGGTGTGCTGTACCGCAGTGGTGCATCTTTCAAGTGCATCCAATGACTGGCACCGCGGTTGCGGAGCACGCCTACCGCAATTTTCTAACCTGCATCAGGCTACCGCGATTGCGCTTCCCATTGGCTGGAAGGGCATGCTCCATGGCGGTGACACACCGCTAGTGCCAGGCGGTAGCTACCACGATTCCGGGCCCATGCATTGCTATGAGTGACCGGGATCTGGGTGTCGGAGCATGCCATCCGCCATTAGCCATGTGTATATGCCTATCAATCCCGCGACGGCGTCTTGGGCCATGGCGGTGACACACCGCTGGTGCCAGGTGGTAGCTACCGCGATTCCGGGCCCATGCATTGCTATGAGTGACCGGGATCTGGGTGTCGGAGCATGCCATCCGCCATTAGCCATGTGTATATGCCTATCAATCCCGCTATGGTGTCTTGGGCCATGGCAGTGACACACCTCTGGTGCCAGGCGGTAGCTACCACGATTCCGGGCCCATGCATTGCTATGAGTGACTGGGATCTGGGTGTCGGAGCATGCCATCCGCCATTAGCCATGTGTATATGCCTATCAATCCCGCTATGGTGTCTTGGGCAATGGCGGTGACACACCGCTGGTGCCAGGCGGTAGCCACGGCGAGGGTGCAGCATGACATTGTTGACTATGGGCGTGATAGTGTTGTTTGAGCACGTTTAAGGCAGCAATGGACACATCGTGCTGTGTCAATGTCATGGGTCATATCTGTACTTCGAACAGTGGTCACTTCCAAAATATCATGGCACTTGATGTAACTTAAATGGGCTATAGTTAGTAATGACATCCTAAACTTCATATCTTACACCAAATGCAACACTGAAAGGACTAATGGGGCACATTACTCCTACACAATTTACAAATTTACAAATTTACAAATTTAGCCCCAATTTCATGTCTCTCACCCCATTTTGGCCCCAATTTCATATCTGACACCAAATAAATACCCCCAATTTCATATCTGATCCAAATATTTACACACATTCATATCTCACACAATATGTCACTATACAGTACATGATTGTACAAACATTTCAGCATTATCTTCATTACTCACCACATATGTCACACTGTCTGTTTGGTATCACCAATTACAGCCTTCATGTAAGGTTATTGTTCGCAGTAGCAAATCCAACAGTATATTTCCACATGGACATGTGTGTGCTCTACACACTCAAGGATGTTAATTACATCACCGGCACACTTGGCATTATGTACCTCCTTATTTCTTTGACTTGTATCTATGCCTTTGGGTATGTTTTGTCGCCATATCTGCCAGATGTTATCACCATTACTTGTGTCATTGTGTCGAGTATGTGCTCATGTTGTTCTGCCTGTCATATGTGATTTTGTTACATGTATTTTCCACAGCTGTGAGTATGTTGATAGTGGATTTGATGTGTGTGGTGTGTTACGTTGGTACTCACCAAGGACAGGTGCATTGACCTTGTTCACATGAAGATTGTTGGCTTGGTGATGGACTGTAGCCAAAAGTGGTGATGGTGCTCACTGACTGGGAACTTTGATATGGCATCTGTGACCAGTATAAGGTGACCCACAATTCTCTGGACATTGATGTGATGGGTGTGCTTTCATTTGCAGTAATTGTGTGCAGTTTTTGCAGGGTGCACAATTAGGACACGTGTGCAGTGATATTAAACAAACACGGGTGGATAAGCCTGCTATGGCGTAGTAGCCTTTCTGGGGCACAAGCTGTTCCTGCGCAGTGTGGGTGAACTGATGGTGCTGTTGAATCAAGCTAATGATGGCATCCAAGACAGGTGAGATATACCTTGATAGGGCTGGCTGTGACACCCATCAAACTCTGACTTATGTTGTATTGAAGGTACCAGAGGCCAACAAGTGATGCACAGCCAGCATCTTTGTCTGCGGAGGATTGTTGAGAGTCCGCTGTGTTGTTCCTGACAGGCTGTGTGGAATGTGGGTCAGGATGCTTTTGATAGTAGTCCTTTAGTACCTGTGTTGTGCGATGACATCCGCTGTTATGTGTATGAGGCTGTTGTGTTTTTGTTATGTACTCAGTATGTTCATGCGCTGACTTGTAGGTATACTGGTGTGGCTTTGTCCTGGTGGTGTTGTAGGTTGTTTTTGTGGCACTGTTGTGTCTCCAAGCAGCTGGAGTATTAGCTCCATGGTAACTGTTGCACTTTAGTTGTGTGTCTGGGCAGTGCTACCTTCATACTGCATGTCATAGTGCAACTTAAGTGCAGATTGACGTTTGTCTACAGTCCTTTTGGGTCACGTACCTTATCCACTTTTTGTGTGCCACATTGACAATCTGTGTGCTTGTTGATGATATTGTGCAGTTGTCATTGTGTCTTGATCCACGGCGACACCGAATATGCAGATGCTTTTCATTATTAGTCATTGACTGACTTTGAATTGTGATTACCAGCATGTATGACATGTGTACTGATGACAGTGGATATTAGCACAGGCTTGTGAATATGTATGTGAGTGTCTCTAAACTTGTGTGGATTTGCATTGGCTCACATTCCATGATGAGTCCTTCAGAACTGGACAAATTGTGTAGTTCATGTGTCCCCTGTCATGATTGCAGGTACAGCAGCCACTTTGAAGCCAGCAGTGTTTCTGTTTCACACATGTCCTGTATCATTCACTGTCAGGGCTGTTTGCACCAGATTTTGATATGTGACTATTAGCATTCACAGAAACAGTTTCCATGTTTGTTGTTATCACTGTGCGAATACTGAAGAAGTGTAATACAATGTTTTCTCAAGGTGTCACGACTTTTGACTTGCACTGTATGGTGCATTGTGATGCCAGTCAATGTTTGCGCTGTGTCAATCAAAAGCTACTGATTTGTGCACATCTCATGTTCTGTTGCAATGACATGTCCCCTTTCATCTCTCCTAGGAGGCGACCTAATGTGTATCGTCCAGTCACCCTGCTGGCTAACATTGAGGATGATGACGTGATACGCAGGTTCCGTCTGGACCGCACAAACATCCAAGACCTGTGTGCCATGTTGGATCCACACCTGCGGGCTGGCAGGACATACCCAACAGCATTAACTACTGAATTGAAGGTGATGGTGGCACTGCATTTCCTGGCTAGTGGGTCATTCCAGGAGACAGTGGGCATTGCAGGGGGGATGTCTCAGCCCACCTTCAGCATGGTGCTACGGGATTTCCTGTTGGCCATGATGCAGTACAAAGACCAATACATTAGTTTTCCAAGGAGGGCGGCTTTGGCGGATGTGAAGGCGTATTTTTATGCCCTTGGTCACATCCCTAATGTTGTAGGTGCTATTGACTGCACACATGTTGGCCTGGTTCCACCACAGGCACGGGAACACATTTATAGGAATCATAAACATTCACATTCCATCAATGTGCAGGTGGTGTGCCAGGCCGATATGATCATATCGCATGTCTGTGCCAAGTTTCCAGGCTCTGTACATGATTCCTACATCCTGCACAACAGCATTGTGCCCCAGCTGATGGCCAATCTACTTCCGGAGCGGGCATGGATTGTGGGTTAGTGGGCAGAGTCAAGTTGTGTGCTGTGTGTGCCATGCTGTCCTCTGCCACAGTTGTATTACTTAATCAGTATGTTTTTTTAACACCTAGGTGACTCTGCATATCCCAACAGACCGTGGTTGCTGAGCCCACTACGCAATCCTAGGACACCGTCTGAAGTCCGCTACAACAATGCCCATGGTAGAACACGTCGGGTGGTGGAGCGAACCTTTGGTCTCCTAAAATCGAGATTTCGCTGCCTGGACCGGACCGGAGGGGCACTCATGTACTCACCCAAGAAGATGTGTCAGATAGTGGTAGCATGCTGCACAACCTGGCCTTATGGAAAGGAATACCCATGATCCTGGACGATGATGACCAGCCGAGGCCACCACCTGCGATACCACAAATGTCCAGTGACGAGGATTGTGGAGAGGAGGAAGGTGTCGACCAGCGTCGGCAGCTCATCAACCGCTACTTCACTTGAAGGTGAGTGACAATGTGCAACTGGTCCATTGTCTGTTGATGTAGTTGTTTGGGTGAAGGTCTATGTGATCTTTGTGAGTGCATCCTGATGTTGACTCAGTGCTGGCTGCCTATGTGTTGGATACAGGGTAGTTTGGAACAGCTACAGGATGTCTGTTGGTACTGTTGCACATTGTAATGTGTGCATTCTGTTGTACAGTGAGGACATGCGTTGTGTGATGGCTGTGATGCCACCACCTGACTAGTGACTTTTGTTCTGTTGTCTTTTGCTAGGTCCCTTCTGCCCCTCCTTGCCTACAGAGGATCCATGCTCCTGTGACATTGTAACCATGGTAAACATTGCACATACTGTGATAAACATGGAGCAGACTCAAATACATTTGTGCGTTATTGTTGTTTATTTCCAATGGGTATATGTGAGAGGGAAGTGGATATTTACATGAGTGAGAATGGGGAATCAATGAGTTGGCAGTCATGGTCAATGAGACAATCGGGTAGGCACCACATTGATGTGGTGACACAGTCCAACAGACGGATGCCATTACCATGGCAGTGTGGGTAAGGACAGTGTACAGAGTCAATGGTTGGGTGAAGAGTGTTGCCATCATGGCCGGCTCTTTGACTGGTGTTTGCCAGGTGCTTTGCCACGGGTGAGTCCCAAGTTTTTCTCTGGACGGCCCCTTCTTCTTTTGGCAGGGGGGGCATCGCCTGCTGGGCCAGTGTTGTCTGAGGATTCACCCCTCTCCATGCCCGCAGGGGTGGATGATGAACTGTCATCCTGCGTGGCAACGGGGGGAGGTGGAGGTGTGGTCTGTGGCACTGGCCTGTCCTTCTGTACCGCCACTAACTGGCCCATGAGGTCCACGATTTGTCCCATACAGTTGTCCATGGACCTCAGCAGACATTGGAGCTCCAGGGCATCTTCGTGGGCCTGGCCCATATGTGCCTGTGTGCATTCATAGGCACCCACAACTCTGGTGATGTTAGCCAGGGCTTCGGTCACAGTGTCCTGTGGTGTTAGAGTCCCACTTGTCCTCCCACCTGCCCTGCAATCACTGACCTGTTGCCTCACCACTCTAGCCACACGCCTGCCCTCCACAGTTGATGGTGTGGGCTGGGCATCCTCTGGGGCAGGGCGGGTGTTGCAGGCAACGGTGGTAGTGGTGGTGGTGGTGGTGGTGGCGGCACAGGTCGTTCCAGCAGGGGTCAGCGTTGATGTTGTTGCTGATGGGGGGTGGGGGGCAGTGGGGTCATGTGACCGGTTGTGCCCTGGCACACCAGATGGGCCGGCTAGGAGCTCCTCATCCAAAGAATACAGGGACTCCGCATCAGAGTGTCCATGTTCCGGGGGATGAGACTGGCTCTGCAGGTTGAGGTTGTTGTCCTCTGCAGTCAGTTGTTGGGCACCTGTGGAACAGAGGGTACATAGTCATTGACTTATACCCATCTTGCTTGCTGTGTTTGATGTCTCTTATTTACATGTTATGCAACACACAGTTACGTATTTCATAAGTTGAATGTCTGCACACTGATGTTCGTCATGACATGATGTGGAGGTACATACATCTTTTTCCATGGTGTGACAAGTCATTGGATACCATGCCCCACGTGAAGCTCTTTGTATTGAACTGATAGGTTGTCATCTGACAACTGGCTGCTATGCGACGTGATGTAATGCATCTTTGCTGATTACTCTTCCTGACAAATGTTACATATGCACATGTACTAGACATTGTACCATTGTTATCTCATGCAGACCTTTGTAATGTTCCGTGCTTGTACTTCATTGCTCAACAGACCATGCCTTTTTATTGTTTTTATGGTCCTTCATGCTCAGCACCCATGGAATTTACAGATAGCATTCGGTGCAGTGCATATATGGTCCCTGATTTGCTTACACATGGGTTTAGTTGAGTCACAGTTCTGTTTCTGTCACAGTTACATACGCATCGCTGTCTGCATTCTATCAAATGGAATGGAATTGCGGTGTATTTTGTTGGGATGTGTGGCCTTGTGTTGGCATTAGCTCAATGCTTTCGTTGAGGAATGGTGGGGTGCATGCACTGTCTGCTTACCTGTCCAGTTGTCATCTTTTCGGTGGACTTTCTTCCACATGGTTCTGGGTGGGGGGAGTAGTCCATCCTGCTCAGCTGTGGGACAAGGGGGCCTGGTGGGAGTTGTAGTGCAGGCCTCCCTATTCCAAACACACCTCCCTGGAAAGATGGCTACCTACCTGTTAGGTGAGGGTGAAGAACACAATGGCTGAGACATGCTTCTGGGTGGGAGGGAGTGCTCCATCCTGCTGAGGGATGGGGCAGGGTGTGCCTGGTGGGAGTTGTGGTGCAGGCCTCCCTATTCCAAACACACCTCCCTGGAAAGATGGCTACCTACCTGTTAGGTGAGGGTGAAGAACACAATGACTGCAACATGGTTCTCGGTGGGGGGAGTGGTCCATCCTGCTCAGCTGTGGGACAAGGTGGCCTGGTGGGAGTTGTAGTGCAGGCCTCCCTATTCCAAACACACCTCCCTGGAAAGATGGCTACCTACCTGTTAGGTGAGGGTGAAGAACACAATGGCTGAGACATGCTTCTGGGTGGGAGGAAGTGCTCCATCCTGCTGAGGGATGGGGCAGGGTGTGCCTGTTGGGAGCTGTAGTGCAGGCCTCCCTATTCCAAACACACCGCCCTGGAAAGATGGCTACCTACCTGTTAGGTGAGGGTGTAGGACACAATGACTGCTACATGGTTCTGGGTGGGGGGGTAGTCCATCCTGCTCAGCTCTGGGACAAGGGGGCCTGGTGGGAGTTGTAGTGCAGGCCTCCCTATTCCAAACACACCTCCCTGGAAAGATGGCTACCTACCTGTTAGGTGAGGGTGAAGAACACAATGGCTGAGACATGCTTCTGGGTGGGAGGGAGTGCTCCATCCTGCTGAGGGATGGGGCAGGGTGTGCCTGGTGGGAGTTGTGGTGCAGGCCTCCCTTTTCCAAACACACCTCCCTGGCAAGATGGCTACCTACCTGTTAGGTGAGGGTGTAGCACACAATGAGTGTTACATGGTTCTGGGTGGGGGGAGTAGTCCATCCTGCTCAGCTGTGGGACAAGGGGGCCTGGTGGGAGTTGTAGTACATGCCTCCCTATTCCAAACACACCTCCCTGGAAAGATGGCTACCTACCTGTTAGGTGAGGGTGAAGAACACAATGGTTGAGACATGCTTCTGGGTGGGAGGGAGTGCTCCATCCTGCTGAGGGATGGGGCAGGGTGTGCCTGGTGGGAGTTGTGGTGCAGGCCTCCCTATTCCAAACACACCTCCCTGGATAGATGGCTACCTACCTGTTAGGTGAGGGTGTAGCACACAATGACTGCCACATGGTTCTGGGTGGGGGGAGTAGTCTATCCTGCTCAGCTGTGGGACAAGGGGGCCTGGTGGGAGTTGTAGTGCAGACCTCCCTATTCCAAACACACCTCCCTGGAAAGATGGCTACCTACCTGTTAGGTGAGGGTGAAGAACACAATGGCTGAGACATGCTTCTGGGTGGGAGGAAGTGCTCCATCCTGCTGAGGGATGGGGCAGAGTGTGCCTGGTGGGAGTTGTAGTGCAGGCCTCCCTATTCCAAACACACCTCCCTGGAAAGATGGCTACCTACCTGTTAGGTGAGGGTGTAGCACACAATGACTGCCACATGGTTCTGGGAGGGGGGAGTAGTCCATCCTGCTCAGCTGTGGGACAAGGGGGCCTGGTAGGAGTTGTAGTGCAGGCCTCCCTATTCCAAACACACCTCCCTAGAAAGATGGCTACCTACCTGTTAGGTGAGGGTGTAGCACACAATGAGTGCTACATGGTTCTGGGTGGGGGGAGTAGTCTATCCTGCTCAGCTGTGGGACAAGGGGGCCTGGTGGGAGTTGTAGTGCAGGCCTCCCTATTCCAAACACACCTCCCTGGAAAGATGGCTACCTATCTGTTAGGTGAGGGTGAAGAACACAATGGCTGAGACATGCTTCTGGGTGGGAGGGAGTGCTCCATCCTGCTGAGGGATGGGGCAGGGTGTGCCTGGTGGGAGTTGTGGTGCAGGCCTCCCTATTCCAAACACACCTCCCTGGAAAGATGGCTACCTACCTGTTAGGTGAGGGTGTAGCACACAATGAGTGCTACATGGTTCTGGGTGGGGGGGGAGTAGTCTATCCTGCTCAGCTGTGGGACAAGGGGCCTGGTGGGAGTTGTAGTGCAGGCCTCCCTATTCCAAACACACCTCCCTGGAAAGATGGCTACCTATCTGTTAGGTGAGGGTGAAGAACACAATGGCTGAGACATGCTTCTGGGTGGGAGGGAGTGCTCCATCCTGCTGAGGGATGGGACAGGGTGTGCCTGGTGGGAGTTGGAGTGCGGTTTGCCTGGACACATACAACACCGTTGATTTTGTCTACCTTTGTGATGTTTGAGGTGGGGTGGATGTTAAATCACTGTGACCTGTGTGTGTTTTTGGGGTGCAGATGAGTGTACTTGTGCCTCAGGGATGTAGCTTTGTAGTTGTGCAAGACAGTACATGGCAGTTTCATGGTATACATTAGTAGGTACTTACCAGCCTCCACTCCCCCGGGTATTCTTTCCAGACTCTCCGGATGCAGTATGGCAAGCACCTTCTCCTCCCACGCAGAGAATGGTTTTGGTGGAATGGGAGGGCCTCCACCAGTCGCATCAGCCAGCTCACGGTTCTTGGCCCTCTTCTTCTTGACAACACTCTTCAGGTCATGCCACCGCCTCATGATTTCATTCTTGTTGCGGGGCACATTCCCTACTGCATTGACCTTGTCCACTATCCTTACCCACATGTTTGTTCTTGTGGCTAATGGTGTCTGTTGGACCATGCTACCAAAGAGTTGTGGTTCTACTCTGACTATCTCATCTACCATTACTGTCAACTCAGTGAATTTTGGCATTTTCTGTGGTGCCATGGTGTGTGCTGTGCTGATGTTTTGGGGTGCAGTTGTGAGGGTGGTGTGGGTGGTGTAGGTGGTGTGTGTGTGTGTGTTGTTGTGCTGGTGAGATGTGTGGTGTTTTGCCTATCTTATGTGCTGCAGGGTTTGGTTCCTTCAGGGCTGGAGTAGTGCAAAGGATTGTGGTCAGGGAAGGGGCTGGTTTTATGCTCAGCTATGTGGGTGTGTCAAGATGCTGTCAGGTGTGCTGTGTGGGTTGTCCTGTGATTTGTATATTTGAATTTGCCATGGGGGTGTGTCATTGGGATGTTTCAGGTTATTTTGGGGGCTGGGCTAGTTGCCTGTGTGCATTTGCTGGCCTTATTGTGTGTTTTTTTCCTTGGCCGCCATTTTGTTGGCGGAGCATCCGCAGCGATGTCTATGCTGCAGGCCTTCCGCCGTATCTCACATTCATTACTGTTAGTGACCACGGCGGATGGGAACAGTGGAACGTACCGCTGTGACATCGGGGATATCATAATATCATTGGCGGTCACTCCGCGTGTCTTGCGGCGGGTTTATGTGTTTCTGCTATGTTACCGACCGTCGCAGTTGGATTTTCACCTTCTCTGCCGTCTACAGGCGGTTTTTTGATGCCTCCTACCGCCGCGGTTGGAATATTTTGGCGGTTGATCCTAATAGGGTCGGCGGTGTTTCCGCGGTACCTGCGGACGGTAATTTTCCGCTACCATGGCGGTTGGATTTTTCTCCGTCCGCCATCGTAATGACCCTCTTAATGTAGTTTGGAGTGGAAGTAGTTAATTAGCTACGTTTAGTGTCCAGCACCTTCCCTGATTTTATGTGGTTTGGAGTGGGAATAGTAAATTATATATGTTTGGTGTCCAGCACCTTCCCTGATTTAATGTAGTTTGGAGTGGGAATAGTAAATTATATCACAATCAATCAATCATGTCACTTATAAAGCGCACTACATACCCGCGAGGGTCTCAAGGCGCTGGGGGAAGAGGGAGATGGTGCTGCTACTGATTAAGAGCCAGGTCTTGAGGAGTCTTCTGAAGGCCAGTAGGTCTTGGGTCTGTCGGAGGTTGGTGGGGAGGGTGTTCCAGGTCTTGGCGGCGAGGTGGGAGAAGGATCTGCCGCCGGCGGTCGCTTTCCGGATGCGGGGGACTGTGGCGAGGGCGAGGCTGGTCGAGCGGAGCTGGCGGGTGGGGTGTAGAAGCTGAGTCGTCTGTTGAGGTAGGCTGGTCCGGAGTTGTGGAGTGCTTTGTGTGCGTGGGTGAGGAGCTTGAAGGTTATCCTCTTGTTGACAGGGAGCCAGTGCAGGTCTCTCAGGTGGGGTGTGATGTGGCTGCGTCGGGGGATGTCGAGGATAAGACATGCAGAGGCGTTCTGGATGCGTTGCAGCCGTCTCAGGAGCTTAGCCGTCGCTCCTGCGTAGAGGGCGTTTCCGTAGTCCAGCCTGCTGGTGACGAGGGCCTGGGTGACTGTTTTTCTTGTTTCGGTGGGGATCCACTTGAAGATCCTGCAGAGCATTCGGAGGATGTTGAAGCAGGATGAGGAAACGGCGTTGACCTGCTTAGTCATGGAGAGGGGTGGGGTCGAGGATGACCCCTAGGTTGCGTACGTGGTCGGTGGGTGGCGGGGCTGTTCCCAGTGATGTTGGCCACCAGGAGTCGTCCCAGGCTGAAGGGTTGGAACCAAGGATGAGGACCTCCGTCTTGTCCGAGTTCAGCTTCAGGCGGCTGGTCCTCATCCATTCGGCGACGGCCTTCATTCCTTCGTGGAGGTGGGCTTTGGCGGTGTGAGGGTCTTTGGTGAGGGAGAGGATCAGCTGGGTGTCGTCGGCGTAGGAGATGATGTTGAGGTTGTGCTGTCGGGCGACGTGGGCGAGGGTGCCATGTAGATGTTGAACAGCGTTGGGCTGAGGGAGGAGCCTTGGGGTACGCCGCAGATGATCTTGGTGGCCTTGGATCGGAAGGGGGCGAGGCGGACGCTTTGTGTTCTGCCGGAAAGGAAGGATGTGGTCCAGTCCAGGGCCTTCTCTTGGATCCCGGCGTCGTGAAGGCGTGTTCGTAGTGTGTGGTGGCAGACCGTGTCGAAGGTCGGCTGATAGGTCCAGGAGGATGAGGGCTGCTGTTTCTCCGTTGTCTAGCAGGGTCCTGATGTCATCGGTGGCGGCGATGAGGGCGGTTTCGGTGCTGTGGTTGCTGCGGAAGCCGGACTGGGAAGGGTCCAGGATGTTGTTCTCCTCGAGGTAGCGGGTCAGTTGTTTGTTGACGATTTTCTCGGTGACCTTCGCGGGGAACGGGAGCAGAGAGATTATATATGTTTGGTGTCCAGCGCCTTCCCTGATTTAGTGTAGTTTGGCGTGGGAATAGTAAATTATATATGTTTAGTGTCCAGCACCTTCCCTGATTTAATGTAGTTTGGAGTTGGAATAGTAAATGATATATGGTTAGTGTCCAACGCCTTCCCTGAGTTATTATAAATTGGAGTGGGAATAGTAAATTATATATGTTTAGTGTCCAGCTTCTTTCCTAACTTAGGGGGTCATTATGATAGCGGGCGGATCGCCACTGCCCGTATGGCGGTGGCGATCCGCCCGCTATTTTACACCGCCCGCAATCCATTTCCCCCCACCATATTACGATGGCGGGGGGAGCCCGGCGGACGGAAAGACCGTCCGCCTGTTTTCCGCCGGTCTGACTGGGGACCGGGCGGAAAAAGGCTCTAACATGGTGGCGGTGTCTGCAAGACACCGCCATCCATATTAGGATGGTGGCGGAAAACAGCCTTTCCATGGTGGCGATGCCGCCATGGAAAGGCATGCGGTCTTTGCTTCTGGGGGCCCGTTGCGGGACCCCAGGGTTTTGGGGGGGTGGAGGGTGCACATGGGGGTACCATATTTGCATGCACAAGGTGGCAGGCACCGCGCGGTGCCTGTCACATTGTGCATGCTAATGCACAACATACCTTTTTCACATTGCGGCGGGTGCTGCTGATAGCACCACCCACCGCAATGTGAACAATGCGGGATGCGCCCGCCAGTGTGGCGGGCGCATCGTAATTTGTATTGCGGGACCGCCGCACATATGGGGGGCGGTCCCTTTTTCCGTTGCGATCCGCCTGCCATCGTAATGGACCCCATAATGTAGTTTGGAGTGGAAGTAGTTAATTAGATATGTTTAGTGTCTAGCGCTTTACCTGAGTTAATATAAATTTAAGTGGGAATTGTAAATTATATATGTTTGGTATCCAGCACCTTCCCTGATTTAATGTAGTTTGGAGTGGGAATAGTAAATTATATAAGGTTAGTGTCCAGCGTCTTCCCTGACTTAATATAAATTGAAGTGGGATTAGTGAATTATAATGTTTGCTATTTAGCACCTTCCCTGAGTTAATGTAGTTTATAGTGAGAATAGTGAAGAAATACAAATATATTACGGTTTAAGGATAAAGATATAGTTATAAATGTTTGAACAAATACAATAGTTTTTAAAGTACATTGATACAATATAAATATTTTATTATAGATACAATATTTCATAACATGTAAAAAAATACAGAAACATCTTTATATTTTTATTTATAATGAAACATTGATAATAAAAAATTTGAAAAAGCATTTTATTTTTTTAAGTATATTTAATTTCTATTGTTCTAACCAGGAAAAAAATACATTTTTTTCTATTTGTTTACATATTACATATTTGCTAGATATTTATATATTTTGATATAACAGTTTTGAAAAAATAGTATTACAAATTGTTGTTTTATTACATTATTCAGTTGTATATTTTTGGAAAAACACATAAGTAGTTATTAATCACTTTTTGTACAATATTTAAAACTTATAATGTTTTGGGTAACAGTAGATACATGAATTTTTTATATTATACATATTGTTTACATTCATCCATATAGTGAATATTATTAATAATATATGTACCTTAACAAAAAAATAATTGTAAACATATTTATAATTGTTTGTATTTTTTAACATATCGTGTTTTATTTTCGGTAATATTATTTATATTCTTTTTATAGATAATATTAATTAGTACATAAGTCATTCTGTAAACACAAACATTTTTATAACATTATTACATTATTTTCATATTAGTAAAACATATTAACATTTTAAAATATACATTGCATATTACATGTATATTTTTTGAATTATAATAATAAATATTAATTTGTTTATAATATTTATTATTATAATTTTACATTACAAATAATATGTCAAACATTTTTTTATAATTTAGTAATATTTTGTAGTATTTTTCAAACATTTCCAGTAAGGCATTTGTAATATATAACACTTGTAATAATGAAAATGAAAAATCTTTATTATTTAAGGCAGCCATTTTTAAACTAAAGTTGTATTTTGTAGGCTATCGGGTTTTTTTAGGTCATTTGTGAGGGGAGAAGCTCGCGTTTGGAAGCTGCATCGCATCGGTTAAGGTAAGTTTAATTTTCTTTAATTAAAGTTTAATTTTCTTTAATTAAAGTTTAATTTTCTTTAATTAAACTTTAATATAAGTGTAATTTAAAGGTGGTGTAGTACTATATAGTGTATTTAGTGTTAGGTTTTGTAATTTTAGGTGAGTTGTATATTTAAATTAGAAGTGTGCGAAATGCAATTGGTTTGTTAAACGGTCTGTGTTAGAGTTTGATAGATATGTGTAATTATGTTTAAAGTCTGTTGTTAGTACTGTATTTATTTGTAATATTATATAGTGTATATGCGTTTTTGTGCGGGAAGTATTGTTTTATTTCCTAATAGGTTTTTGTTGATTGGAAGTTATCGTGGGGAGAAGAATGTGTTTTTTTTTTAAGGAAGTGTGTATTAGTTTTAGTAAACTAATGATTATTTTATTCTTCCTTAATTTTTCGAGTTTTCCTGGAGCGTTTCTTTTTAAAATATTTTTTTCGTATTTTTTATGGTTTATCGTTGGCGGACCTATTGCTGATTGATTACTTTTCATACAGCTGAATTTTTCCATTTTTTTGGGGGTTTGTTTTTTTAAATATTAATTTTTTAAACAACTGTGGATTTTTTTATGGAACTTTGGATTACTCTACTTCAGCAACGAAAACTGTAAGTAAGTTTAAATTATTTATAGTGGGAGGAAATGTTTATAATGTAATTGTTATAGTTATTTGTATTATATAAAATATAATTATTATGTCAATTTATTTTAAGAATCTTAATTAAAATAATTGACAAAATAATTATATTTTTGGAGTTGAAAAAAAAATTATTTGACTGTTTTTAGAATAATTCTTTTTGTGGTTTGGAGGTACATTTATTTAAAGTAGGCTTTTAGCTATTGTTTCTAGATACTCTAATCCTTTAGTTGTTGGGTAGAGTCTTACTTTGAATTGTAAGTACTCAAACATTTGTTTAGTTTGCTTGGTTAGTTTTGGGCCTAGTTGAGTTATAGACTGTTCCATTCTTAGTTGTTGGTAGCTTTGTTCTTTTTGGGTAGATTGCAATAGTTTTTGTAGAGTTGGTGTAGTTCTGCCTGTTGTGGCTTGGAAGGGGTTATGCCATCCTTCCACAGCATTGTTAGTTTTGGCTTCTTTATTTAGGGTACTTTTATATACATTCCACCATGGAATGTGATATTTAGGCTGTCTTCTGTGTCCAGGTCTGTGTAGCCTTCCCACCCAGGGATCCTCAAAGTAGTCAAGTAGGGGACTTCATTTTTGCTCATTTCAATCAATCAATCAATCCGGGGTTTATAAAGCGCGCTACTCACCCGTGAGGGTCTCAAGGCCTGTTGGAAGTAGGGACTTTCAATTAATAAATTGTAGTGCTCAGCTACGTCAGTAATAGGTACATATGCTAGTGCTATTAATTTTTTTATTTGATATGCAAAGCTGCTATTTGTTGCATATTCTACACTAAGGGGTCGATTTCGATGCTGGACGAAGTGCATCCGTAGTGGTGGCGGTGGCGGAAAACCATAGATCATTCCGCTCCTGATGCGGTGACTGCGACCGCCATATTACGATGGGCTAGCATAGGCCATTTTCCGGCCGCCTCGGTGTCTCAGGGTCCGAACCTTTTTTCCTTACGCAAGGGTGGCGGACGGAGCCATTAGAGCATGAACTGTGTGCGTAATCCCGTCCCGTCCACCAACCAGATTACGATGGATCAAACAGCCAATCCCACCACAGCAGAAATACCACCTCAGCGCGGATGGCGGAAGCACAACTACGGAGAGGAAAAGTCGAAGCAGATCACATGTGCTCTACAGGCCTTTCCGCTGCTCTACCGGATGCATCACCAGCAGATAAGATGCCGCCGCGCTCTACAGCAGAGGTACGTCCAAAACATATCCATGCATGCAACCCCGGTACAACAACAACTCACAGCAAGCGTGCAGGCAGGGCCTGCTCTACGATGTTTGGGGAAACTTGCAAAATGCAATGTGTGAGGCTCTCTCAATTTACATGAGTGACACCTTCAGGGTCCCGAAGGCTGCCCTGTGCTGACTCTACCTAGCATGCTGCTCCTCTCTCCCCCACCTACAAGCACCACTCACACAGCTCCGATCAGGCTCAAGGTGGCAGATTTGCTTGGGGGCTGTGAGTCAGCAACCATGACTGAAATCAAGTAGGTTCAGATAGCACAGATCACCTACTGAAACAGTGCTCATGGCCACAATGCTTCTGGATACAAATCATTTGCACACAGTACAGTGTCACAACATGGAGTGGTGGGGAGGGTTAAACATGTTCATGGCATGCAGTGGCACATGGATTGACTGAAGTGGTGTATACACGAGAATTACACAAGTGAGGAGTGTACATAGCAATAGTGGAGTATCTCCCATTCTATTGGCCTCAATGGTATGACTGTGACTGCTAGGAATCAGACCAACACCTATTGGAGACCATAAAGTGGAAAGCGACAGCAATGCATGTGAAAACTCACATATCATGTTTGTATCCCAGAGACATGCAGCACAGTGAGAACAAAGGTAAGCGAGAGCCAGGCCGGATCACAAGACACACAACACAGACATTGCAGTGACACACTCTGCATACTCACAAATTATGTGGATAAGATGTAGGTGTACCCTAGGACTGTGAGGTTACAATGACACACTGCACACTGCTCAGGCAACAATCACAACATGTCCACAAACACTACAACAGGTGTTTGATCAGGGAAACAAACAGGCACTCATCAACTGGATCTTACACGTGTGAAAGGGCAATGCTCAAGGGCACATACACATCAGCACCTAGGCTAATGACAGTACACTCACACTGTCTGATGACTCCAGTAAGCACATGTACATCCATCCATTTTACTATGAAGCCATATCTATACAAGATGACAACACACCTACACTGGTGTGTACACATCAAGATAGATCACACAGATATGTTGTACCCTGCCCACCCCTAAAGTCAACATGTAAATTGGAATAGATTCTCATGTTGGAAATCAAACAAATCTGACATGTGTGAATAAGTAGAGCGCATCTCACATAATGAACAGGACCAGAGGGGACCATCACAGACAAGCAGCTCGCCCCCATCAATCCTCAGAGTCAAAAGAGGATATTAGTTGCCGTAACCTCTGGTAACACATGCAATATCAACTTAACTACATGCCAATGGGTAAGTGTGAATTCAGAGCATGGAACCGATGAACATATACACATATATTGTACAGCATCATCAGTAAGGCCAGCAACAACGCTCAGAACATAAATATATTTTTTATTACATAAACTCAGTATCAGCATGGAAAGTGCAAAACATGAAGGGCAACGGCCAGTCAAAACTCAAGTCCGCACATGTGTGCTTTGAAATTCTACACAGCTGATTGAATCACACTCCACAGCCATTGAAACATCACCAAGATAGGGCCAGATGATGGGCAGCTCAGGCACCGCTCATGGAGGAATGGGTTGGGAAGGGGGACTCTGCTTCAAATTTGGGGAGAACTGGAACTGGGTGGGGGATGACTGTCTGGGTTAATCGGAGGACTGGACCTGGGAGGGGGAGAGCTGGTTGACGTAGAGGGATCCCTGGATGTGGGAGCCTGAGGGCTGTCTGGACCTGGTGGAGTAATCACATGGGGAGGTGGTGAAATGCACTGGGGAGGCTCAGTGACTGCTGTTTCATGTGGAGGGCTGGGCCTCACTTGCTTGGGGATACGATAGCTCCCAAGTGTATTGGGCCATGGGACAGATGAGGTGGCCACAACAGCTTTCTCCTTCCCAGAAGGTGGAGCAGGTGCTCGTGGAACCTTCCTGGAAAAACCTTCTGATCTGGTGGTACGCTGGGGGGGGGCGGGCTTCTACCCTGCCTCCCCTGTATTTGACCTACCACTACCTCACTGCTTCTCTGTCCATGCTTCCTAGGGGGTGGCTTGGTGGGAGTGGAAGTCCTGGGCACAACAACCTGGGGAGGGTGCAGTTGTGGCACGCAACAGGCCCACGGCAGCCAGGGCAACTTCCTGTTCTGATTCTGGAACAGCTGTAGATCTTGGAGGGCTCTTGGTGGGCGAGGAATGTGAGCTCTGCAATGTGGATACATGTTTCTTGTGTTTCGGTGTAACTTAGCGTACACTTTGTTGTTTGCAGGGAATAGAAAGGATTTCTTACATTTAGACTCGACCAAGTTGCAGCCATGATTTTTGACTGCGTTCTGCTGGCTTAAAGGTAACTTTTGGACCCAGGCTTGGGTTACTTTGGCATTTTGCGCAGGAGCACGCGCTTTAATGCAAACACACACCAGAGTTTTTATAACTTTCTCGTTGGTTTTAGATATTGGATCTATACCAGACCAACTCATAGAGATTTAACACGCCTGATTACTTCAAGGTAGGAACACTCACTCCTCTGTTTTAACACACTAGTATATTGTGACGAGTTTCTCTCTAATACAATGTCCTGATTGTTTAATCTCTGTAGCCTCATTACCAGAAGAGTAGAAGTATCGTCTTCTGTTAACAGCCTTCCCAGATTTATTCCACGCTGCTAATTAAGGTACAGAAACATACTGATAGGCCTTGAATTACTGTAGATACATGGTGGGGCAGGTTTTAAAGCATTCTCTTTTTTAATTTCATAGAGCCCACGACTGAGTCCGAGTCCTGAGGAGAATCCCGAATCTACTAGGGATTCGAAACGCGTTGACTCTTGAGCATGGGGTACTTTTGATGGGGTGTGCCACGAGGGAATTGGTTAAATAGTGTTCTTCCCTCATAGCGTTGACAACACCTGGTATAATTTTTTGTATTCCCACTCTCTGATCACAGGCAGGACAGTAGACATGTGTTCAGTAAGGAGTTAATGTCCGCCTAGTGTTTGTATTCGAACTTAGGACTGGTCAAATGTTTGTGGCTTGTACATATGATTTTTGATGTGTTTAGGTTTTTTGTGTCTTTCTGTATTTACCAAAATGATTCTGTCATGTGTATTTATGTTGGATTATGTGCTTTAATGTTGGATGACAATGTGTAACCTAACAATGTGTTACTCTTTCTAAAGACATGTATAATTGATTTTGAATGTCTTTTTGTAAAAGCTAAATTAAGCTGAATAAAGCTTGTAAACTTTAGAATTAATGGTCTAAGGTCTATCTGGATTTAGATCGAACAGTCTTCCTGGACACCTCATTTTGTTGTTTCTATATTAGTGGTCCAGTCCAGGGAGTTACGGACCCAAGCCTTGCTTGTTCATACCATTTGTGGTGGGGCTGGCATGTGTGCTCCTTGTGTGCCTTGGGGATGATGTATTGTGTCTTTGTCGCTTGGACTCCTGTTGTCGTGTGCTGCGTGGGGATGACCTGGTGCCTGAGTGTACTGATGTGTGTGCGCTCAGGTCAGGTGGGGTCACTGGCAGGGTGGTTGTGGAAGGGACCAGAGCCGGACTGTGAGCTTGTGACTGCAGAATGGCTGCTGTCAGTGTGGAGGCCGAAGACTGGACAGTCCTGTGCAGGCCACCGACATCAGAATGGATGCCGTCCATGAACTCAACAACCTGTGACAACTTGTTGCCATGATCCTGGAGGGCATTCAGGAGCTAAGTCTGCCCCACAGACACCTGATGCAAGATGTCTATGGCCTCCACACTGAGGGCAGCAGGGTACACAGGGGCTGGGGCAGCGGTGCCTGGGGGGAAAGATACCCTACCCTTCTTAGGGCAGCGGGCCCGGATACCAGTTGGGGGAGCATCAGGGAGTGTGGACACAGGACGGGGTGTGGCGGACAATGAAGCAGAGGCCGAACCTCCTTTGCCCGACAACACAGAGGAGTCACACTGGAGTGTGAGGAAGTCACACTCCAGCGTTAGGCGTACCTCCAGAGGTAGGCGTTTCTGTAGCGGACTCCTCCAGGGCACTCCTGTCCCCCTCCGATGAGCTGGTCCCCTCAGTGTCGCTGTACTCCCGCGGAGCAGTGATGCCAGTAGCTTCACCGACGGTTTCGTGCCTCTCTCCTTCTCTCACCCCGGTAGATTATGTAGGAGACAGAGACACTGTTCAGTGAAGTGGCCAGACCACAAACATGTTGGGCAATACCAACTGAAAAGCTTGAACTCGAGGCACACATTTGACTCCCCATGTACTGTCTGCATACGTCTAAAGATTGCTATGCTCAGCTGATGCATGTTAACATGCACATTGGACAGTCATGCTCCATGTTACCTTCATACTGGCAAATTGCTAGGCATGTGTTGGCATTTCAACATCACATCCTATTGTCTGAAGGAACATCGACATGCCTTCAGCTAAGAGAGCTACACATCTGAATTCATTGTGTGTCACACTGGAAGTTTGAGGTGAGAGAACCACACTCATAGTGAGATAAAGGAAACAATTGTTAAGTGACATGACATCCTTACATCCACTAATGTAGGTACTGAAACCCAACTACTGTTGAGCATTGGTAAGCAATCTGTAGATGTATAACCTACATGGAAAAGCACAACATCTATTTCGAAATTCACCCTGGAGATGCTCACTGATGTTCACTTCCAGTTCATGCCACAGAGACTGACACTTATGCTGATGTCACATGGCTACATGACAATCCAGACATTGTACAGGCGCAGAATATCTGCACTCGCCACTGAGTCAACTGAGAGGCAATTACCCCACACCAGAGACAACTCATAGGTTACTGCCTTGCACTGGGCTGGGATTTGTGCAGTCTTTCATGCGTAACATCACACTTTGTATAATACTCACCCCCAACTTGCTGCTGCTGGGCCCTCAGGCGCACGTCCAGCTCTGGCTGGGTCACTGCCAGGATGTGGGCCAACAGTGGGGTCATGCTCCGGCGCGCCAAACGACCAGTCCGAGGAACCAAGCCCAGCGTCATTTCGGCAACGTTTTTGCTAAGGCAGCAGATGTCATCCCACCTCTTGTGGCAGTGGTTGTGTCGACGGTTAGATACCCCTAGGGACCGCACCTTCCGGGCGATGGCCCTCCGTATTGCATTCCGCTGATGGACCATGAGCTGTAGGCATGGGAGACAAGAGGAGACATTTGTAACACTTTGTAGTGGTGCATTGTGTGTCAGTACACAGTGCATACACATGATGACACAAAGAAGGATGGCATGTCCACTGTACATGTATCCGATGCGAGAGGTTATTACTCACTAATCTAGACAGTAACAGGCCCTGTACCCTCGTGCATACTGGGCTCACCTCCATAGTATCCCTGTAGAATGAGCACATCCCATAATCACTAACCCCTGCCCAATCGAAACTTACCATCTCACTAATGTACATATGTACATGTAATGAACTCATAGAGGATATGGCACAGGGAATGTGTGTCCTAAAAGAGATTCCATGGACTCATCATTGTAACTGTACTACAGATAAACCAGGTTCTGGCTAAATTGTCATTGCATGCACTCAGGGCTCAGGGGGAACAAGGCTCAACACCATGCAATTGAACTCGTTTGGCTTCACAGACTCCAACACGTATACATCATCCTTTCTGAGATTCACATGTGTGATGTTTCCCAACTATGGAGCTGCAACATTGACGAGTGTGCCATCCTCCCCATAAACTGAAGTGCATCAAGTAGTACGTCATGTATGGGAAATGCAGAGGACTAAATCAGAAAGCACAAATATAGGCTTGCAGTTTGAGGCACAGAGCACTGTACAGTGACATGTTGTGAGCCTTCGGACCACCCTAAGTAAGTTTGGCATTCACTTACCAGTACCTCGGGAGCCCCATAGAGCCGGCCGTACTGTCCAAGCACCTCATCCACCAGGACCTCTAGCTCCACTGTGGTGAAGGGACGGGCCCTCAGGTTCTCAGTACGAGCCATGACTGGTCCAGAGATGAGGTACAGCAGCAGTTCGTGGTGAGGAATGGCAGGCAGCAGTGTCTCTAGGCAGGTGACAGGTGTGGACATTTCATAGGCATATATATAGTGCCCTAGGCTCGTTCCAATGTGGCTCTGCTGATACCGTTGGCCAGCCTGGTTTGCATCATTCAGTTGGGGCCAATGCCGGGCCCGCACTGGCGGAGCACGCCTACTGCGATTTTCAAAAATGTTTGCCGCTGGCGGTTCCCATTGGCTGATGGCTATTCCTCATAGGCGGTGACGCACCGCGGAGGTCAGGAAGGGGCGACCGCCATCCGGCATCATTCTATAGGGGCCAATGCATGTTACCGCTGTGGATGCCAGATCATTTTGTAAAGTTGATGTGTATTGTGGGTCTGAAGCTTACGACCGTGCAATGAAAGCAGATAATGCAATTCAGCATTGATGCTGTTAACCACATGTGCTGTGCCATACACCTACAGGGCTTCTCACACTTTGCTGTAGCAGTGTACCACATGTCATACACATTGACTTCTTTAGATGTTGTAGTAGTTAGTATGTCGAGTGAGTGTATGAAATGGAGGTCTGCATGCAGGTCACTTGTGCATTTAACTTCTTCATGAGTCATGGCAATGTTGTGTTGGTGTGAGTCTTTGCTTAAGCTCTTCTCACACATATCATCTTTTTATCATCTTATGCATGGGTCACCTGCCAGAGTACGTAGGAGGAGACCACCTATCTACCACCCTGTCCCAGTCCTGGCAATGATGGAGGACATTGATATCATTAAGAAGTTCCGTCTGGATCGCCTCACACTGCAAGAGCTATGTGCTCAGTTGGAGCACCATTTGAAGCCAAACAGAACATATCCTGCTGCATTGTCTGCCACAGTCAAAGTTATGGCTGCGCTGCATTACTATGCCACTGGGTCTTTGCAGTACACCGTGGCCAGCGCCGGTGGGATGTCACAGCCTATGTTCAGCATGGTGTTGCGTGATGTCTTGTCTGCATTGATGACATACAAGGACAACTACATACACTTCCCAAGGTGCAATGAATTGGCAGATGCGAAGGGGGATTTCTATGACCTGGGACGCATCCCACATGTTGTGGGAGCCATTGACGGAACCCACATTGGCCTAGTTCCACCACAGGCATGTGAACACATATATCAAAATTGCAAGCATTACCACTCCATCAATGTGCAAGTGGTATGCCAAGCGGATCAGATCATTTCACACGTGTGTGCAAAGTATCCCAGATCGACACATGACTCTTACATTCTGCAGAACAGCAGCATACCACAATTGATGGCAAATCTTCATCCAGAGCGTGCCTGGCTTGTCGGTGAGTGGGCTGTGTCAATGAGTGTGATGTATGTGTGACATGCTGCTCTCCTCACATATTACTGTTACATTGTTGGTCTGTGTTTCTCACAACTAGGTGACTCAGGGTATCCCAATCGTCCGTGGTTGCTGACCCCACTGCGGAATCCTACTACGCCCGGGGAAGTCCACTTCAATGAGGCCCATGGGAGGACACGTCGTGTGGTGGAGCGCACCTTTGGACTTCTAAAATGTAGGTGTCTGGACAAGAGTGGTGGTGCACTTCTATGCTCACCACAGAAGGTGTGTCAGATAGTAGTCGCCTGCTGCATGCTCCACAACCTGGCCTTGCGCAAACAGATCCCCACTGATTCAGGACGATGATGAGCAGCAGCAGCCCCCCGCAGCAAACCCACACATGCCCAGTGACGATGATAGTGGTGAGGAAGAAGGTCTTGACCTGCGTGAACTGCTCATCGCCAACTACTTCCATTGAGTGTAAGTTAGCAATGAGCAACTATGACTGTGTCTGTGTGCTTTGCTGTTGTCTGCCAAACTTGGAGGGTTGTTGCAGGGATTCCGCCCATAGATAGCACTATGCACAGGATTATAGGACTTGGGCAGGTAGGGACTGAGTCATCCTAGCACCTGAGTACCCATAAGCACAGGGCCGAATGGCTATAGTGCCTCACTAGCTCTCCTACTCACTGACAGTGGAACAAGCACTTATACACCCCATGACACAACACTCTCAGATCTCTCAGGAATCACGGTAACAAGACACACCCGGTCGCCCTCACTCTTATACTTCTCCACGATAAGATCAGTTGAAGACAAGAAATGTCTCTAAATGTTTATTTCAAATAACGTGTCCGAACATGCAGTATACGTGCCACAACAAGCAGATTAATGCATCATACACAAACAGTCACCATAGAAACATGTCCAGATGTCATGGATGTAGAAGTCATGTTAATAAGCCCTCATGAGGAAGACCTACAGGCCTATCCCCCCTCCCCTTGCTAGAAGATGTATATCAAAAGCCCTCTGGGCTTTGTCAGCAGAGCCCATTCCGCAGCCCGTAGATGGTGAAATGTACTGTCCTCTAGGACAGCGCAGACAACAAGCTCTGCGGACAGTTCTCATGTGAAAGACATAAACGAAGGTACTTGCAAAACAACAAAGCCATGTATTAACGTGCACTACAGATGCATGATGGAAGCTGGGCTCGTAGTAGGCCACAATGTCCACAAAGGGCATATAACAGACTCCCCTTGTTCAGGTCTGTGTTACCAAGCAAAACCGGCCGCAGAGGAAAGCAGAGTCCAAGCGAATGCAAACATGGCCCACGTTTGTGATAAATCTGATTGAATTTTACAAGGAGGCGAGAAAGGTCAAACAATATTGATTTAGTTACAAACATTTACGGTAAAGGGTTACTAATCCAGGAAAGACCTTGCAAGTTTGTAGGCAATCAGTTCCAATAGACAATCAGCTTCAGCAACAGGGCCGCCACCCAATCCAGTAGTATGAAGGAACAGATGTGGTCCTCGCACCCCGTGGACGAAAGGAGCATTTCAGGGCAACCTGGAAGAGGTTCCATGTAGGCATGGCACAGGAGACATTGCGCAAACGCACATGCACAGCTCGTCTGCCACGTTGAAAGGCATCCCATAAACGGCTATCCCCGGAAGAGTCCTGGTCGTGGGCCAACAAAGGACTCACCCACAGGTCATAATCCAGATCAGCAAGATATGTGTTTGAAAGGCAGACATCCATGGCCCATTGAAAGCGGCATCTGCGACAGTGGAACACAGGTTGCATGCAGGTGAAATAGGCATAGCGGAAGGTTAGCCTATAATTGATGCGTAGCACAGCTAATGGCAAACATCCGAAAACATGCTGCATTCATTCACGGTACAGTTGCAACTGACCGGGGTTGGGCTGGACCACGGGACAGGCAGCCATTGTGTAAGGGCTGTAAGTGAACTAGCGCTCTGCAGAACAGCCAAAGAAATGAAGCAAAACCGCCCATTGCACTACAAATATTGTTGGAATGACCCCCGGTAGTACTCCTGAAATAGCCTGAAACGAAGTAACAAGGCCATAGCCCACAAGTTAAAAATGATATGTGCAAGGCCTTCAGTATCAGAAGTTTTTGATTTTTGGTGTAGCAGTTCCCCAAAATGAAGTGGGAGAGTCTTGTTTCGCAGTGACTGGATCTAGCTGGACGTTCGAGCCACCTGCAATTTGAAGGTCTCACGGGCTGATGTGTGAGCGCCTTCTTGTAGATACAAAGGCGCTTTCAGCCTGCTTAACTCTTTGAAGTATGCTTTCATAGTGGGAATGTGAGGCCACAACTCACTATCAACATTCTCATATGGGGGAGTGAAAGGACATTGCTACAGCAAGTGACACGTAGTGAAACTATTACTGTAGACGTGAGGCCTGCACGTAAACCGCAGCTGTTTGGGTAATTCATGATTAGATGACTTCCGAAAACTAAAGGAGATTTAGCGTGGAACATTTGGCTGGGACTGGTGTTCATTTGTGAAAACTGGCTAAAAACCACAATGAGACCTTACAAGCCCTGTGTGACTGTACTTGACTTACTGACCACAACAATGTCCCCAAAGGACATTTAACATGATGTGTTTGGATGCTGGCTCTTGTTGGCACACTGCTAAGGCTTACATTGTGCAGCGCTGTGTGAAGTTTTAGCACTTGCGTCATGTCCATGTTGATGGTAGTGGGGGGGGATGGTAGGACACTGCTTCACCTCCCAGCACAGTTCACCGCTTAGCATCCTGGTAAATGCAGTTCAGTTCAAATGCTTACTTGAAATGTAGCTGAAGTGTTTCACCAAAGTTGGTCAGGGAGAGGTACAGATACCTGATAGTATTGTGGCAGCTTTCTCAGCAAACACAGAATTTCATTTCTTACCTCTACTGATGAAGGATAATATCCAGGTACACATGTGACTGGAGATTCAAGGCACTAACCTGCAACAACCTTGGAGAAACACTTCAACGGAAATTCAAGAAAGCATTTAAACAGAAGTGCTTTTACCAGGATGCTAAAGGTTGAACTGTGCTGGGAGGTGAAGTAGTGTGCTCCCATCCCCCTTCTGTCCATGGTGATGGTGTTGTCCAGTGTGATCTGGAATGCTTCTTGTACAGTGTTGCTTAGTGCTGTGCTTTAGCTGTCATGCCATCATATGTCAACTCAATGTTATTTCCTTGTGTCGTTCTAGGTTCCTCCGCTCTCTCAATGGATTTTCGCCTTCAAATCATGGGATGCATTGCAATGTGAGTTAACATGCTACTTACTATGATAAACATGGTACTGACACAAAGGCATAGTGGTGTAAATAGTGTTTACTTGTACATGATTGACAGGTGAGGGATGAAGTTGAAAGTGCTGGTACATGGATACTCGGGTTAGAACACCCAATGGTGGAATTCAACAGTCAAACATAACACTCCCATCATTGTGGCATTGTGGGATCGGATCTACAAGCAAGTCAATGCTCTGTGCAACACTGGTGACATCAACGGTGGCTCATAGAACTTGTTTTGGAAGGTGCTTTACCGCGTGATCCTCCGGTGGTCTTTCTGGGACGTCCCCTCTGCCGTTTGGCAAGGGGGAAACTGGTGAATGCTCAGAGGTGTCTGAGGAGTCTGCCTTCTGCCTCACCCCTCCCTGTGGCCATTGTTGAGGTGTTGAGTATCATCAGGCTGGCCACTGGGAGGGGGTGTCGCTATTTGAGCAGCATGGATGTCCCTCAGGACACCCACAAGCTGGCCTATGTACTCAGCAATTTGACCAAAGCGTGTGTCAATGGACCTCTGCAGCAGGCGGAGTTCACACATTTCTTCAAGGATCTGGCCCATCTGTCCCTGGTTCTGCTGGTATGCACCAAGTACAGTTTCAACGGTGGACAGGGCCTCAGTCTCAGTGTCCTCCTGTGACTGTCCCCCAGTTTCCCTCCCACCTGCCCTACAGACACGGACCTGTGGCATTGCCTGTCGACGACCCCTCACACTGACCCCAGCGTTTCCAGGCTGGCTGGTGGTATTGTTGGCAACTGCCACGGGTACAGTGTTGGAGGCAGCGGTAGTGATGTTGGAGGTGGCTGCTGCACAGTTCGTTGCTGCAGGGGTCAGCGTTGTAGGTGCAGCTGTTGTGGGAGTCGTGGTGGTGGGGACAGTGAGGTCCTGGGACTGAGCTTACCTGGGCACGCCGGAGGGGCCAGGTCGGTCCTCCTCATCCCAAAAAACCAGGGAATCTGCATCCGAGAGTTCACCTTCCGGGGGGGGGGGGAGGGGGAGACTGGCTTGGCTCATCCATAGCACGGGCGCCTGCTGTTGCTAGTGAGTCACCTGTTGAACAGAGGTTATTTTGTCAGCATATTCAGTACACAGCACAACTTTGATGTTCATGTTTTGCACATTTCATTTGAGATGACATAACTTTTGACATTGACATTATTTGGCATTCATTACATTTTGTCAGCAGTCGAACATGATGTAGAGGTACATACATTGTTCGTTTGCAATGTGACATGATGTAAGCAACAATTTCATATGTAGAGATATTGTATTTACAAGGACATGTCCTCTTTTTGCTCATCCACTTCAGTTTAGGCTAGGATATTTGTGACTTTTCTATGAGTATCTGTCTACTATGCCGCCGCTTCATGATTTCTCTTGCTTGGTTTTTTACTGACTCTCGCGGTAGGCATGCTCTGCCACTGCGGGGCCCGGCATTGGCCCCAATGGAACGATGCCGGATAGCGGTGGATGCTTCCTGACCTCCGTGGTGCGTCACCGCCTATGAGGAATGGCCATCAGCCAATGGGAACCGCCAGCGGCTTACATTTTTTAAACTCGCGGTAGGCGTGCTCTGCCACTGCGGGGCCCGGCTTTGTCCCCAATGGAATGATGCCGGATAGCGGTGGACGCTTCCTGACCTCCGCGGTGCGTTACCGCCTATGAGAAATAGCCATCAGCCAATGGGAACCGCCAGCGGCTTACATTTTTGAAAATCGCGGTAGGCGTGCTCCGCCACTGCGGGGCCCGGCATTGGCCCCAATTGAAGGGTCATGCTTTGCAATTTTCATTTGAAATGACCTGAATTCTGAATTTGCCATTACTTGGCATTCGTAACAGTTTGTCAGCAGTCGGACATGATGTAGAGGTACATACATTGTTCGTTAGCAATGTGACATGACGTAAGCAACAATTTCAATTGTAAAGATATTGTGGTTCCAAGGACATGTCCTCTGGTAGCAACTTGTTGCTCATCCACTACAGTTTATGCTAGGATATTTGTGACTTTTCTATGAGTATCTATCTAGTATGCCGCCAATCCTAGATTTCTGTTGTGCTTTTTGTACTGACCTCCTGTGTTTAGTGATGTGTGACTGAGTCTCCATGCATGTGTTGTTTTGATGTGAGCCTTTATGCTTTGAGACAATGTGACTTGTACATTGGATTTTGGCCATTGCGATTCAGGGATTTGCTTTGCAGTTACATGTGACTTCATCAATGACACTGTGATTCATGTGACCTCTCAGTAGGATTAGCTGTGTGTGCACTGGCTACAACTAATGGAGCTTTACAGGGTTGGCTGACAAGTGTGGAATGTGGTGGTCATGTAGCTCCATGCTGTTTGGGAGGGAGTACAGGGTACATGAACTGACTCCCTACCTGTTAAGTGAAGCAGAGGAGGGTGATGGCTGCGGGGTGGGGAGGGTGCTCCATGCTGTTTGGGAGGGAGTACAAAGGGCCTTGTGGGAGTTGTGGTCTTGCAGTCAGGTCTGGACAACCCCCTCCCCAGTGAGATGGCTACCTACCTGTTAGGAGGCGCTGTCGACGGTGATGGCTGACACATGGCTGTGGGGTGGGTGCTCCATGCTGTTTCGGAGGGAGGCCAGGGCGCATGAGCTGACTTCCTACCTGTTAGGTGAGTCAGTGTGAGGAAATGCTAGCCTTGTGAGACATTCATATTGAAAGCGTGCATTCATATTGAAAGCGTGCATTCAACATGAGTTTGATTTGGTCTGGCAATTGAGGCTCACTTGTTGTGCACAGCAGTACATTACAGTGGGATGTGATCATTTTGTTTGTACTTACCAGCCTCCACTCCCCCGATTCCGGTGAGACTCTCGGGATGCAGTATGGCAAGCACCTTCTCCTCCCATTCGGTGAATGTTAGTGGTGGAATGGGAGGGCTGCCAACAGTTCTTTGGGCCACCTTGTGGTTCCTCTGTGCCCGAGCCTTGACCCAGGCCTTGAGGTCGGTCCACCGCCTTTTGATCTCACGCAGTGTGCGTAGGGTGGTCCCTACTGCATTGACTTAGTTGTAGATTCTAGCCCACATCTGAATTTTGCGCACAATGGGTGTCTGTTGGACCAGGTTCCCATACAAATGTGGTCCTACCCTGATTATCTCATCTACCAGCACATTCAACTCTGTGTCTGTGAATTTGGGCATTTTGTGATTGGGCATGGTGCAAATGAATGAAAGGTGCAGGGTGCAAGGTGGTACTGAGGATGTGTGATGTGTGTCAGGTGTGTGGATGTGAAGTGGTGGTGTGTGGAGTTGTGATGGTGTGCTGTGTGCCAAAATGGTGTCCTGTCTCTCTCTGTGTCTCGGCCTCTCTCTGTGCCTATTTTACAAAGGATGCTGGTCCAGGAAGGGGTTGGTTTAAATGCTGTGGTATGTGGGTGTGTCCACATGAGTGTTGGCCACCAGGTGGATCTTCCATGCTGACCATGGGTTTAATTTCCGGGATGCATTTGTGGTGTGTCATTGGTGCGTGTCTGATGTTATTGAGGGCTGTGGATATACTGGCACACTTTGAGCATTGTAGTGAAGTTTGTTCCGTCCGCCATTCATTTGGCCTGAGCGCGACTGCGGTGGTCGGAACAGCCATGAGCGTTACACCAGCTCCGCTGTCTCGTCGTAATTGGCCGTGCGGTCATTCCGCGGGAGGTGCAGCCTTTTTGGTCCATTGATCAGCTTTCCCCGACCGCAGCGGTCCGATTTGCAGCTTTTCCGACCGTGGCGGACGGACTTTTGTGAATTGCGTCCGCCGCAGACGGTCTGTACGTGCTTTGCATCGTAATCTGACCGGCAGAAATGCCGCGCGTACATTCGGACGGTTTTTTACCGCGGGCACGGCGGTCGGAGGGATTTTCCGTCCGCCATCGTAATGAGCCCCTAAGTGTAGATTTTTGGAGGTGCCTCCAAATGCATTGTTAAAGTGATAGTAGCAACCTTGAATTGCGGTGTGAGGGTAGTTTTTTAGCATTGCTTGTATCATTGACTGCTCAAAGTCTACTATTATTTTTGGGAAAATAATTGTTAGTTTCTTGCTTTACTTTGCTTAAAAGTTCAACATAGGTTGTTTGCTTGTTTGGCAGTAGAGCATATATGAAGGGGATGTTTTTACGTTGAAATAGTCCATGTATTGTATATAACTGGTAAAATGGTTTGGGGCATATTTTAAAAGTCCCATCCATCATCCATGTCTCACAGTTTTGTAATTTTAGTAAATTTTTGAGAGTCCCAAACATTATTATTCATTTGTCAGCTGATTTATTGTCATACAGAAGAAATTGTTCTTCAGTATGTGTAACTGTGAGTTCAGGTGGTATTTCTACTTCTGCAAACGTTTTGGGGATAGGTGTGGTGGTAGCAGTAGCTTTTTAGTTCTAGCTATAGTTCTTTTTAATGAGGATATTGAGGGCATTTGGCCAGTTGCATGCTCTGGAACTCTGGGAAGCATTTGTTTAAGGATTTCTGTTGTGTGCTTTTGAGATGCAGTACTAATTTCTTTATATTTTCAGTAGCATTTCCAACTCCAATTTCAGCTACGTTAGGGGGGTGGTTATGCTCTCTAACATATAATACAGTTGTTTCCTTTGTAGCAGCCCTTCCATAACATTTGTTAAAATAATATTTGCTACATTTCCAGTTGACTTTGTCCCCTGTTTGCTTTTCTTGGGTGTACACATACCCCATATAACATAATAATAATTTGCCTTTTTGGGAAGTAGTGAATTGGGCCCCTTCAGTCATGGTGGTGCTTCAAATGCTAAGAGAAATGTATATAAAAATTAATAAAATAATTCCTGTTATGTTTTATTTTCTGAAAATGAACATTGTCAATTTTATACTTACAATGTTGAATTTGAAGACTTTTTAAATGTTGATTGTTTTTCTCTGCTGTTTGGTTTTGGTATTTCTGTAGAGATTCCTGTTAAAAAAGAGTAATATTAATTAATGTGTTTAATTGCGTTTTTAGCTGGGGGAGTTGTGGTTAGGTAATTCTTCTGTTTGGTTTCAGTTAATCTCAGAGTAATACTTGCCTTATTTGCTAATTGACTTTTCACACTGTTCTGCTGTTCCTTGAGTTTGTTCAGAATTATCTGTAGAGGAGATATAATTTAAAAAATACATATTAATTATTTTTTAAATACAACATTTTTGGAGAGCATTTTTAGTAGCAGATGTTTTAAAATGCTATTTTACTTACTTTGTGGAGATGTAATCAGAGTTTTATGTAATGCAGTTCAGTGTTGTGTCAGCAATCCGGCAGAGTTTCTCCTTATTGTTTTTTTTTTTGTTGCAAGGTAAAATAATGTTGAATTTGCGTGTGTTTATATAGTGTATTATTAATTCCTTTTTCAATCTTATTGGGTTATTTCAATTGTATGTGTATTTCATTGGTTGTTACTCTTTGTTTTAATTAATTTGTCAGTTTTCTATATATGGAAAACGCTAATTAAGTTTCAGCTACTTTTAAAAAATAAAAAAAATGGTGTACTACATTATTTGATATTTATAACTTTTTAAATGTTAAAGAGTTACATTTTATTTTTCATATTATGTTTGGAGTAGTAAATAATATTTGTGTATTTATAAATGTTTATGATATTGTTTTGTTATTTTTTTAAATATGTGTTAAGTGATTTATAATGTATGTTATGTGTGTTATTGCTATTTTTATATTTTTGGGGGTATGTATTGAGTTATTATAAATTATTTAACATGTCGATATATTTTTTCTAACAATTTTGTTGTCTATATTTTTGTGATTGATATTTTGTTATTTTGCATGTTTATTTAATGTGTGCGATATTACTTATCATAATATTTTTGACTTCGATAATGTTGAAAATGATATAAATGTTTTACGATATTTTTTAGTCGATATTTGTGTGTTTTTTTAATTAAGTATAGGATGTCGATATTAGTGTAATCGATATTTTGGAAGGTCGATATTGTCTGTCGATATTATGTCAGTGATCCCCTGATCTCCTCTCCCTATCTGAGCAAGATGTGGTGTTTATATACCCTAAGGTATCCCCAGGGGTTCTACCTTGCTGTGCCAGTGTCGGACTTAGGATGACGTCGGGAATGAACTTTATACACAGTTATTATGCAGGAGATGATGGTCCTGCTGTAATTCCAAGAAACTAAGAATCCTCATGCATAATTTATGAGGCCAGTGTCCAGGCAAAAACCCTACGTACTTGTGTGTAGTATTGTAACTAGGTAAAAGGTCAGTCCTTCAAATCCATTATGTATGTAGTAAAGGAGAGAATGTAGGTGAAGGATTATGATGTCACCTAGACCTATATCGGGGTACCTATATGAAATATAGCACCCACTCCTCATCCGACTGGACGACATTACTAAAATCTAGCATACTACCAAGGCGTGTAGAGGTTTGTATGCAACAATAATAAAAAAAAATTAAGAGAAGTTAAAAAGCATTACAAAACCTTTTAAAAGTGTTCTACAAAAAAAATCATTCAAGTAGGGGCTCTAAAGTGTCCGTTTATATAGTCCGAACAGCTACAAGCATCTGAAAGCCATGCAGGTCAAAAGGTTTCAATTTGGAATTTCGAAAAAAGGTAAAAAGCCAAATCTTCCCAACGTGCGACATGCCAAATGTTTGTGTCCTTGCTGGTAGACGCAACATTGCTGCTGTCTGCATACGCAGCTGACGATCCCTGTAACACCTCACAAAGAATGTCAATTGAGCACAGATGATCTTACGTACTGCCTGCAGCAGATGCCGGGGCAGCCTGTGCCTCATCCAAGGTCTAAATGTTGGAGGAGCCGGTGACCATACCAACAGGAGCCGAAACTACCTGTGGTGGCTCTAAGAATGCTGCCAACAACATGGGAATGCGCTGAGGACACTGCAGAACATGGGCGGTTATCGGGTCCAGTAAAGCATCAACGTCCGGTGGCGCAACCGATGGAAGTGTCAGACAAAGGTCCAACACGCATTCTTCTCCACAGAACAGGCATCGGAGAACAGGTAGGACATTGTCCATCCAGACTGGTCTAAATGACAGGAACCAAGAGGCGCTCAGTTCCCGTAGGCGAGGTGTGCCCAGATGTTGTACCATGCAATCACGGTATTTGCGCTCCAGGAGAGATGTTGCTATTTCCTTGGTGGCCGGGACGTCCATTGCGTAGCAGAAAAGTAATAATCAGGATACCTGCTTTTAGGAACAGGATCAGCGGAAGCCCGCCAAAAATGCTTCCAAAGACGGAGTGTATAAAGTACGGTATAACTCCGAGGACCGTCTGAAAGGTGCTTAACAGTCCGGAACCTATGGTCTTAAATAGGTGTACAACACCCGTCGTATCATACATGTTAAAGATACGCCTTACCATTTCTGTGAAATGGAAGGGGCAGTTTGTAAGTATAACTGTCTGTATCTCAGCCGAGGACCTTGCGATCTGGAGATCAAAAGTCTCCCGGGCGGAGGTTAAGGGCACGGTTTGCTGTAAAAGCATGGCTTTCATTCTGCTCAGAGTATCAAACCGTATAAACGAAACTTTTAGCGAAGGCCAATACAGCGCCTCCCTGACTGTATGTGTTGGTGGAAACAATGCTTGCATACAGCAAGTAACCCTGGAGCTCACAGTGACTAGATATGCGATGCCCGGAAGCATCCCACAACAACCTTGATCATTCAGCATCAAGTAACTCCCATTCGAGAGAAGCCTGAATACCGGATTAATCACAGCTGCTGGGGTACCCCTCAAATGACAGGACAAGTTCGCCACAGACCCATTACAAGCTCCGTTTAGCATAATATCCTGGCATATGAGAGATCCACTTAAAGCGTTCTCGCAGTTAGTTCCGCTTAGAAACACTTCCAGATCCCCACTCCTGCATCGAAATCTGTATGGTAGATCCCAGGATCCTTTGATGAATTCCTTACCCATTTTTTCATATCTGCCTGCCTGTTGCTGTTCTAGGCAATACTGAAACTTGAAAGTTGCGACCGGTAATGTTATATGGCCGTGGATTAACCACTCTGTAGACGGTGACTCTGCCACAGTAAAGGGTAACTTATCCAGCTTTTCAATACGCAGCATTGTATATTTTGCTCCCCTCTGTGCCGTTTTCATCTGTTTTTCTGTTAGATTGTATGCAGAAAACAAGGATGTACTGTTGATCAAACTCCAAGGCACATAACCGGCGCGCAATGACTGCAGCGTCCAGCTCAGCAAAATAATAGAATGTAACTGTGACTGTCCGTGTTGCAATATGGACAAATCCTGTTCTAATACTTCGATAGCAGAAGATACAATGTTGCCTAGTGAATATATCCTGGAAGTTAATGTAGTCATGCCATTGTCAACTACGGCTAACGCCTTTTCTAGGTTAATTCTATCTATTTCTCTTAATCTCTCTTCAGCTTTTTGTTGGGAGATTTTCCTGATTTAGTTATAGACAGCATATAAAAAACGTTTTTGACGTGGTTTTCTGGGACCTAATAAAAAGTCCCGTAGGTCCACATCCTCTGTGAGTAAGGACTTGTGTTGTTTCACCTGGGGTAGTGTTGAGGTCTTTAGCCAATCGAGGCATAACTTCCCAACACTATATGATGTCACTACCCCCGGATGTTCTCGTCGTACATATCGTGGGTCTGCCCTATGGATACTAAACCCTTCGGTGGTACCCCTGAATCTTTCCTGACATCTGTTTGTTTCTGTGGGCCAAACCAACCATCCCTTCCAATTGGGGTCTGATCTATTGTATTGCAATATGTCATCCATCTTAGCCCCTCTATCTGATGTAAAATTCCCCTGGGTGTTTAACGGTGTTGGAATTTGGGGCGTGTTCAAGTCCTTACTCTTGGCTAGTCCAAGACAGGAAGTCTGTTGCACAGTGTCATTCAAGTCATTCAAAAAAATCATCTGCTGTGGAATGAGGCATGCTCTAAATAGTGCTTCTGTTCCCTGGACTTGCCAGTCTCTAGAACCCCAGATCGATTTTAAATCTACAGTGTCCATCCATAAGTCAAAACCCTGTTCAGACAGCTGGGTAATAAAGGAAGCAGAGTAAATCTGTTTGGTGTTTGTAAACATATTTTTCTGTGCAGATATAGGTGCAGCCTTATAATAGTACGAGGTTGGGTCAGAAGTGTTAAACCCTGAAAAATATGAGAATTTCTGTGCTATATGGTGGTATATGAAACATTTCTATGTTTGCTAGATTTATGCAAGAAATGATGACCATAATGTTGGTAACAATACATTTTGTCAAAATCTGATGTGTCCTCTAACATTTCAATGCTAGAAAATGCGGCAGATTGTTCCAAATCAGACAAACAGTTTCAAAATCCCAATCATCAGAAAATGTACTGGAGGTAATGATATCGTTCAATGAAATTTTAAACATTTATGGAATCTTTAAAAGCTCGGTCGGTCCAAATATATCATAATTCACTTTGTCCCGCACTATACCATCGGTAGAGGAACTGCTGAAATGTTTACGAAGGGCAAGTCTCTTTGTTCACGATGAGATGAAACATGAGATTTTAAAATTAAGTTTACTTCTGATGTTGCAGAGCTCTGTTGAAGATAAGTTCCATTGATGAGCAAGTGGAAAGTGATTACTAATCCTAATCAGAAAAGAAAAAATAATATACCGGTGATTATCCAAAGTTCTAGCCAAGGTGATACTAAATAAGTCCTTCTAAGAAAGTTAAAAAAGTCTTTGATCCGTTGTTTGCGAGAAATTTGGGCTGCCATCGTTTCAGGTTCACTTGGATCCAATGAAAAGGTATCGAAGTTGATGAAATAGCCAGATGCAGTTCAATCTATTTTTGGTAGCTCAGCAGGTTTTGTTGAACTTGTAGATTGCTCTTGAAGAGGCATGTTGACGTAGACATGCTTATTAGGTTGAATTGAAATTTGTCTTTCATTTTGATTTGGAAAGTTCGTGTCAAGGGGAACTAGTTCCATTGCATTGTTATCGATTCCATTGTTTTGTAAAGGTGACTCTTCAAATGTTATCAGTCTTTTAGTTTGAACTTCCTGTATTGTAGCGAGAGGAAGACGTCGGCTACTCAGGAGCCCACGAGGCCTACTATTTAGTATCGCCCACATAGTGTGGTTTGATCAGATCGATTGAGACAAATCTCTTTTCTTTTCCGGCAAGAGGCGGTAGAAGTACAGTTCTTGATCCTTCAATGGCCAGGACAGGTACAGGCTTTTGATAGGATGGCCCAAATTCTTTTTTGTCCACAATCTTTTCTCTGACCAGATCTCCAACTTTAGGAATCCAGGTAGGTCTTGCCGTGGCTGACTTGACTTCCCCAGTGGTGGTCTTCTTTGTCTCGACTTTACTTAAAGAGGCTCTGGATTCATTCAGATCATGTAAAACAGCCAAACGTTTATTGATGTCAAACGGTTCTTCATCCGCCACTGTGCCTTCACAATCGAGATCAGGTACTCACATTCTTGTCCCAAACAGGACCTCGTAAGGAGTGGCACCCGCTAGAGAGCTTCTTGGCTGGTTATTAAGGGCTCGCTGGACCCCATATAGGTGACTGACCCAACTACCACCCGAGCCTAATACCCTAGCTGTTAAAGATTGCTTTAAGTCCCAGTGTTTCCTCTCCACAACCGAATTTCCCTCAGGATGGTACGGAGAGGAGTACCTCAATGCTACACCCAAACTTCCCATGGCCTCCTTGTAAGCCCTAGAGCTGATTGCAGGGCCACGGCCAGAATGTAATGTGCCAGCTGCGTGTGTCCCTATGAAGACTCGCAAATCTTTTATAACAGTTCGGGCATCAGCCGAGTGCTGGGGCCATACCCATAAGAAGCTTGAACAGGAATCCACTGCAACCATGATATACTTGTAAGCCCCATCTGATTGTAAGGGGCCGCAGTGGTCCAGGTAAATGCACGCGAGCGATCTGTCTGATATTAACAATGGTGTCTGCGCTGGGCGAGCTACGGTGGACCCTTTTATCTGTTGACAGATATCGCACTTTAAGACTAAGGGGCCGATTCCGATCTCGGCCGGTAGTGCTCCGAATCAGATTCGGATTCACCGGATCCGATTCGGAGCCCTGTTTCCCGACCGAATCATACGCGGGTCCGGCCGAGCGAGTACGATGCAGGCACCCGCGAAATCGCTGACCGACTCGAACGCAGCTACAACACGCTCCGACCGACTCGCATGGACACGACTCGCACCGCGCTATGGAGACGTTTCCCGGCCGGGTAAGTACGATGCGCGCCGCGAGCAGTCCGACCGACTCGCGCCGTCCGGCTCGAATAAGCTGTCGGAGCCGGACTTTGGGGGTCTGCGTCGGACCCCCCTGTACGCATAGGCGCGCGAGTCGCACACAGGGGGGACCCATGGGTCCCCCCTACCTGTGCATGTACGCCGCAATGCGCATGGACGCGTACACGCTGTAGGGGGCGCCCTTGTCCGCCTCGCACCCATTGAGTCAATGGGAGCCCGCGTACGCGTTGTACGACAGGCTCCCATTGACTTCAATGGGAGTCCGACCGACTCGAGTCCGATAGCATGCGTGCGCATCGTACTCGTTCGGTTGGACTGCTAGGGTCCGATTCGGTCGGAATTCTCTCCAGGTCCGGCTCGATCGGAGAGATTTCCGGCCCGAATCGGAATCGGCCCCTAAGTCTTTGGTCTGCTTTGTTAACCCTGGCCACCAATAGCGTTGTTTCAGTAAAGAAACTGTCGCCGTAACTCCTGTATGAGCAGAACCCAGACCCTCGTGTGCAGCCAAGATCAAACCTAACCTGCGATCCATGTTTGGTATTACTCTATCCCCCACTCCAGGAATCTGAGCAAATGGAACGTTGTTTGCATCTAACTTGTAGGAGTACTTGAGTGAAAAACCTTTCGGTAATGCTTTGCTGTTACTGCGATCACAGCTACCATTGTGCTACCGTCTACCCTCGTTTTTGAACGGGTGATTGCAGCTACGGACGCAGTGCGTACTGCCCCCTTTGCGGCTTCATCAGCCAATGAATTCCCTTCAACGTGAACGCCATCATGTTGATGACTCAGTGTGTGTATCACGTGAGCCCTTGGTAGTTCGTTTTTTAACTATGCTACCTGTTCCCATAGTATCCTATGTTTGATTGTGCCACCTTTTGAATCTCTGAACCCATTTTGTCCCCAATAGTGGAGGTATTCGTTGTATGACTGGACATAGTAAAAGGAATCACACACTATTAGTGTGGGTTAATTCTGGATCCGGGTTTATCAGTGCCAGTAGTAGTTCTTCTTTCTTTGAAGCGTAGTCTGAAGTGCATTGCCTTTCTCTGGGCTTTGTACGCTCTTCTTGTCTCTCTTCTGACCGTCCTTCCCTCTCTGAGTTTTTTGATGAACCCTGAAAGGAACGAGAGGAACGTGTATCAGTGTCTTGATACCTGTCAGGTTTTTTAAAGTTATCTCTATTCCTAAGATTATATCTCCTTTCTGGGGACTCCTGTTGAGGACACCTTCCCCTGGAGTGAGATCTGTTCTTTTGCTGTTTACTATTGTCCCATTTCTTTTTTGAAGAAACCAGTGTTTGCTTTGCCTGTTCTTTATCTGTACCTCCCACTAGTTGAGGTTTTACAGGTGTAACTCCCAGACTGTCTCTACCTAATTCCCCATAAGCAGTTTCAATAATTTTAAGTAGCTCTGTCTCCTGTTGTGATGGAGTGAAATCTCTCAGACTTTGGCATATTGCCACTGATGCTGCTTCCCCTTTAATATTTGCTAATATTATTGCAGATACATGGGCAGTTATTTAGCAACTTCATCCCTAAGTTTAGAGCAGGTTCTGCTCCATACTCGTTCTTTATTTGTCTTAATACATTTGGTATTACCGCTAAAGAAGGAGTACCATGAGTCCCGGTATATATTGCAGCGAAAACTGTACCCCAAGAAGTACAATCTTCTATAGAGGGAGCTATCCGCATTGGCAAGCAAATCGTCAGTATTCTATGCTTTTCCTTAGGACCAGTGTGTGGAAACACTGCCTCCAGCTGTGTTATGTTTTGTGCTATCCAGAAGGGAATTAGTTCACTTTTAGTGGGCATTTTACCCATCACTGCTTGCAGTGTTTGTGGTGTAATTTTGGTTGTATTATTTTGGACTAGTCCTGGTTGAGTAGCCGGTGTTGGCTGAAGTGTGAGTGTTCTCATCACAAACTGTGTCATGTTTCTGTAAAGCCTTATTAATTCTTTATGCTGTACGAGTAAGTCTCCTCCTGGCATTGTGTCAATGTCAGGATGTGGTGTGTAGGCTACTAGAACTGGCCAAGTTGCTCCGTCTCTTCCAAGCGGGCTGAGTCTTACTCTATTTCTTGTATGGGGGAGGGCGCCTTTAAACCAGTAAAAATGTTCGTGGTAAGTTAGTGGAATTTCAATGTCCTCATATGGACTATATTCGTCTGGTATGTCATATTCGACATAGTAGTGAAATGTTTTTGTCAAAGCATTTGCCTGCGGGAATCTAATCCATGAGTAGAATACCTCTGTTCTATATGATTCGTGTGCCTCAATCACAAAGGTCACTTGCCCACCCCTAATTGTAACACCATATGCTACTAGTTTTAGGGTGACGGCATTTCTAACATTTTCTGCAATATATATTGCATTTGCATCATTTTCTTCTGTTGTGAAGTTTAGTGCATTCCCTTCATCTACGTCTCCCTGCTCAGTCATTATTTTTAGAAAGGAGAGCGTTTCAAGGGAACTGAGATAAGGTGTTATGCACAATTAGGAACACTGTATCCTTCAAGCTTGATTATACCAACAGCCAATACATAGAAATGTTCCTACTCAGCTGCGGCAGATTTTGTTCCCTCCCACTCCAGACATCGCTGGGGAAATTGTGAGTAGGGGCCTCTGAGAATAGCACGACTGAACTGCTCAGATTTGCCTGTTAAATAAGTGCGAATACCAGCGTTGGCGGCGCCATGTCGTGTAGTTCCTATAAGACCTATATAGGATCTGCGATTTAGACAACATACACTGCGGGACTAGTGTCCAGACTGATTCCAGACACCCCCACCGGGTATGTTGGCCTGTGTACCAGCTAGCAATGCCACTATAACCTCCTCTTACCAAGGAGAGAATAGTTCTTGGTAACTATCGAACATGACAACCCTGATCCCTCAGGACCGTGGAAACAGTAACTTACTTTTCGCTCAGTCACTCGTGCTCACTTTTTCTCAGATACACAGAATAAACGGTTGGGACGTTTTCAATAAGTATTTATTGAACAGTCATTATTCTAGCATAAAATAAGTGCACTGAAATCACCAGTAGACAGTAGCATATATAAATGAGTAGCAGCACTAAGAAAGTAAACAGATGGTAGGTTTCTACCATTTTGCTAAAATCATAACTACAGGCAAGTATATAAAATACATGGCAATAAAATGCATACTCCTACGATGCACCCTAACTAGATGTCCTTAAATGTGCCTAGCATGTGAGTATGTGTAAAGCCAAGAATCCCTCTAGGATAAAGCCAACCCCATTACCTGATGTGAGACTGCGGGACCCTGTTCTGGACTCAAGCTGAAAACCTGCAAGGATGTCAGACCACTGCGAGCTGGAGTATCTGCATGCAGGAACTTCAGCGTCTTGCGTCAGTGTGTCGGCCGGGAAGTCCTGATTTCCTCTCCCTATCTGAGCAAAATGTGGTGTTTATATACCCTAAGGTATCCCCAGGGGTTCTACCTTGCTGTGCCAGTGTCGGACTTGGGATGATGTCGGGAATGAACTTTATACACAGTTATTATGCAGGAGATGATGATCTTGCTGTGATTCCAAGAAACTAAGAATCCTCATGCATAATTTATGAGGCCAGTGTCCAAGGAAAAACCCTATGTACTTGTGTGTAGTATTGTAACTAGGTAAAAGGTCAGTCCTTCAAATCCGTTATGTATGTAGTATCGGAGAGAATGTAGGTGAAGGAATATGATGTTACCTAGACCTATATCGGGGTACCTACATGAAATATAACAGTGTCAGCCTTTTGAAAAAATTTAAAATTGCATCAATCGCTGTCTGGAATTGCATAACTCTTACATTCAATAGAAATTTTCAATTTAAGTCTACATCAGTTGGGATTCCCAGATACATGAAATGAGAGGCTTTCATAATTTCTTCACTACTAAGTAGGAACTGTTTGGCCTTGGATAGTTTGGGGCTGCATTTCATTACAAAGGACTTATCGCGATTTGTTTTTTAGTCCCAAACTATTCATAAAACTGTTAAAAGCATACTGGAGGCCATTAGCTGTTCGGGCAATAGGAAGAGCATCATCTGCTTAAAGCAACACAGGAATTTCTTGTGAATAGATCTTTGGAATGTCTTTACCAGCCCTTATTAGGTGCTCTCCCAGAGAGTTAATATAAATTAAAAAGAGAAAAGGATGGAAAATCCTGAGAGAGATCTACACTACCGATGCTTGGGGCCATGAACTCGGCTTCAAGACTGCAGACCAGAAATCAATAACAGAAGAAAAAGCTCCTTCGGCCTATGGGGTGCCTTATTAAAATATTTGGATCCAAGAAGAATGCTTGAAGCCATGTTTAGAAATTATTTGTGACATAACGGTCAAGATATCGCTATAATTTAAACCTCCAAAGCCTACCCGAGTAATTTCTTTAATGCTGCTCTTTCATAGCTACTAAACAAATTAACACCAAACATAGCTAAAACATTCCTTTGAGTAAAAATATAGCTTCATGCTAAGTTTGGAAATATTCTATTCAGCATTTTATTTCTGTAGCACAGTGTCCATGTTTCCTATGGGAGTTAAAATGGGAAGCATTCTTTTTTAAAAATATATTTAGGTTTTCATTTGTTATCACAATGATTTATGCCCAATACTTGTTGTTTGTCCTCCGGGGACTGGACTGAACTTTAAATCTAGATCTTGTGTTTCTGTATGGCCAATTTCTCAATCCCTCCTGTTGTCAGTTTTCAATTCACTCATTAAAGAACTTTATTGAAACAGGTTAGTTATGTCAGGATTTTTTGACTTTCACAGATGCAGCTATTGTTCCTCATCATTGTTTAAACCAAGCTACTGGGACCTGCAGAGTATGAATATATATTTATATTCCTGTTTTCTTAATTAGGTTATTTGCTCTCCTCTCTTTCATGTGCTGACACTGTATCTACTGCCTAGAACTGCAAATCTCTTATATTTTTAGAAAACTCCTATCAAACGTTTTTGGCAGCATAATGTAACATTAACTTTTATTAAAAATAATTACATTAGTTTTAAGGCTGTCTTTACATCACTTTTTTTTTTCCTTTTCATCTTTCTTGAACATTTTCAACCTTTTACAAAGCCCACCCACCCCACCCTGTTATATGGTTTTTAGGCACATTATCGACATTGCTAAGTTGGCATGAGCTTCCCTGCCATGATGCTGCTTTTGCGCACGCTACTACATGACTTTGTTTTTGCAAGCCTTTGTTTGTGCCCTTCACATGGGAACGGGAGGCTTTTCGCGTTCTCTGCCTTTCCTGGAGTTTAGTCTGTACATGATGTGCAAGGTCGATAAACAATGCCCTTTGTTAATGTGTTCTGGTCAGTCCCTAGCACCTAGACATAACATGCTACACACAGCTGCAGTACTGAAGACTCGTGCTTTGGTATTACGTTGTTGCATGTTGTTTTAACACACTTGGAGAAAGCCGTTCCATGGAGAAGAGCTCCGCTGTTCCTATGATGTAAACCTTACATCCAGGCTTTAAGGTATGGGGTCTGCTGTCAAAGCCCAGAGATCTTCCCTTATATAAAATAAACGTCTTCTTACCAAGGGGAGGGTGGTTAGGCCTGAGTGCCTTTATTTCACAGTCTTTATATAATGACTACTACCTTTGTATTCTATGGAATTGTAACAATGCTAACTGTGCTGAGTTTATGCATTTTGCTGCTGGTAGTGGCTCGTATACTGTATTGTAGAGCACGATAGTTAAAATAAACATTTTGAACTATTTTAGTGACTCTGACAATTCTTATTGTGGACAAGTATGAGCGAGTGAGCGAAAGAGTACGTCTTGCTACCGCGATTCCTGAGAGAGTCTGCAGTGTTGTGTCCTGGGTTGTCTAATCATTTGTAGCTCCGTGATCTTTGGAGGAGAACGAATGAGACACTATAGCTAGTCGGTTTGGGATTTTGGGCACTAATGTGGTAGGTTGGTACACCCCTATTCACTGAGGTCCTGTTTTCCTGCGTATAGTTCTGTTTTGGTGCAGAATCCCTGCAACATGGCGCTGCCAGCGTTTGGTCTGGTTCTTATCTGCGAGACGCTTGAGTAGTGCTTGTGCTTGTCCACAATCCCCTCACTTCTGTTTCTGGAGAGCTGTGTAACCTCCTATATTGATGTTTTATAGGTTCTTTCAAGCTTGAAGTCTTAAAAGGGTTTTTTTTCTTTTACCCGTTATTGCGCTGCCACACTTTAGATTGTTGTTCTTTATTTGTCGTGATGGCAATTGATATTCCGGCTCATAGCCGCGCCGCGCTCAAGGCATATTTAGTTCCATATGGAGTGCCTGATGCGGGTGCTGAGCTTATCTTTGTAGTGGAAGCAAATCCTGCTTACCACTTTGAGGTGTTTTACTCTTGGGTCACCTTTCCGGCGGTGGATGGAACAAATGGTCTGTTTCACGACTACACTGCCACGGCCCTTCCTCACGCTTATCAGCCTTATAGGGCCCTTGAGGTTCAAATTACAGCTTGGCAACACCAAATTTGGTTTAATGGCGCCCTTCCTCACCCTGTATCGCCGGTCCGCTTAGGCCCTTTATCGATAGATGGGGCCACGTGGCCCATTTTGGCTGGGTATACCCCACACCCACGTTATTTAACTGTTGCAGTTGCAGACCTTTGCGTATTACATATGTCTTTGATATGCGTACATAGGGCTGTTATACAGTATGTCACGCGCAATTTCCAGGTGGCACCACCTGGCGTTGCTGCGCAACCGGCCGGACATGGTGATGTAACCATCAGTCCTCTTATGGTTAATTCAGTGATGGGCAAGCGTCCACAGAATAAGGATGAGTTACCTTATTGGCTTGCTGAAAAATTTGGACAACTAGAGGCTGTTTTTCCAAATACATCTCCTGTGGACAAACACAGGATATTGACTACTAGTTTGCCTAAAGACTTACTTCCTGAGTTAGCTGATTGTAACACCTGGGGTGCGGTATATTCGAAGTGTTTCGGCACTCCTTCCATGACCGTACTCCCCTCTGTGATTAAGCGTGTTCAAGATGAACACGGCGCCGAAGCGGCTGTAGAGTTGGGGATGAGACTGGTAGGGGTGTTCGACGTGGTTGCTGATATGATCCTTGCAAATGTCAAGGGTGATGCTGTAAACTTTCAAGTGGCAAACCGCTTGGAGGCTGTGCCTGATGCAGACAAACCACGCGAATTACCAAAGATCATTGCAAAGGCATATAAAACTATAGGCCGCAATAGTCTGGGAGTTAAGCCTTTTACTCAAACGCAAACTCAATCGCAAACACAACAAAAAGCCCAGACTGATAAAGATGGGCGTCCGTTCTATTCTAAAAAGAACTGGAAGAATAAAAAACAGGGCAGCAACAGCAGAAGCAAGGTTTGTGTGCTGGTTCACCGACACCTGAGTCTTCTGAGCGTACTTATGACTTGCGCGACCGCGCGAAAATTAAGACTCCTGATAGATTTCAAGTCCCTGATCAGCGTTCTCCTCGTTCTTCACAGGACACATCTGGCTCTCAAGTTGGTGGAGGGGAGCGCCAAGATCATGGCAAAAGTCAACCTGCACCACAGGGACGTGATCAGCCTCGACAGCTTGAAGGCAAAGGAAAACAAGAGGATCTACCTCGTTTTCAACCCCCGTTTCAGAAGAAAAAAGTTGCTGGTTTAACAGCGAGATATGCCTCAGACGGTGAGAAACACGACTCCTGGATTGGACATGGGCAGTGACTGCTCGACTGAGTGGCGGAGGTTACCATAGTGTGGGAGGCTCTGCGTCCCTGTCTGGAGGTGACAGCAACTGATACATTCATTACAGTAGAGACAACTGACACCCGGGTGGCCCCCCGGATAGACTTTATGACGTTATTTTTCAAATTGAAGGTGATATACTGCGTCCAATCAAGGCGGTGTTCTGGGAGAATTTAACCTCCTCATATGACATTCTGTTGGCGGAGGCAGATTGGCCTCCACCCTTTGTGTTGGCAGTTCCTAGGGGGGAAGACGTGATACTTCCGAGTTTTTCGCGTTACGTCCCTGAAGAGCATGCCCAGACTTTGGCTGCAGGGTGGGCAGCGGCCCTAGCCCCAGCAGTGTATCGTAATCAGGTGGGTTGGGATGTTGATTCACCGGCTCATGAAATTCCCTTACGTTCTATGCCACAGCCGCAACTGCAATATCCAATCAGGCGTGATGCGAAGGCTCACGTTTGTGACATTCTAACTCAGTTAGAGTATCAGGGTGTGATTGAACCATGTATATCACCAATGAATAATCCACTCTTTACCGTATCAAAGCCTGATGGTTCATATCGGATTTTATTGGATTACCGAAATTTGAATAGTCATTGTCGCACATTTGCTGTGCAAAACACTCACAGCTCAGCGCTGGTGAACAGCCTTGTTCGTAAAAAGTACAAAACTACCCTGGATATTTCCAATGGTTTCTACAGTCATAATCTCGCACCTGAGAGTCGTGACTTGACAGCATTCACCGCCGTCGGAAATCAGAAAAAATTTACGCGTTTGCCTATGGGGTATAAGAATAGCCCCGGGGCATTTGTGGCACGTTCTCGTACGTTGATGACATTTATCTGACAGACGATGAACTTATGCCGCATCTAGTCCAAGTCGACAATAGTTGGCGTAGCGCCACTACACAGAATTTTGGAAAAAATGTGTGGAAAATGAGCGCACGTCCTGAGGGTCCGTGTGCCCGGGACAGGGGTCCCTCGTGCCTGGGCAGGCTCCCCGATCTCCAGGGGTCCCTCTTGCCTGGGCAGGCTCCCCGATCTCCCGGCCTGGCTGGGTTGAGAAGCAGGGACCGGCCCGGGGACTCGCGTTTCGGTCAGGGCCTGGGGTTTGGGAGCCCCGTCCTGCTGCCTGCCAAGTGTCCATCTGCCCGGGACAAGGGTCCCTGGTGCAGAGCCCCGGAGACCTGCAAGGGCAGGCGGGAGCCCTACCGCTATGGCTCAGCTCGGGCGGGCAGATGGCAGTCCTTTCGGTCTTGGCCATCTGGTCGCGCCTCTCCCTCGGCTATCTGGTCACACGCAATGCTTTCCAATGGGGCGGCCAGATGGCCGGGCCGCTCTGGAAGTCCCGATGAGGGATCATTTGCCTCCCGGATCCCAGCCAGGGCTCCAGGAGGTCGGGCTTGTTCGCGCCCAGGGTCCCCTGAGCCTCGCGGTGCGCACGGATTCCCAGAAAGCGGAATAGCCTTCCTCCGGATTACTAGGGACAGGGTACTCTGGGACCCCTCTCGGCCTAGCGGTCCTCAGCCGGCAGCTGGGCGGGCCAGGATGCCGCCCCAGCCCTTGGTCCGTCCCTGGGCCTGCCGCGTGGCAGGCTGCCCTGGATGGGGTCCGGTAGGCCCGGGGAGCCTCCCCCTGCTGGGCTGGGTCCAGGGGCCCTGGGGAGTGCGGCCTCCCCACCCCAGGGTCTGTCCTCGGTCCTGCTGAGTGGCAGGATGCCTGAACGAGGTCCCGCGGGCCTGGGGAGCCTCCCCCTGCTCGGCTGGGTTCAGCGGCTCCCAGGGGCCCTGGGGAGGGCGTCCTCCCCACCCTGGAGCTCCATCCTTGGTCCTGACGCATGGCAGGGTGCACGGGATGGGGTCCGGTGGGCCCGGGGAGGCTTCCCCTGCGCCTCTGGGCCTGGGAGCCCGGCTGGGTCCAGGGGCCCCATCGGGCCCCGGGTCGGGTGCTCCGGCCCTGGGCCCTGTCCCCCACACGCTGCTGCACTGCCAAAGGCCAGGAATGGGGTTCCGTTGTGCCCGGGGAACCTCACCTTGCTTGGCTGGGTTCAGGATCTCCAGCCGGGGCCCCTGAGGGCCCTGGGGAGGGCGGCCTCCCCACCCCGGGCTCTGTCCTCTGGTCCTGCCGCGTGGCAGGGTGCCCGGGACAGGGTCCCGTGGGCCCGGGAGGCTTCCCTGCGCCTCTGGGCCTGGGAGCCCGGCTGGGTCCAGGGGCCCTGTCGGGCCCCGGGTCGGGGGCTCCGGCCCTGGGCCCTGTCCCCGGCCTGCCGCTCTGCCAAGGGACGGGGACGGGGTTCCGTTGTGCCCGGGGACCCTCCCCTTGCTTGGCTGGGTTCAGGATCTCCGGCTGGGGGCCCTGAGGGCCCTGGGGAGGGCGGCCTCCCCACCCCGGGCTCTGTCCTCGGTCCTGCCGCGTGGCAGGTTGCCCAGGACAGGGTCCCGTGGGCCCGGGGAGGCTTCCCCTGCGCCTTTGGGCTTGGGAGCCCCGGCTGGGGGTCGGGTGCTCCAGCCCTGGGCCCCGTCCCATGGCCTGCCGCTCTGCCAAGGTCCGAGAAGGGGTTCCGTCATGCCTGGGGAGCCCCCCCTCGCTTGGCTGGGTTCAGGAGCTCCGCCTGGGCCCCTGAGGGTCCCGGGGAGGGTGGCCTCCCCACCCCGGGCTCCGTCCTCGGTCCTGCCGCGTGGCAGGGTGCTCGGGACGGGGTCCCGTGGGCCCGGGGAGGCTTTCCCTGCGCCTCTGGGTTCGGTAGCCCTGGCTGGGTCCAGAGGCCCCTCCGGGCCCCGGGTCGGGTGCTCCAGCCCTGGGCCCCGTCCCATGGCCTGCCGCTCTGCCAAGGGACGGGGACGGGGTTCCGTTGTGCCCGGGGACCCTCACCTTGCTTGGCTGGGTTCAGGATCTCCAGCCGGGGCCCCTGAGGGCCCTGGGGAGGGCGGCCTCCCCACCCCGGGCTCTGTCCTCGGTCCTGCCATGTGGCAGGGTGCCTGGGACAGGGTCCCGTGGGCCCGGGGAGGCTTCCCCTGCGCCTCTGGGCCTGGGAGCCCCGGCTGGGTCCAGGGCCCTGTCGGGCCCCGGGTCAGGTGCTCCGGCCCTGGGCCACGTCCCCTGGCCTGCTGCTCTGCCAAAGCCCCGGGACGGGGTTCCGTTGTGCCCGGGGACCCTCCCCTTGCTTGGCTGGGTTCAGGAGCTCCGTCCGGGGCCCCTGAGGGTCCCGGGGAGGGTGGCCTCCCCACCCCGGGCTCCGTCCTCGGTCCTGCCACGTGGCAGGGTGCCCGGGACGGGGTCCCGTGGCCCGGGGAGGCTTCCCCTGCGCCTCTGGGCCCGGTAGCCCCAGCTGGGTCCAGGGGCCCCTCTGGGCCCCGGGTCGGGTGCTCCAGCCCTGGGCCCCGTCCCCCGGCCTGCCGCTCTGCCAAGGGATGGGGACGGGGTTCCGTTGTGCCTGGGGACCCTCCCCTTGCTTGGCTGGGTTCAGGATCTCCGGCCGGGGCCCCTGAGGGCCCTGGGGAGGGCGGCCTCCCCACCCCGGGCTCTGTCCTCGGTCCTGCCGCGTGGCAGGGTGGCCGGGACAGGGACCCGTGGGCCCGGGGAGGCTTCCCCTGGGCCTGGGAGCCCCGGCTGGGTCCAGGGGCCCTGTCGGGCCCCGGGTCAGGTGCTCCGGCCCTGGGCTGCGTCCCCCGGCCTGCTTCTCTGCCAAAGCCCCGGGACGGGGTTCCGTTGTGCCCGGGGACCCCCCCCTTGCTTGGCTGGGTTCAGGAGCTCCGTCCGGGGCCCCTGAGGGTCCCCGGAAGGGTGGCCTCCCCACCCCGGGCTCTGTCCTCGGTCCTGCTGCGTGGCAGGTTGCCCGGGACAGGGTCCCGTGGGCCCGGGGAGGCTTCCCCTGCGCTCGGTAGCCCCGGATGGGTCCAGGGGCCCCTCCGGGCCCTGGGTCGGGTGCTCCAGCCCTGGGCCCCGACCCCGGCCTGCCGCTCTGCCAAGACACGGGGACGGGAAGAGCTAGAGTCCCCCCGTGAAGCGTGAGTCAGCGGCTCGTGCGAGGGAGCCACATCAGGGCTGCAAAGCGCACTGACGGTGCATCGGCAGAGGACTAGGCCTACGATAGCAAGGCTCACCGGAGTGCAGCGGGTGCAGGGCCTCCTCCACTAAAGAGGACACCACAAGAGTCAAGAGAGGCAGGGGAGGTGCAACGACAAAAGACACTGACGCTGCCAATACCCAGCCCAACAGTAACCTTTCAGCAGCACCTACCTCAAGGGAATCCTCTGGAATGGCTGGGCTCTAACCAATCGAGAAGGCCACAACCATGCAGCTTGAGCGTGCACCTGCCACGGAGCTGCACCTACCTGCCGCCCAACAGGTCGGGGCGTGGTGAGTCCCGGGATCTCTACAAGCCCCCTCCTCAAGGAGCGAGCGCATGCCCGACACGGATCGTGGCACGGAGTCACTATACAAACTCGGAGGGAGGCGAGCACACCAGCTGCAATAGACCAGGGCCCACGGTCATTGTCCGCTCTAGGTGCCGACGACCAGCAGGAACAGAGACCAAGGCCGGGGCACCGTATCATGTCCACAACAAGAAAGAAGGGGGAGCGCACGCTGCCGGACATGCTTCTCAAATGCCCCAGCAAGGGCGACAGGGGATTCCCCCTCCACCCCGAAGCAGCAGGCGGACCACGGGGATGGGGAAATGCCGATCACCCAAGCGTTCCTGGAGACACTTTTCAACTCTCTACGCGAGGACTTTCACACGCTCAAACAGGAGGTGGTGAGGGAGATACGTCGCGAAGTAGATGGACTGGGGGAGCGGGTGGCAGCCGTTGAAGACAATGATCACACGAGGAGCAAAGAAATTGTACACCTCCAACAGGACCTCATCCGCCTTAAAGATCAGCAGGTGGACCTGCAAGCGCATGCAGAAGACCTAGAGAACAGGTCGAGACGCAACAACATTCGGGTCCGAGGTGTCCCATTGAAAGCAGAGGGAGCTGATGTAGCCCAATACCTGCAGGGCCTCTTCCGGGAGATACTCGGCGAGAGATCAGACTTCGCGATCCGCATCGATCGAGCGCACAGAGTGGGTCTGGCACGACGCACGTCTTCCTGCCAGACCTTCCACTGAAGGAGCGGATCCTACGGGAAGCAAGATTGAAACAACCTCTCCAACACCAAGGACACTCAGTGGCACTATTCCAGGATCTGTCCTCCATCACTCTTCAAAAAAGGAAAGCGTTCAGGGAGGTCACTTCGTTCCTGAGAGACAAAGGGATACCCTATTCTTGGGGTCATCCCTTCCGCCTGATTTTCAAATGGAATGGGGCGCTGCATCAAACAAGATCCCTCCAAGAGACCTGCGTCCTGCTGGGTCTCGAACACCGGGAACCGGACGCCTCCCCGGATCGCTCTCAAAAATTACCGGGAGGAGGATGGCAACGTGTGGGCCGACGACGCTCGCCCGTAGCAGAGTTGAAACCGGACCACATAGCTATGTCACAGGAATGTGCTTCGGCCCTCGACGCGGTGACTAGAGACACCTCGCCTCTTGCATGAATTGTTCTACAGTTGGGGACACATTCGCACTGACTCATAGCTGGCTGGGGGGGGCGGGGGGCCGGCGTTGCTGGAGTTGCACGCTCACACAGGTAACTTCACCACAGGCCTGCATTACGGGAGGGCAGGCTTTGGACTATGGTAACTTGTTGGGGAGGTTCAGTTGGGGTTAGGGTGGGGGGAGGAGGGGCGCTGGTTAGTAGAATGGTAAAAGCGTTTTGGTCTGGGGTGGGCGGTTGGGGTTGGGGGGGAGGCTGGGGGGGATCCGGTAGCAGCGGGTGGGGGGAGGGAACCGGTGTGCCATAAAGGAGGAGGGTCCCAGTGAGACGCCATGTAGGGGTAGTCCCCCTCTGACAATAATATCCCCAGACATGCAGACAGAATGACGGGGGCCACTCTGAAAGTTATTACCCTAAATGTGCGGGGGCTCAATAACCCCATTAAAAGACGCGCCATTCTATCGTACTTAGAGAACTCCGGCGCCTCAATCTGTCTCTTACAGGAAACACATCTACTGTCCAAAGACTGGCATCGGATGAGGTCCCGGGCATTCCCTCAGCAGTTCTACTCCTCTACCCCTGATAAGAAAGCGGGGGTAGCTATATTATTTGCTAGGCACTTTCACGGCCAGGTGGGAGACAGAGTAGCAGAAATCAAGGGTAGGCTGCGAGCATACAATATACGGGTGGGCGGTAGGTCCCTGATCGTAGGGTCCCTATATGTTCCCAACTCGGGCCAAGAACCCTTTCTCAAGGGCGCCCTCTCCGAGATTCTAAGCCCTCAGGACAGACACACACTAGTGGGAGGCGACATCAATTTGGTCATGGATCAGGAGGCAGATAGATCAGGTCACCGCTTAGGCTCATTGGGAGCGATCTCACCAGAGGGGAAGGACTGGATGACTCAAAGGAGATTGTTGGATTTATGGCGGGAGGCGCACCCTCAGAGCAAGCACTACACATTCTACTCACACGTGCACCACACTTATGCCAGACTAGACCACTTTATAGCATCCTCGGAGCTCAAAACACTGGTAGACGAAGTGGACATTATTCCAGCTGCCATATCAGACCATCACGCAGTGGTAGTGTCTATAGTGGTCCCCCGGACTAAGACAATGGGGGGAAGGTGGCGACTGAGGGAGGCCCTACTACAAAAGAAGGGGGTAACCCAACAACTGCACAAACGCATCACTGATTATCTCGCACTCCACGATAAACCGGGCACACCCCTGATGGCGGTTTGGGGAGCACTTAAGGCATAGCACGAGGGGAGCTGATAGCTATCTCGGCGGCGGAAGCCAAAGAGCGAAAAGAAAAACGGGAATCCTTAACTGCTAAGGTGGTTGAACTGGAGAGGGTGCACAGCCGCTTGGGAGCCCCCAGGCTTTGGAGGCAGTTGAAAGCTGCTAAGGTGCAACTGGCCGGTCTGGACCTTGATCGCGCCGAGTACGCAGCTCTGAGGCTCCGACACACATATTATATAGGAGGTGATAAAACGGGACGTCTCCTCGCAAGTACGCTCAGAGCTAGAGCTCCGCGGTCTAAAATTACAACCCTTTACGACGCTCGGGGTGAGAGATTGGGCAATGACGACCAGATAGCTGAGGCCTTTAGAGAATTCTATGCATCGCTTTACAGCGAAGATCGGTCTATTGATGCAGATGGGGAAGCTTAGGGCAGCGACGACACCTCTCAATGCAGATGGTGTCACTTCGCTAGATGCGCCTATCAGGATAGAGGAGGTTTTTAGAGAAAACAATAGATTCCCACTTCTCTCAACCCGTGTGGAAGTGTTATCGTGATATTAAAAGTGAGAGGTCGACATGTTTCGCGCTAGTGGTGGATCCCAGAGCGTGCCACCGGCGGACTGGGCAGGCAGTTAGGTCTCCAGGATTTGGTTGGAGGGTGATAACTTCCCCCTTCATTAGACTGCCATCCGCCGAAGAAGCCCTATTCCACCTCGGGAAGGGTTTGAACCAGAGCACACGGATAAGACGTGCCTCTAACATATTCTATTCTTCCTCAACGAAGGTATGGTAGGAATATAGGGTGTCTTTTCCCTGATTCCTCCCTCCTCCTTTCACCACTCACGGTCCTGATGAAACGCTCCGGGATCCACTAGGGACCCACCACTAGCGCGAAACATGTCGACCTCTCACTTTTAATATCACGATAACACTTCCACACGGGTTGAGAGAAGTGGGAATCTATTGTTTTCTCCCCTCTCTACTAGCAATAAGTGCATCTCCATCCCCGTCCAGATTTTAGCTTAACCCTGAGGACCCTTTAATAAATTCATTAGGGCACCAACGGGTTATTTTATCTTCACTTTCACTCACCCCTTGGCCCACACACCCACTCTGCACAACTGCGGCAATCCTAAAAAGATCTCCACTAGAGTGCCCTCTTGAAGGGCCCGTGAGGGACTGCAGCGCCACCCCCACGAGGAGCAGTGCCCAATGATGATGCTTTACACTCGCAGGGGTTTGTGAGGGCACAACACACACAGGAGTATCACTCCCCACTCTGACACACTCATTCCTTGTCTTTGGAGACACTCTACCTTGACTTGCTACCATAATAGGCGGCTGGCCTCTCATTCTCTCTTAGGAACTGGTACCAATTTGAGTATTTGACATTATTTTTAGGAGCATCGGTACAGGACCTATTTCTAATTAGCTCCTTGTCCCTTCTTCCTTTAGAATTGTGGTTACACATCTAATAGATCTGCCTGAGTGATTGCAAAAGTCTATGTGAGGTGCTTGGGTGATTGTATGACTCCAAAGGTAGTCGCTGGGTAATTGCAGGAGAAGATGGATAGTGACTGGCTAATTGCATGAGTGCACACATAAAGGTTGAGTGCATGGATAAGTGTATGAATAGCACCTGAAGGCATAGATGAGTCACTAAAAAGTGCATAGGTGAATAGATGAGTGCAACAGTAGGGCCTGGGTGATTCTATGACTGCAAGGGTAGTGTGTGGGTTATTACATGACTGCATATGTAGACACTGCATGATTCTATGACTGCAGGGGTAGTACATAACTAGTGCCTGGGTGATACCATGACTACAGGGGTAATATCTGGGGGATTACTGGAGTACATAGCAAGTGAGTAGGTGATTTTATAAGTGCATGCGTACTGGCTAAGTGATTGGAGGAGTGCATAGATCCTGAAAAGGTAATTGAAGGAGTGCAAGGATATTGCCTGGGTGATTGAACCAGTATATAGCTAATGCATTGGTGATTGCATGAGTTCAGAGGTAATATCTGGGGGACTAGAGGACTACACAGAAAGTGCCTGGGTGATTTTATAAGTGCATCAGTACTGCCTGGGTGATTAGAGTAATACTGTGGTAGTGCCTCAGTGATTGCAAAAGTGTAAAGGTAGTGCCTGGGTGATTTTATAAGTGCATAGGCACTGGCTAAGTGATTGGAGGAGTGCATAGATGCTGACGGGGTGATTGGAGGAGTGCAAGGGTAGTGCCTGCATGATTAAACCAGTGTATAGCTAACGCATTGATGATTGCAAGATTGCAGGAGTTATGTCTGGGGGATTAGAGGAGTACATAGGTAATGCCTGGTGATTCCATGATTGCAGGAGTAATATCTGGAAGATTACATGAGTACATAGAAAGTGCAGGAGTTATGTCTGGGGGATTAGAGGAGTACATAAGTAATGCCTGGTGATTCCATTATTGCAGGAGTAATATCTGGAAGATTACATGAGTTCATAGAAAGTGCCTGGCTGATTTTATAAGTGCATGTGTACTACCTGAGTGATTGGAGTAGTACTGCAGTAGTACCTGAGTGATTGGAGGAGTGCAACATCCTGAGTAGTAGCAGAATACTGAAACTGCAGCACAAAAGTCAGGTCTATGACATGGTGTACACTTTTGTACTGCAGCTTCAAAATTCTGTAACTACTCAGGGTGTTGGGCGTACTCAAAATAAAGCATAAAAGCTAAACATGAGTCTGCTATAAATCTCACCATATTCCCGAAACTATATATGCATTTATGTCTAACTTTTGAAATCATCATCATATATAACAGAAATAAACAAGTAGACTGGACTTTACATTTCAAAGACACACCTACATTTCTGCAGTGTATTTCAAGTGTACCTTTCCCCAGACTCATAGAAAGTAGCCTAATCAGTAATCCCTTCTGCTAACATGTCTTAAAACTCACTTTTGTGCTGCAGCTTCACCATTCTACGAATATTGGGCCTAGTCAAACATAAAGCAGCAACCTATCACATGTCTCTACCATAACTCTAACCATATTCCTAAAAGCATGCATGCTTCTATCTATACCTATTGCCAAAAGCATTACACATAATAGAATACATGTGCAAGTAGAAACATAACCACACTCACGACCATAAAGGCCTTATAACTTGACAGACTACACTGAACATTTCAAACACACCTAGATTTATGTGGCAAATTTCAAGTGAACTTTGACACAGACTCTTATAAAGTACCATAATCAATAATTTCTCTCCAAACATAACTTAAGCATCACTTTTCTACTACTACTGCTTCACTATTCTAGTAGTAATCAGGTATAGAGCATAGCTAACTGCAAAGCAACACTTCACTTATCTTTCATGAAAGTCTACCCATATTTCTAAAACCATGTATGCATATGTCTGTAACTTTTGCTAGCAGCATCATATATAAACCTAATACACAGATAAATGTATACCTGTGTTTTATACATCTATCATCTTCAGACGCATAACACATACCATAATATATGTGCAAGTAGACATATATCTCAGTCACAACACCATCCACCGCTCAAAACTTCACAGACTACACTTCAAATTTCAAACAGACACTGAAAATTATGCGGTATATATGAAATATAACTTTCCACACATCATACAGATTACTCTAACAAATAACATCTCTACAAACATCTCAAACCTCACTTTCAGGCTGCTGCTTTACCATTTTACAACTACTTATAATGTTACACCTACCCAAATACAAAGCAGGAACCCTTTGCATATCTTTACTAAAAGTCTCACCATATTCCTAAAAGCATACATGGATATGTCTGTACCATAACACTATCCAAACCTTAAACCTTCACAGAACAAACTTCCAATTCCAAACAACCACCAAAAATGATGTGGCGTATTTCAACTGTACCTCTCAAGAAAAGTAAAAAAAGAAGCCTAATCAATAATACCTTATGTCAACATCTATTAAACCACACTATTATGCTGCATCTTCACCATTCCACTACTACTCGCAGTCTTGAGCCTACCACATAAAAAGCAACATCACCTCTTTGTTATACCTCATGCACCTTCAAATGTATAAGACATATGAAAATACATATACAAGTAGGGACACACTTGAGACAGAAGTCCATGTACACATTAAAACTTGACAGACTCCACCTCCAATTTTAAAGCAACATCTAAAATTATGTGGTATACTACAAATGTACATATCCACACACTAAAATAAACTACCATAATCACTAATCCATCTTCCAATATACACATTACTATACAAAATCTATTTCAAACAACATTTAACTACAATAAAACAAACTACAATACACATCTCTACATTTACTAATATATTTCAAACATCACAGTTGATCAATAAGTTTTTTAAAGATTAAAATTAAACCTAATACATAATACACCTCACAAATTCCTACCTCACCTTCCAAATTGCTTTCTAGAATTTAAAATATCACAACTTCATAAAAGATTTTCTTATACACACAATCAATGTAATGCACCACTCTCAGTAAGGTAAAACCAGTAATGGCAAACCTTCCCTCTCTTTCGCCACAAAAATACATGTAAGTAACAAATCACATTGCTTCCTACATTATTTCAAATTATAAAACACATTTCTATTGGTTAGACATTATAACCCTTACTAACTGACTTCTAAAAGTGCACAAATTGGTTCTGGAATTTTTTGGAGTCGCGACTCCACCGTGCACCAACATGATGGAGCCGCGAATCCATACGGGAGTTCAAAAATATATTACAAATAAAAATACCACTATTTTTTAGCAACACACCACTTCTAAAGATTGTACTGACTTGGGCAATTATACTTTAATAACATATCACCTATATATAAATTACAATTTCACATTTTAAGTCCACAGTTAAGTTTCAACCCTTCCCCCATTCTGCTTAATGCCAGTTTCCATAGTAACAGTTCATGGAACATTCAACTGAACTGACAGGTCACAAGTTCACCATATTTTCAACTCCAGCACACAAGATTACAAATGCAAACAGCAGGTGTGGTTGACATTTGCAAAATATCTCCTTATCCCATCTACTGTACCTTTCAAACATTTTCTACTAACCAATAAGGAACATGCTTTTTAAACAGCCAATCAATTCTCTACTTTTTAAACAACAGCATCTTGTCCACCATTTTAGATACCTCTCATTCTACCAACTGACTACCTCAGCTACAGACATGTTTTCATTATTTCCAGACATCCCTTCAAGATGCTTACAGTATGGATTGATGGACAAGGCTATGTTTTCTGGTGCAAAAGTTATGCTGAACGCAGAGGTATTGACAAAGACCTAGCTTTGCAAAATGTGGATATTAAATGGATTGCACAGAGAGGATTAAAGTGGCACCAATTGATGCCTTTGGTTAAAACATTTTTGCATCTCCAACCCCCTGACCTCATGATTGTGCGCTGTGGTGGCAATGACCTAGGCACATTGACTGGGGTAGGTCTGGAAATGCTAATGAAGGACACCTTTGCACAATTGATGTTGCTTTTGCCTCAAACTGTCTTTGTATACTCTGATATATGCTACAGACAGAAATGGAAGTGGTCAAATCAATTCTGTCCACAGATTGAGAAAGCTAGAAAAAATGTCAAAGCTGTTTCTGCTAACCTCAGAGACCATAGGATGGGCTCCATCTATAACCACAATCTACGTTTTGATATGGATGGCATCTACAGAAGTGATGGAGTACACTTCACAGATCAAGGAAACAGAGTCTTTCTCAACAACCTAAAGCTGTGCATCCGCACTTACATGTAGCAACAACAAACTCATCTCAATCTCTAGGAAGAGGCCGCCACCTGGTAACCAGTTACTTCAACTGCAACAAGCTTTCGCACCTTTTTAACCTTTTTTTAACAATTGTATTAATTTGAATGCTTTTTAATTCACAAAAGTAAAATTTACCGCATTGAGCACTCGCCGTCTAGAGCGCTCCAGCAACTTCCTGCCTCCCTCCAGGGTTCCAATCACGTGGGCCATAAGGAGGGGCTTAGGCAATCAGCTGGCATAAATGCCGGCTGCAGCGCGAGAGCGGGCACTCTAGGAAGAGGCCGCTACCAGGTAACCAGTTACTTCAACCGCAACGAGCTTTCACACCTTTTTAACCTTTTTTAACAATTGTATGAATTTGAATGCTTTTTAATTCACAAAAATAAAATTTACCGCATTGAGCACTCGCTGTCTAGAGCGCTGCAGCAACTTCCTGCCTCCCTCCAGGGTTCCGATCACGTGGGCCATAAGGAGGGGCTTAGGCAATCAGCTGGCATAAATGCCGGCTGCAGCGCGGGAGCGCCGGCGGCGCACCGAAGGCGCGCCAAAGGCAAGCCCGTCTGCGCCCGTCCGCGCTCGTACGTGCCCAGGGCCCAGTTACTATACCCAATTTTATAAGTATTCCTCCCAAGAATGCTCCACTCTACTTCACTCACGGCCAACCCTGATAATATTGCATGCTTGCACCACAACAACATACTTCAGCCTCGAGACTCGCTCCCTGAGGTTAGCCAGCCCACAGCCCATCCCCATCGGCAACCGGAAAAAAAAGATGAGCGTAAGGCTATATCAATATTCTATCTCAACACACGATCCCTAGTCAGACACCAGCTGGAAATCTTTACCCTACTAGATTCGGAAAAACCTGACATTCTTCTGCTCACCGAAACTTGGCTCACTCCTGAAACCTCGCCCAACATTCTATCTGCTCTACCAAATGAATACTACATTCTGCAAACAAACCGTCCGCCAGGCAAGATGGGTGGCGGAGTAGCAGCTATCATCCAAAAGGATCTCAAATTCACTGCTCTCACCCCTCTCTGTCTCCCCGCAGTAGATAACGCTGTGATAAAACTGGAGTCCGACTCAGCCCCTCTTATGTGTATTACTTTATAGGCCCCCTCAGCACATGCCCCTGTTCCCCCACTCTATGGGAGAACAAGTTGCATACCTAGTAACAAACCATGCCAGAATCCTATTGATAGGCGACTTCAACTACTGGGAAAACGACCCTTAAGGAGGACCACAATCCACCGAGCTGACTGAATCTTTAAACAATATGAACTTCACCCAACAGATCTCTTCAGCAACCCACATAAAAGGGCACACCCTGGACCAACTTTGGACCATCAATTTGGTGGTAGCCGCACTATCCATCACACCCTGTGTATGGTCGGACCATTACCTGGTAAAATTCACTTTGAAGAACCCGACCACCGGTAAAATTCCTACTCATAGGGGAGGAATGGCGAGAAAATGGATCACCATTGACAATAACGATTTTAATACCACACTGGTCAACACAGCTCCCCACCCCACACCCGATGTCAACCTCCATGAGGAGACTATCTCAGCTTGGCTCTTAGTGGCCAGCAATGAACATGCCCCACTTAAACAAATTAGATTAACCCGCCGTCATGAGGCGCAGAGATGGTTTTCCCCAGAACTAAAACTACAAAAACTCACTCTCCGCCAATCAGAAAGGAAGTGGAGGCAGAATTATTCACACGCAGGAAAAATCACCTACCTAATGGCCTTGAAGGAATACAAAAAGGCAATCTCCACAGCTAAGGCGGCACATTTCTCCTCTAGAATCCTAACCGCAACAACCAAGCTAAAGAAATCTTCGCAATCGTAGACAAACTGTCCAACCCAGAGAGAGTACTAAGTAAACCCACGCCATCGCAGGCCCTCTGCGACTCGCTGAACAACATTTTTATTGATAAAATCGTATCCATCAAAGCCAGTATTCCCCCGCCATACGTCTCCAGAAATCTCCCCTCCTACGCCCAGGAATCCTCACTCCCTCGACTCTTTTCCGCCCATTGACACAGACCTTACATGACCTACTGTCAAAGGTCAGATCTGGCTCCCCTTTGGACCACTGCCCCCCTCATGTCCTAAAAGCGCCTTCACCGCCTCCCCAGACCCTGTTCTCGCACTGCTAAACAACTCCCTGTCTCAGGGCTGTGTCCCCAATGCCTTCAAGGAGGCTATAGTGGTCCTCCTCTTAAAGAAGCCAGGGGCCGACCCCCAGATGCTGGCAAACTACCGCCCCATCTCCTTGCTCCCTTATCTGGCCAAGGTATTGGAAGTCCATGTTGCAAAATGCCTGTCCAATTTCATGGAACAGACTGAGTTCCTTGACCCACGCCAAGCCAGTTTTCGTCCAGCCCACTCCACGGAAACAGTGATACTGGCGGTACTGGACTCTCTACGAGAAAAGGCTGACAGAGGCACTCCCCAGGCCCTGGTGCTGTTAGATCTCTCGGCCGCATTTGACACAGTCGACCATGATATATTGGCAGACCGTGTCAGTGGCAGGCATCCAGGGCCCAGCCCTTAGATGGATTAACTCCTTCCTGAAAGACCGCACTCAGGTAGTCCGTATTGGCCAGTTCACAGCCCCCAAACTCAAAACCACATGCGGGGTCCCACAGGGTTCCTCGCTCTCCCCGCACCTGTTCAACCTTTACCTTCTCCCACTGATCAGATCCTTGAAGGAAAGAAGAGTGGTCACTTTCAATTATGCCGATGACCTCCAACTAATGTTTACAATTGATAACTCCCCCCAGTCAATATCTGACTTTCAGTCCACCATGAAATTCATTCGTCACTGGATGGACCACATTCACTTAAAACTAAACTCAGGCAAAACTGAACTGGTTCTGACAGGTGGTGGCCACAATCAGTGGGGCCCTCATTACTGGCCAAACAAATTAGGTCCCCCCCTGTCCCTCCCCCTCAGTGAAAAGCTTAGGGGTTACCATAGGCAACGACCTTTCCCTAAAATCTCATGTAGGCTCGGTGATTTCCACCTGCTTCCTTCAGTTGCGAAAAATTAGAAAGATAAGCAGGCTACTGACCCAAGCAGCTCTGGTACAGGTCCTGATAGCCATGGTCCTATCACGTCTAGACTACGCCAACGCAATATATCTTGGTCTACCACTTGGCCTTACAAAACGGTTACAGATGGTACAGAACCAAGCGGCTAGATTGATATACAAACAGCCCAGGTGGCAACATGCCTCCCCTCTTCTTAGGAAGCTGCACTGGCTCCCTATCCCCCAACGCTGCATATTCAAAGTTGGCTGCCTGGTGTTTGAATCCCTGAATGGCCGGAGCCCTAAATTCATAGATAGCCTCATTTCTCGCTACACTCCTTCACGAAACCTCCGCTCGGCACAGCTCCAACTTTTGACTGTCTCCACCTTCAAGCTGAAGCGCCAAGGGGGATGCAGGTTTGCAACTCTGGCCCCCCGTCTGTGGAACTCCATCCCCCTGGAAATCAGGTCAAGCACTGACCTACTGAGATTCAGAAAGTCTCTCAAAACTTGGCTTTACATCCAAGCATACGAATGAACTGCTTCAGGGTCGGCACCCCCCTAGTACCCAGCGCCATGAAACCAACCGGTGTACGAGCGCTTTATAAATCATTTTTAACATAACATAACATAACATAATGAAAACAAGGGCTCTTTTTAGAGCCACCGTATAACATAATAGTGAATATAATTTTTTTTACATATACATATTTTTTATTTTTTGGTGGATTCGCGCACCCGACACATCTGCCAAAGCATGAATTCAATGTACTACAACACAATACACTTTTCAAGTTTAACTATTAATTTTATATATTTTTAACAACTCTATCAATTGTAATCTTGTCATTAACTTCAATCATAGTAACTCTTTAAAACAACTTCACAAATACAACACTACCTTCTAAATTATATACTACTTAATTATATATTTAAGGTGAATTCGCAAATCTAAAGCGACGTTACATGGGGGCCGTGCTGAGAGCTGCGTTGGGGTCGCAACTCCAAACTCAAAAGAAAACAAAAACGCCCCACTTTCATTATTCGCTGTTCGCCCCCGGGGATCCCATCCCCCGGGGCCTGCCAGCATTTATTAAATTTTTTTAAATTAGGAGGGGGACCGCGTGGCCCCCCTCCTCAGGGCAATAATGGTCCTGGGGACCCCATCTCCCGGGGCCTGCCACCATTTTTTAAACATAAATAATGAGGGAGACCGCGTGGCCCCCTCCTCAAGCCAATAATGGCCCAGGGACCCTATCCCCTGGGGCCGGCTACCATTTTCTTTTTTTTAAAAAGGAGGGGGACGGCGTGGCCACCCTCCTCAGGCCAATAATGGCCCCGGGGACCCCATCCCCGGGCCTGGCCTCAGCATTGGGGACCGTGGGGGAGCCCCAATGCCCCCACGGTCCCTGCCGGCTCCCCGCCTCCTGTGGGAGCCGGCATTGCTTTTGGGCAAGGGGAGCTACTAACATGCAGCTCCCCTTGCCCAAAAGCAATTCTGCTTTGGTACGTTGAAGCGAGAGCAGGTTTCCTGCTCTCGCTTCAATGTAGCAACGCAGTGTTTGCTATAGCAGGGCGGGAGCCGTGCTCCCGCCCCGCCATAGAAAACAGCAATGTCCTGAGGGTGGGCACCCTGGGACATTGCAGGAGCTGGCCCTGGGGGGTGGCGGTCCCCAGGGCCACTGAGGGCTCCAAGAGGGGGGCTGCGCGGCCCCCATCCCTTTGTGAAACTAGCACCATGGAGGTGGTGGTCCCCGGGGCCGGGGGTCCAAAACGGACCCCCGTATTTACATATTCAATGTCCCAGGGAGGTGGTGGTCCCTGTGGCAGTGTGGGTGGGCTCGCGCCCCCACACTAATTATTTGACAAAGCCCTGGGAAGGTGATGGTCCCCGGGGCTTGGGGGCCCGCAAGGCCCCTCACCCTATTTTAATAAAGCCCAGGGGAGGTGGTATCCCCGGGGCTGCAGGGGGAGGCTGCGTGCCCCCCAACACATTATGCATAAAGCCACGGGGAGGTGGCAGTCCCTGGGGCTGCGGGAGCCCCCGCAGCCCCCGATATATAATTACACATTGCCCCCGGGACCCCGGGGGCTTAAGGAAAACGAAGCGTGGGAGACCGCGCTTCGTTTTTTAAAAAATTTCTCAGCGGTATTCGTGCACCCAGCGCGACTTCCGCCGAAAAAAATAATAATGCTTTTTTTGGCCCTGGGGGTCCCTGTGGTACCCCCTGACCAGCCCTAAGGGGTCAGGGTGTTTCTACCCTGAACCCTTTCCTACATTTACAACCTTTTTCTACCTTTTTGATATGACTCGGTTCTACCGAGTCACAAAATGGCAGCCAACACACTTTGGTTTGGAGTGTTGGCAGCCAATAAGAATGAAGCTCGTGCTCGGGAGGATTCGCGACTCCTCCTCGTGCTTTATTTTTTGAATTTCTCAGGAACTACTGAACGGATTTACACCATTTAAAAAAAAGGTCGCTTTCTGAACCAAGAGCTGCCTTATTGCCAAATTTGGTGTAATTCCGTTCAGCAGTTCGGGCTGTAGCCTGTTCCAAAAATTCCTATGAAAATTAACATGGAGAAAACCCATTTTAGGGCCCGCCCTTTTTTCTCGGCCCCCACTTGACGAATCATCCCAAAGCTTTCAAAACAGGAGCTTACCTGAGCGCTTCATTAGTTTTGAAGAATTCGCGAAGATTCGTCAAACAGCGCCAAAGATATGGGCAAAAGAAAAAACGCTTTTACTATGGAAACTAGGTCCTAACTATAACTACCTACTGGCGACCGCCAGTAGGTATATATATATATATATAATAGAGAATGCGACCCAGCTTCCAAAGATGAAAAGCAACAGTATACGCATTTTAATGATGAAGAGTTTCTTTATTCAAATACAGCAGTGGCACAGAGCCCGACGTATTTTGGCAATGCTTCGCTTGTTCACGCCGAGATATCGCCGAAATGCGTTGGGCTGTGTACCGCTGCTGTATTTCAATAAACACACTCTATCACTATAATGCGCATACTGCAGTTTTTCATATTAGGAAGCTGGGTCGTAATCTCTAAGCTATCAGCATCTCGCACCAGAGTATGCACCCCGTGCTACGTAGCTGAGAGATAAGGTGAGAACTGTCCTTTATATATATATATATATATATATATATATATATATATATCTCAAAACAATACCCTTGCAGGCATAGAGCGACGCACAAATTATGCAAAATAGATGCAGAGAACTCTGGGTAGTTGCCAAGTTTAGGTGGAAGGCAGCTCCTGTATAGAGCACCCTCAATACCAGCGACACTCTAAATTTGCTCACCTCAAATGTCTGCTTTTCTATCAAAGTTTTTAAGCATAGGATTAGCTAAGTGCTATCCACGCCAAGATAGAAACGGACAAAGTCTTTTGCCATTTCTACAGCAAAGTCTTTAAGCATAGGAATACCACAGTGCTATCCATGCAAAGCTGTAAAATGACAAAAGCCATTTACCATATATGTATATATGTGTATATATGTATATATATATATATATATATATATATATATATATATATATATATATATATATATATATATATATATATGCTCCACAATTCTTGCTCCTCCACACGGCAAAGAGATTCACGGCATCATTAGCGAAAGGTACTTTTTTTGATTATTTATTTATCACACCATAGTGCAGACAATTTCGGATGGTCTACGCGTTTCGGCTCCCAGCCTTCTACTGGACCATAGAGTCCCTCTGTCTAGAGCATCTTAAAAGTGCTCATGTGCATTAACCCTTCATTGCTTTTTATTGCAATACATCAGTAGACTGCTAATCTCCATTTTCAGTCAGTGGCAAATTTTGTAAGCCATTTTGAAGTGTGCTTTTAAAGTACAAACAATTCATTTCAATATATTCCTTCTAATGGCATTAAAGAGTTGGTATAAAAGTGCAGGTGCATAAATTTTCCAAAAATAATAATAGAAATTCGATACATTATTTATCAAAGTAAAAACACAATCCTAGTAATTTCATATTGATTTTGATGTGAGGTTTTTTAAAAAGGTTAGAATACACTAGAATTATAGGAATGATATATATTTTTTTTAGCAAATGAGAATCAACTATTAATAACATTTAATTTTAAAGTGATCCGTGCAATTGATAGGATGTAGGTGAAAAAAGTTTCTATTATATTTAATTAAAAATCAACATTCTCTTTTCAATTAATAGTAAAGTACATTATAATTGATTTCTATATCATTCCATTATTCTAATTCTAAAGGGATGTTAAAAACCTTGTCTTGCCAAATTTCAAAAGGGTTTCTGTATTATTTGTTATAATGATCAATTCCCATATATATATATATATATATATATTATCTACTGGCGGTCGCCAGTAGATAGTTATAGTTAGGACCTAATATCCATAGGAAATCCGCGACATTCTATTTGAAATAACGTTGGCGCCGGTTGACGAATCTTCGCGAAAGTTTCCAACTTGTTGGGGCGCTCCGGTCCGCTCCTATCCTGAAAGTCTCGGGGTGATACGTCAAGCGGGGGCCGAGAAAAAGGGGGGTCCCAAAACGCGTTTTCCCCATTCATTTTTCCATAGGAACCTTTAGTCGCAGCTACAGCCCGAACTGCTGAACGGAATTACACCAAATTTGGCAAAGAGGTAGCTCTTGGTTCCAGTGTCATGCCTTTTGCTTAAATGGTGTAAATCCGTTCAGTAGTTCCTGAGAAAATCAAAAGTAAAGTCACATATATATCTATGGGCGCGTAGGGTCCGCGTACCCTCCCGATCACGAGCTGTATGCTAATTGGCTGTCAAGTGGCTGTCAACACTCCAAATCAGGAAGTGTTGGCAGCCATTTTGTCCCTCGGTAGAACCGAGGGACAGAAACAAGTGCGCAAAGCGCAAAAAGGGGGCAGGGTAGAAACACCCTGACCCCCTAGGTCTGCTCAGGGGGTCCCACAAGGACCCCCTGGGCAGAAAAAAGCATTTTTTTGTTTTTTTTAAATTGGCGGGATGCGCTTAGGGTGCGCGGATCCCGCCGAGAAAAAAAAAAAGAAATAAGTGCGCAAAACGCACAAAGGGGGCAGGGTAGAAACACCCTGACTCCCTAGGTCTGCTCAGGGGGTCCCACAAGGACCCCCTGGGCAGAAAAAAGCATTTTGTACTAAAAAAAAATCGGCAGGATGCGCTTAGGGTGCGCGAATCCCGCCGGAAAAAAACAAAAACGAAGCTGGTCTCCCGCGCTTCGTTGTTAACTGGCCCCGGGTGGGCCAAGTCCCGGGGGCATGGGGGTATTTATAATATGTGGGGGGCCTCTAAGGCCTCCCAAGCCCCGGGGACCGCCACCCCCGGGGCTTTAAAAATAAATGGTGCGGGAGGGCTCTCGGCCCTCCCGCAGCTCCCGGGACCGCCACCTCCCGGGGCTTCTTTAATTATTTAATTATAAATTTACCTGTGTGGGGGCTCGAGCCCCCACACGCCCGGGGACCGCCACCTCCCCGGGGCACTAAAAATGTCAATATGGGGGTCCATTACGGACCCCCAGAGCCCCAGGGACCACCACCTCCCGGGGCTTTGTCAATGGAGGGAAGGGGGCCGCGACGCCCCTCCTGGAGCCTGTAATGGCCCTGGGGACCACCACCCCCAGGGCCGGCTCCTGCAGTGTCCCGGGGTGCCTACCCCGGGACACTGTAGTTTGCTATGACAGGACGGGAGCCTCGCGGCTCCTGTCCTGTCATAGCAAGCTGCTTTGGATATTAGGCGAGAGCAGGAAACCTGCTCTCGCCCAATATCCAGACAAGTGCTTTTCACACGGGGAGCTGCATGTTAGCAGCTCCCCATGTGGAAAAGCAATGCCGGCTCCCAAGGGACGGGGGAGCCGGCGGGACTGTGGGGGATTGGGGACCCCCCACAGTCCCCAACGAAGAGGGCCAGCCCGGGGGATGGGGTCCCCGGGGCAAGTAGTGGCCCGGGAGGGGGGCCACGCGGCCCCCCTCCCCACAAATAATAATAAAAAAAAATAAATAAAGGCCTGCCCCGGGGGATGGGGTCCCCGGGGCTAAAGGAGGCCTGAGGAGGGGGCCACGCAGCCCCCCTCCTTAAAAATATATTTAAAAGTGTGGCCATGCCCCGGGGGATGGGGTCCCCGGGGCAGGATTTGGCCATGGGAGGGGGCCACGCGGCCCCCTTCCCGTTTAATAAAAAATAAAAAAGGGATAAAGCCCTGGGGGATGGGGTCCCCAGGGCCCAAAAATAGGAAAAAGTAGGGGGCCACACAGCCCCCCTTGGGGGAAAAAAAACAACAAAAAAAAAACGATTGTGCCGCAGGCCCGCCCCCTTCCTATACCACTCTGCAAACGCGCCCCTGGCGCGTTTGCAGATGGGGAGCGAATTCCCCTTCAATACTGGGGTCCCTGGGGGCCAACTAGCCCACCAGGAACCTCCAGTATGCGCCAGGGGCTGCGTTGCAGAGAGGTGTACAGAGGCCACGCCCCTTTTACACCTCTCTGCAACGCAGCTCTGTGGCGCTTTTGGAGGTACATGGTGAGCTAGTTGGCCCCCAGGGACCCTCAGTATTCAAGGGGACTTAATCCCCCAACTTAAAACGCGCCACGGGCGCGTTTGCACAGTGGTGAAGGGAGGGGCGGGGCTTCAGGTGACATGTGTGCAAACAGGCCCCGTGGCGCGTTTTAAGATGGGGAATTAAATCCCCTTCAATCCTGAGGGTCCCTGGGGGCCAACTAGCCCACCAGGTACCTCCAGTAAGCGCCACGGAGCTGCGTTGCAGAGTGTTGTAAAAAGGGGCGTGGCCTCTGAACACCTCTCTGCAACGCAGCTGTCTGGGGCATACTAGAGGTATCTGGTGGGCTAGTTGGCCCCTAGGGACCCTCGGGATTGAGAAGGAATTAATTCTCAAACTTAAAACGCGCCACTGGGTGTGTTTGCAGACATGTCACCTCAGGCCCCACCCCTTCCTTCACCATTGTGCAAATATTCCTCTAAAATCAGCCGAACTACGAATTCCGATTTACTCACCTGTTATCAGGAGAGACCTCAGTGCTGCATCTTTGAGCCCAGTACTGATCCTGAAAAGTAATTTTAACCGTACTTACCAGCAACTTGAATTTCCTTCCATAGGCTAACATTGACTGGTTTCACTTGGAAATTCTTCTAAGTGTGAAGTTTTGGAACTTTATAATATTCCTCTAAAATCAACCGAACTACGAATTCCGATTTACTCACCTGTTATCAGGAGAGAACCCAGTGCTGCATCTTTTAGCCCAGCACTGACCCTGAAAAGTAATTCTAACCGTACTTACCAGTAACTTATATTTCCTTCCATAGGAATCCATTGTCTGGTTTTCAGCAGAAAAGTTTCAAAGTGTCGATTTTCACAAACTACAAATATTCCTTAAAAATAGCTTGTATGACTTAAACGCATTCTTTCAACTGTTTACAGGAGATGCACCAGTGCTGGATCCAGGATCCAACACTGAGTAAGAAAAAGTAACGATAACACTACTTACCTGCTAAGTGAATTTCCTCCCATAGGATAACATTGGTGATTCTATGTGAAAAAGTTTCTAAGTGTCAACTTTTAAAATACAATAATATTCCTTAAAAATCACTACTGTAACCAAAACGCTTTTACTCAACTGTTTACAGGAGATGTCCCAGGACTGAATCTAGGATCCAGTCCTGTGGTTAGAAAAGTAATCCATAAAGTAACTAATTGCATTTAACTAGAAATTCACATTGAGCTCAATGTTGCATTGTGTTTGAAATTGTGTTGCCCATTGCAACAACTGTAACTACTGTACTTAAAAGTCTATTGCCTATTTGCAAAGTATTTAAACTAAAGTAATTCATTCCGAGAAAGTATATTTTGTAATGTAATGTATAATGTAATTACAATGTAATTAAAAAATAAAATATCTAAAAATAAATAGTTTAAAAAAATGTAGTAAATCAGTATAAAAAAAATATATAACAATTAATACATTTAAAAATTGTCATTTACAAAACCTTTGAAATTCACTGAAAAAAACCATAGGTTTCAGACATGTTATAGTTAGGAATTAGCATTTAAAAAACCTTTGAAATTCACTTAAAAAACCATAGGTTTCAGGCTTGTTATAGTTAGGAATTAGCATTTTAAAAACCTTTGAAATTCACTGAAAAAACCATAGGTTTCAGGCCTGTTATAGTTAGGGTTTAGCATTTAAAAAACCTTTGAAATTCACTGAAAAAACCATAGGTTTTAGGGAAAGTTTTAGTTAGTTGGACATTGCACTCGTACAAAACCCGTGAAATTCCCCCGTTATAGTTAGTTCAGCTAACTATAACTCGCGCTCCCGCAATGCACTGCTGATGACGTCACATATTACATCACTCATGACATGGTCAGTGACATCACTGATGACATCACTGATGACATCATCCATGTGAGAATTTAATGCATCTTCTCACACCCTAATATAACTTTCGATACACCCACTCTAAATTACAGACTGCCATTCTCAAAACCATACACACTCCAATACCAATAAGTACATACCCACTCACTGATTCTTAGGTCTACACACACACATCTACTCACTCACCCGTACAGTCACTCATACTTACAGTCACTCAGTACAGGACTATCATATGCACTCATACACCTATATAAACACTCACACAACGCAACTCATCCATAGAGGTACTCACACACCTAGTCAGTCATGCAAATAATTAATCACACTCCAATTTACTCACCTATACAGTTATACACACCAGCTCACTTATTCATAAAAATACTAGCACATTCTTACGCTCCTATGCAATCACTGATGCAAGCACACACTCATCCATATAGCCACTCTCACAATCACACACTCTCACTTATAGCCATTTATATACTCCAACACACATATATACTGCCTTTCACATATGTAGTTACTCACACATGTACCACTGAGATATACATTCAATCACTAACACACCCATACACACACTCACCCACCCATACAGTCCATCACAGACGCACTGTTGAAACCATGCACCCAGTGAATCACCCATCTATGCACAGAGTCACACACACCCCACCCACACAAACACTGAGGCACCCATATAGATACTCAGAGAACCAATCCATAACCCATATAGACACTCATTTAGCTAGTCAGAAACCCATGCAGCTGCTTACACAACAACAGACAGACGGATACAGACATTCACACAGTTTAGTCACTCACCCATGCATCCAGTAAGATACATTTAATCACTCACTTATAGACTCAGTCACGCACCTACTAAATCATCCATTCAGACGCTTATACACCCACTCATTCTTCAATACGCCTTTCCCTATATATATTAAACATATTTAAACTTTACAGAAACACACAGTCACTGGATGATGTCAGTGATGTCATCAGTGATGTCACTGACCATGTCATGAGTGATGTAATATGTGACGTCATCAGCAGTGCATTGCGGGGGCGCGAGTTATAGTTAGCTGAACTAACTATAACGGGGGAATTTCACGGGTTTTGTACGAGTGCAATGTCCAACTAACTAAAACTTTCCCAAAAACCTATGGTTTTTTCAGTGAATTTCAAAGGTTTTTTAAATGCTAAACCCTAACTATAACAGGCCTGAAACCTATGGTTTTTTCAGTGAATATATATATATATATATATATATATATATATATATATATATATTCAATGATAAAATCAAATGTTAAACCTTGGGTTAAAATGTAGCCACACTACATTAACTATAACTCACATCTTCTCCATGCACTGTTTATACCCTTTTATATTATATCACTTACACCATGTACAATAATAGTATTTATAAGAACAGTTATGAGATTGTAAACAACATCTTTTGGTAGAACACAGTGCATGGCAAAGTGGCGTTTTATAGTTAATGTAGTTGGCTACCAAGTTGAATACATTGTGTATGGAGGTGTGCGAGTTAGAATAATTTGATAGTATTGCATACATTATACATTAAAGGAATAAGTATAAGATCGGAAATTTATATTTTTGTGTACTTTGAGATTGTTTGGTAGATAAAGAATAAATAAAGTGATATAAATTTAGTTTGGTGCATAAATTATAAATTTAAGCTACAACTATGATTTTAGAAGTTGTTGTTTTTGTGTGTTTTAACTTTGGTTTGTATAGAAAGAATAAATAATGTTTTTCTAACTATAACAAAGGTTTAACCTTTTTTTTTATTAAATGTCAATGTTTTTTCTACTTTTAATAAAAATGTGTTTCACATCATGGAGTTTACTGTTGTCAAGTGAAGTGCCATTGTGTGTGGTACGCTACAGTGGAGGAGAGTGTTGTTGCAGTGTATTGTCATAGAGTATCGTGCTGTTAAGTCGAGTAGAGTGGGGTTGAGTACAGTGTAGTGTGGTACAATGGGGCGGCGTACAGTGAATTAGTGTACAATGGATGGTGTACAGTGGAGTGGACTAGAGTGGGGTGTCATAGAGTAGAGTGGAGTGGTGCAGCATACAGTGGAGTAAATTGTTATATAGTGCAGTGATGTATTATATAGTACAGTGATGTGGAGTGCATTAGAGTGGACAGGTGTAGTGAAGAAATGAGTAAAGTGTTATACATTGGAGTGGCATCTTGTACATTACAGTGGAGTGGCGTGTCGTATATTATTGGAAAGTGTTGTATAGTGGAGTAGAGTGTTGTACTCTGGGGTTTAGGGGCATAGAGTGGAATAGAGGGTTGTACAGTGTAGTGTAGGAGCATAGAGTGGAGTACTGTGTTGTATAGTGGCACGGAGTGTAGTATAGTCTTGTAGAGTGGAGTTGCATAGAGTGGAGTAGAGTGTGGTAGAGTGGGGAGGTGTGGAGTGCTGTACAGTGCCAATGAGTAGAGTAACGTGGCATGAAGTGGAGTAGAGTAGAGTGAAGTGCAGTCCAGTGGAGTGGCATATCATAGAGTGGAGTAGCGTATTGTAGAGTACAGTGGTGTCAAGTCAAGTAGAGTGGAGTGGATAAGCATACAGTGCAGTAAGATACTGTAGAGTGGAGTGGTGTGTGGTGCAGAGGGGTGAACTGGTGTGTTGTACAGTGTATGAAAGTATCATAGAGTGCAGTTGAATAGAGAGTCAGAGTGGATTAAAGTGTTTTACAGTATAGTAGCATGGAGTAAAGTAGAGTGCTATATAGTACGGTAAAGTGGAGTGGGATTGACTGTCTTACAGTTGAGTGGCATAGAGAAGCATACAGTGGAGTGGCATAGAGTGCAGTAGTCCAGTAAAGTGGAGAAGTGTCTCATACACTAGAGTATATTAACTTGAGTGTAGCTTCATAGAGGGAGGTGCGTAGAGTGGAGTAGAATGCTGTGAAGTGCTATAGAGTAAAGTAGAATGCTCTACACTGGTGTTGACAGAAGTATATTGTTGTACAGTGGAATATCGTAGACTGAAGTGGAGTTGAGTGGAGTGCTGTACAGTGGAATGGCGTAGAGTGGAGTGTTGTAGAGTGGAAAACAATAATGTGGAATTTTATTAAGTGGATTGGGATAGAGTGTAGTGGGGTAGACTGTAGTGGCACACAGCGTAATAGCGTACTCTGGAGTGGGGTGAATGGAGTGTTGTAGAGCGGACTGGTGCTCAGTGGAATAGCATAGTGTGTAGTTGCCTAGAGTGTAGTGGCATAGAGTGGAGTGTCATATAATGGAGTAGAGTGGTGTAGAGTGGAATAACGTTGATCACACTGCCGTACAGTTTGGTGACATACGGAGGAGTGCCATGTAGTAGAATAGTGTAGAGTATAGTGGCATAAAATGGAGTGTCATGGTGGAATAGTGTAGAGTGTATTATCGTACAGTGGAGTGGCATATGGTGGGGTGGCGTAGAGTGGAGTGGCATAGAATGGAGTGGTGTACAGTGTAATAGCATACAGTGGATTGTTATGGAGTGGTGTATAGTGGTGTGGCATACAGTTGACTGGCGTAGAGTGGAGTGGCATAGATTAGAATAGTGTATAGTGCAGTGGTGTACAATGAAGTTGCATACAGTGGAGTGGCATACAGTGGAATAGCGCAGAGCAGATCATTCTTAACCTTTTGACTTCTGTGGACCCCCATTTTTTCATTACTCTGAGCCAGGGAGCCCTGTCTAAGCATTGTCAATGATTTGAACCACAAAACTATACACTAAACATACAGAACCAAGCATTCACAAAATAAATACACAAATTATGAAATATTTTAATTCACAAACAAATATAAATTTAAAAAAAACAGAATTTGAATTTGAATGGGAAGTTTGAATCTTTTCTAAATTCAATTTAGGCTACTCATAGTCCATACTACATCAGGCAAGCCCCTGATTTTTAAAACCATTTCTCTTGTTGTGTGCTGTGTGAAACTGACTGAATTTGCTTTATTGTGTACTGTTTGTCTTGCTGCCATATTCTGGGATAGCAGTCTAGTTGCTACCCAATAGTCTACATAAATAGCTAATACCAGCGAGGACGCACAGTTTCAACTCAGGCAAGGCCCTGATTTTTAAAACCATTCCTTTTGTTTTGTGCTGTGTGAAACTGACTGAATTTGCTTTATTGTGTACTTTTAACTCGTGCCATTACGCTTTCCCGTTTGCTGCAGTCTCTCAGGGCTCCTTGTGTGGAGAAAGCTCTTCTCGCCACACTTCCTGGTTGACCTGCCAACAATGTTGGATTAGCGGTCTAGTTGCTACCCAATAGTCTACATAAATAGCTGATGCCAGCGCAAATGCTTGGTTTCAGCTCAGGCAAGCCCCTGATTTTTTAAACCATTTCTTTTGTTGTCATGTTGTGTGAAACTTGCCACACTTCCTGGTTGACTTGCCGCCATAATCTGGGTTAGCAGTCTAGTTGCTACCCAATAGTCTACATCAAGGTTCTCCAAAGTCTGTCCTGGAGGGCTGGATCCATGCCAGATTTTTAAGATAACTACATTTATCTAAATGTGGATATGGGAAAAATCTGGCCCTCCAGGACCGACTTTGGAGTACGCTGGTCTCCATAAATAGCTGATTCCAGCGCGAATGCACTGTATCAGCTCAGGCAAGCCCCTGATTTGTAAAACATTTCTTTTGTTGTGTGAAACTGAATATGCTTTATTGTGCACTTTTAACTCGCGCTGTCACGCTTTCTGGTCCACCTCAGCTGTTTGTGCAGCAGAAGTTCTTCTGTACTTGCCACACTTCCTGGTTAACTTGCCGCCACATTCTGGGTTAGCGGTGTAGTTGCTATCCAATAGTCTACATAAATAGCTGATGTGGGTGCAGATGCATCACTGGCACGCTGAAGGTGCACCTAAGGCAAGCACCAGGAGCCAGTACCTCTGCCTGTTTGGGATCTTCTAATAGGCATTATACCTCTGTGGAGCTATTGCAACTGATGCCTACTACTTTGAGAGATTGCTCTGGACCTATCCCAAGAGGTATAGGGATGTGGTAAGTGTGGGTTTATGTTCATGGCCTCTTTGACAGCGTCACAAGGGGGAAGTGATCTTTTCCCATCCCCTTTTGTGGTGCGCAGCTACTCGCTTAACTGATTCTCTTTAGTTAAGCATAAATTAGAGATGTCTGACTTCTTGATTGACCATCCGCCAGTCACCATTTTCTTAACTGAGACATGGTTAACAAAAAGTTTGATGGCTGATGTACTTACTGCTATCCCCTAAGACTATGCGATAGTCAGGTTGGATAGACAGACACAAAGGGTAGGCGAGATAGAATACATTTTTAAACAGACCATCCCTTGTACATTTGTAGAGAGAACACTTATAGGCAGTGAGGCAGGCTTTTTCACTTTCACTCAATCCAACAATTTTACTCTAGCAGGCTTTCTGATATATTGCCCTCCGAGTACGGCTTCTGATTTCACAGCAGTCTTGGCAGACACCTTGCCTTCACTCTCTCTAGGATATGCCAACTCCATAGTCATAGTTGATCTTAATCTTCACCTGGAGAACGAAACGTGCCCGGTGGCTGCCATGTTGGGTGTTGACCTGGAAGCCCTTCAGTTTAGTCAGCTGGTAAGTGCCCCTAGAAATAGATTGGGGCACATTTTGAATCCCATTTTTTCTAACTCTACCAAACTGGTAGTGGATCCACCCATTCCTCTTATATGCTCTGACCATTGTGCCATTCCTTTCCAGGTTTCTCTGACTACACCATCGCAAACATCTAACGCAGTCAAGCAGGTTAAGAAACAGAAATGGGTTAAGGTTACACCTGCTGCTTTTATAGAGGTGTTAGCAGTAACCCTGGGCGTAATACTTCCCTACGCTCACGGAGCATGCAAAGTTTGTGCTACTACGCACTACGCAAATTGCACGTAGCAGAGTGAAAAACTGTGCTAATTGACGTAGCGTAGCAGCAGTATAACAAACACCTACAAATGCTTTGATAAAGGAATTTTCTATGCTAAAAAGCATATAACCAATTCACAAAAGTGAACTTTGACAATGAAAATATCAAGCAATGAGAGAGGTGATGATTTTGGGGTCCCCCCTAACCTAGGGGGAGGACCAAGCAGATGCCTTGAACACAAAAAGCATATCATGTGAACGATTCATTGGTGGCCCCTTCCTCCTAGGACCACCCCAAGCACAGTTATGGGCAAAAATACAATCCCAACCAAAGGCCCTGCAAAGCATTATGGGACGAGATTAGCAGTGGGCAGTGAATATTATAGTGTCCAATATCAAAATAATTCTACAAAGAGCTGCAGTTCAACTAGTCGTTACTAGATGTCCCTCACGAGTCAAATGCAAAAGCATTGAAATTATTAATACATCAAGCTGCAGTTCCACTAGTCGTTACTAGATGTCCCTCACGAGTCAAATGCAAAAGCATTGAAACCCTTTGCATTTGACTCGTGAGGGACATCTAGTAACGACTAGTGGAACTGCAGCTCTTTGTAGAAAACCAGGAGCCGTGGAGGCGGAAATAGTCCCACCTCTCACCTTCCGACCATTCCTCCACGCTGATCAAGCAGCATGGGCGATTTGTCCCAGGGGAAAGGAAGGAAAAAAGGAAATAAAAACCTGGGAGAAGTCGTCAGCACAGCAGGGCAACAGGACTACCTTTAGAAGGGCTAAGACATGGGATGGGGTCAGTCTCTCTTTGGTTGGACTGCTGGTACCACCACTCTCTGGAAAACACAACCACACAGGGAACAGGTAATTTGCAGGAAACCATGCAGCAGAGGAGAATTCTATTCACACTCAGATAACCCTAACAACCCCTCCCCTTCTTCCCTTTTTCATAAGTCCAGGGAAGGTGAACGACTGATCAGGGGCGAGGATCCCTATTAGAAGTCATAGGAGATAGGTTCCCACTGGCAGCAGCAAGGAAAAGGTATTTTCTCAGAGGAAGTCCAGAAAGAACCTTGTGTTTGTTCCCAAAAGGACACGTCCCATAAGGAAACAGAAAATACCCCAACAAGAAACCAAGTCTATAAGTTCATAGGACAGTGCAGTGACCCAAAATCAAAAAAAAAGGACATATGGTTTTATGGGAAATCCAACCAGGCAGGGACAGTGAAGGGTGTGTGAAAAGATGCCAAAATTCAATAGTCACGAACTCTGACCGGCTTCCACAGTCTCCAAAGAAAGGAACCAGGTGCATGTGTGGTGGAACGCCTGAACACACGGGTGTCACAGTGAAGAACTGCTCACGTAGTCCCAAAGGCAAGGAGGAGTGTGCGGTGGAATACCGGGCACGCGATCATCACAATGATGAACGCTCCAGAGGTCCCTGCAACAAGGAGGTGTGCGTGGGTGAATGCCGGGCACACAAGCGGCACAAAGAGGAACCACTCCAGTGCTCCCAACCACAAGGAGGTGTGTACGGTGGAATGCCGGACACACAAGCGTCACAAAAAGGAACGGCTCCAGCAGTCCCACAAACAAGAAGGTGTGCATGGGGAAATGCCAGGTAAACACAAGCATCATGAAGAGGAACCGCTCCAGCTGACCCTGCTACAAGGAGGTGTGCACAGCAGAAGGCTGTACACACAGATGCAAGAGGGCGAAGCACAAATCCTCCTGCCCCCAACCGGAAGAAACAACTTAAAGCCAAGCACCTTGGCAGCGAATAACGTGCATTCTTTTAGGCGCCCCCCCCAAGTCACATGAGAGGTGTTAAAGGAATCTTCACGCCGTACTCTCGCAAGAGTATGTGGTCAAGGAACGTAAAATAAAAAAAAGAAAAAGGAAATACAGATGTCGGAAGAAGACACCGAAAAGAAAAGGGTAGGTAAGTCAATCATTCCGTGTTAAAGAGTGGTACACAGATTTGTGAGGACTTGCATGAGAGTATTAAAAGACTCCCGAAATGTCACGTTCCCTGTAAGCCCCTTGGACATGCAGTCCGTGTGGTAACAGTATGGATAACAGGTGCACTTTGATCAAATTGCTCCCATCAGAGATCAAATGGTCAGATGCACTAAACCTTTGGCAGAGTGGTTTAATGATGAGCTTCTCATGGTAAAAAAAGACCTGCAACACTTAGAACGTGTTTGGCGCAGCCCAAATGATAAGGATCAATATTGTAGAGCCTTGAAGGAATACCACAAACAGATTAGGGCTACACGCCACTGTTTTTTAATGGAAAAAATTACGTGAGCACGAAGTTCCTCTCAGGAGCTGTTTTCCATTTCTATTGTGAAATCGTTATCCTCTTTGGACTGCATCTCAGCGTCTATAATATCCTCAGTAGATGGCTGTAACTTGATTGCTCAGTTTTTCTCAGACAAAGTCACCTTTAAATATGCTTCTTTCCCTGAGAAAGTCAGAGATGCTCCATGTCTTGAAGTCTGGTTTGAACCATCGGCTGATGGAGTAGTACTTTCCAGCTTTTCTCCCCTAACCACGGAGGATCCCCTTCCCCTGATGACAGAGGTTAAGTCAGGCTCACCATCTGGGGGGGCGTGGCCAACTGCCGGGCATGAAGGACGTGAGCTGAAAGAACTCCGTCTCCTACCCTGACACATAGCCGAATATCCTGCTAATTACTGGACCTGCAGAGCTAGGTCGACTACCCTGGCAATTCTGAACCCCTCGGGATCCTGAGGCCGTAATCCCTATCCTGTATACTTGCTGGGATCTGCCGGAATCGGGGCTGATCCTGAGAGACCTGCGACGAGACAGGGAAGAGGGCGGAGTCACGCATGTTCTGTGGCTGTCTCGACGGCTTTCACAGCCTAAATGGTGCTCCTGATGCTGCGGAACTAAGGCCGATGGGAGGATAAAGCGGCGACGCTTGTTCTGAGGCGGCAGCGGCGAGGGAGCAGACAGGCGCTGGACTTTCTACTTTGCTGCGCCACAGACACCGGGAGCAAAATGGCGGCGGCGGCCGGCCGAGCCCGGACTGGACGCGAAGAGAGCTGGTGACAAGTGACGCTCTGGTGAGGAATAAGCGCAGACACATCCTACTAGCGCGGCGGGGGGTGGGGGTCCACGGACACATCCCACCCCCCTGCCCTTTTGAGAAGTGGTTCTACGGGGGAGTAACTGCGTGCTGTGTGGTGCGATACGGAGCTTGACGGAGGAATGCTCCTCGCACGATAATACATATCGTTGCTCCCCGCCGTATGCGGAAACGGACCCCCCTGCACCGTATTGGGAGGTGGAGGCTTCCTTGCGCTGGCTCGGGCCGGAGGGACATGCTCCATTGTCGGTGCACTGGAAGAGAAGCTGCTGCCTGTTGGGCCTGCGGGAGCCTGTGACCCTGCCCGCCCTGCTGAGTGCCTGCGCGGATTGCGTACACTGGCGCTTTCCGCCTGAACTTGACTCTGGCTACGGAGTGAGACACACACTGGGGTGGTGAGCGCGATATGGCCTAGCAGCTGGGGCTGCCCTGGTGATTGCAGAGTTACAGTGGCTGACGTCCCTGTTGGTGGCCACCGGGAGTGTCGGGCCCGGGCCGGGTGAGGCTGGATACTTACGCCCTACGGAGCCTGTAACTCTGTAGGTAAACTGGGCGCGCCACTGATCTGTACTTCTCTGGCTGAGTAGGTGATGTGGGATAACGACCCCGAGACCCCCAAGAGACCATCCTGGGCCAGAGGCGGATAGGGGGCGAAGAGGCACGATGGGCCGCACCCGAAACAAGCAGGTGGACGCCACTGCAGATGTCACAACACAATCCACGCTGGGCGGTGATCCCTCTGGCGCTTCAGACGGTGACGTGATACCCCCTACGGGTGTGGACCCCCACGAGGCTAAGCTGGATTTAATATTGAAGGAAATCCGAGACTCCCGAATAGCGCTGGAATCACGCATGGGCACGATGTCCACTAATCTCAACTTATTACAAGCGGATCACAAAAAGCTCACCGATAAGGTCAAATCGAATAAAATGGCGTTGGACGATCTTATACCCCAGCAGTCCATGCATTTCACCCAACTTGAACAGTTCCAGCACCAATTGAAAGGCCTACAGGACAGGGTGGACGATGCGGAAGGACGGTCCCGCCGCAACAACGTTCGCATACTTGGCATACCGGAACGCAGCGAGGGATCCAACCCTACACAGTTTGTGGAGGACTGGCTGAGAGACCATGTAGTAAAGGAAGGCCTGACACCCCTGTATAGCGTGGAAAGAGCGCACCGAGTGCCTCCTAGACCTCCTCGACCGGGCGCGCCGCCTCGCCCGTTGATAGCGCGCATTTTGCACTACAAGGATCGCGACACTATCCTACGGGCTGCCAGAGAGAACGCTCCGGTGCGTTTTGAGAACCGGACAATCTCGCTTTACCCGGATTTTACGCCAGCAGTCCAGAAAGCCAGAGCAACGTTTTAGGAGTAAAGAAAAGCTTGCGCGACCGCAATTTGAAATACGCACTGCTCTTTCCAGCTCGACTGAAGGTTGTCTCTGGTCAGAAATCTTTTTTTTTAGAGCCCTGAGGAGGTGGCGGACTGGCTTGAAATTACTTTTACACCGGCGATGTCTCAGTCCTCGCTGCCATCGGGACAGCTGCGGAGAGCCTCCCCGATACGACCAACTGGACTTCCCCGATCGGATCATGACAATCCCACGATTACTGTGAACTCTGGCCCAAACTCGGAACAGATTACGACCAGCCAGAAGGATGCACTTCTCACGGCGGCGGCTTTGGCGGCTCATGATGCTCAGACTGCGGCGCCGTCGGAACACTCATCGGATGCTAACACGGTGCACTCTGAATCTGACACTAGCATAACACTGTTTCTGTCAATTACGGCCCAGGTGGCTAATGACTTCTAATACTGTGATCCGGAATGCCCGGGAGTGGTAATGTATATAAGTGATCTGCACTGTATGTATTGATATTGATGACTGCTTTGTGGTTTCAGGATACATGTGCCTTATAGGGAAGAGAGTTAATGTAACAAAGACATACTCGAGTGGATATAATGCTGATCCCACGAACTGACGCAGACTGGCCTACGCCCCCCCAGGCAACTGCGTTGACGCATTTTTTATTTGTAGTCCATGTTGGGCTATTGTTTTATGTTTGGTCCCCTGCTGTTCTATGGGGGACCTAGTATTGGGGAGTTATCATATGACGACATGCTCGGCCTTTTTGCAGCTTCTATCTATAGAGTTTCGGTCTCCACGGGTAGTACTGCAACTACGCTTCCTACTCCGCGATGGCATTACATAATACATACACCTACTGCACTTGGAATGTGAGGGGATTAGGCTCAATACATAAAAGACACCGGGTTCTGACACAACTTACTAGAAGGAAAGTAGCTATAGCCTATTTACAAGAAACTCATCTCAATGCTGGTGAGGCAGCTAAATTGCAAAGAAAATGGAAGGGACAATTATTCGCTACAACCTACTCAGCTTTTTCCAGGGGGGCGGCGGTGTGGATGCGGAACTCTGTCCCTTTTAAGCTCTTAGAACAGAAGATAGATATTAACGGTAGATATGTACTGCTTCATGGCCTACTGGACGGGACACATGTGGTTTTGGGCTGCATATATGCACCGAACACTGACCAGGATAAATACCTATCTACACTGGGTGCGGCCTTGACGGAATGGGATGCATACCCCTGGGTGCTAGGAGGCGACTTCAACGCTGTGCTAGACGTTGACTTAGACAGGTCTCATCCCCCGTTGCACGCTGCTGCAAGCAAAAGGCAAGCAGAGACACTTAGGGGCTGGGCAGAGGGATGGGAACTGCATGACGCATGGCGGGCGAAACATAATGGGCATAGAGAATACTCCTTTTATTCGCCACCACACAGATTACACACCCGAATAGATCGGTTCCTGTGCTCCGGCGCCCTGTTAGGGTCCATTACTTCAGTGCTTCATATGGGGAAAACCCTGTCAGATCATAACCCAGTGGAATTGACGATACAATGGGGCAGGGTTCCAGCTCCGATACCGACTTGGAGACTGCAACCTGAGATGTTGGAAGATTCAGTCTTTCGCAATGCCCTCTCAGAGGCGATTGCCCATTATTTTTCAGAGAATGCGGGATCTGCTAGCTCCCGTCAGATAGAGTGGGATGCCTTCAAGACGGTTATCAGGGGTGCGGCTATCAGCGCTAAGACAGGAGTGCGACTTGACCTTACTAAGCGACTTACGGAGGTGGAAGGTAGGCTGGCCGCGCTGGAAGGGGAGGCTGCAGGGACGAATGAACAATTGACACAACTGCGAGAAGCTAACATTCAGTACGCGGAGCTCCTTGAAGAGCTGCGTGTCATGGACTACCGGTTATATACGCAAAGACAACACACACAAGCTGACAGGTCTGGACCGTTACTGGCACGGTTGGTCCGAGACGCGCCCCTACCTACACCCATATTAGAAATCCGGAACGATGCAGGAATAGTGGTCAATACGCAATTAGACATTAATACCGCTTTTCGGGACTACTATGAACATCTTTATGGTCCACTGCCCATTCCTATGGACACTGACTTTGATTCATTCTTTGATGGCCTATGTATACCCCGACTTACACAATACCAACATGACGATCTACTACGACCAATCACAGGGGCGGAAATTCGACAGGCGATTAAGGCGTTACCACGTAATAAAACACCAGGGAACGATGGCCTACCGGCAGAATTTTATGCAATGTATGCTGACCTGCAGGCCCCTCATTTGCAGTGTCTTTATCACGAATCATTGCAAGGCGGCGGGCTCCCTGCTACTATATTGCAAGCGTTGGTGGTTTCACTATTAAAACCCGGGAGAGATGCTTTGCTTATATCGAGCTATCGACCCTTATCACTCCTTAACACGGATTATAAAATCCTGAGTAAATTGTTGGCCACTCGCCTTAACCAGTTTATCCCCGCACTAATACATTCAGATCAGTGTGGATTTGTACCTGGTCGGAGCACAGCACTTAACATCCGGCGCCTGCACCAGGTAATGTTAGGCACACACGACACAAGACGTATGGAAGGCTGCATATCCCTTGACCTACGGCAGGCGTTTGACTCCTTACACTGGGATTATATGTTTTATGCTCTTGCACGCTTTGGCATACCTGAAGAATACGTAGCATGGGTGCGCTTATTATACACGAACCCCACGGCGCGAGCACGCACTGGTCGGCACATCTCGGGACAATACGCCGTAGCCCGGGGAACAAGGCAGGGCTGCCCCTTGTCACCGTTGTTGTTCGTATTGGCGATGGAACCACTTCTACACAGACTCCGTGTTTTCGCAGTCTGTAAGGGTATAACACGAGGTCATACGTCCCACATTGTCTCGGCATATGCGGATGATCTTATATTATACATTAAAGACATGAGCGCTGACCCACACCCAATGCCCGCCATTTTTGAGTCATTCCAAGGTCTCTCTGGCCATCAATGCTGCCAAGTCGTACGCGTATTTCTTTGACAGCGCGGGGAGAGGAGGGCACTTTCGGTTCGGTTCCTGGTCCTTCCAAATAGCGCCTGATACCTTTAAATACCTCGGTATACAAATTTACCGCAATTCACCGGACCTACTGGATGGCAATCTGGGGTGGGCGATAGCGGCTCTCAGATCCCAAATTCAGTTCTGGGTCTCATTGCCCCTGTCAGTGGCGGGCAGAGTGGCTATCACAAAGATGGTGCTATTGCCAAGGCTCCTTTACTTCTTCACCAACCTGCCGTTGCTTGTCCCCCTGAGCACCTTTAAAGTGTTGAACTCGCTAATGACGGACCTAATATGGGGTGCGGGGCGTAGACGTATTAGTCTGGCGAAAATGCAACTTCCCGCGAAACAAGGAGGGATGGAGGTGCCGGATCTACGTGCGTATTGCTATGCGGGCCAGCTGCAGTGGTTGGCGTACTGGCTTGCAGGACGCAACTTGCATGAGATCGATATGACATCAAGAGATAGGGACAGAGGGACCGTCCACAGACTCTTATTATCACAAGCCCCCCTGCTGAAGTCGACGCCTCACTTGCTGAAATTGGCTGTTGCTTACTGGCGGAGTGCAACGCGGTACACTGGCCAGAGGACACCATATGCTCCCACCGTTCCCTTGCTGGGTATCCCCACACGATCAGGGCTGACGTCTAGCCGTACCCTGCAGGCGTGGTCAGAGGCGGGCATTGCTACAGTAGGAGACTTTTTTACAGAGGGAGTACTAATGTCACACACGACGTTTGTACGCGTACACAGCGCCCCTGAGGCGTTGTTCTTATTACATGCACATATTTCCAGATATATCCGCACCACATGGTCTCCCGATGGTATAGAACCACCCACGAATGCAGTACTCACCATGCAATACCTAATGGGGAACGGAGCCCGTCTGACAAAATGGCTTACTACTGGAGTCCGAGCGGAGAAGGCGATCTCCTTACAGCCGCTACGCGACAAATGGGAGGGAGACATGGGTCGTGCACTTACGGAGAAGGAGTGGGACACTGTGTTGGGGTTCCCCAAAAAAGTCTCTCGTAACCCCAAATTCAAATGTATCCAATTGATGTTGCTACATAGAGCGTACTTAACTCCGCATAGGCTTAGCGTCATGTTCCCGGGGACAACTGATGAATGTCCACGATGCCACGCTCCTGACGCGGGGTTGGTACACATGGTATGGGCGTGCCCTAGACTGGGACATTACTGGGCGGCGATATGCAAAATACTGACGGTGGTGGCCCCGGTACGCCAGAATGACACACTGGAATACTGCATACTTGGTCTGGGGCTCTCGATTCGCTAACCTTGCGCTTCTCCTAGCCAAAAGAGCCATAACCACAAGATGGAAGGCCATCAGAGCCCCGTCCTTACAGGAATGGCACGCAGAAATGTTAAAATGGGGTAAAGCGGAAGGTGCGGAACTACAGAGGGAGGAATACAGAGGTCTGCGAAAAACACCGATATCGTTGAGCTGGTATGCAATTCTGGAGGAATACGCTACAATAGATATTTTGTCCTACTAGAATACACTGGGTTGCCATGTAGGGATCTGACCTGAGGATACGAGACACCTAATCACCTCACATTGATTGCGTGCTATGCTAGATAGACTGGCAGTACTGTGTAGTTCACTTGTGACAGACTTCGGAACTGTGACACACACACATACCGATGTGGTTGACACATACAAGCGATTGATAGATATTGAGGGCTGGGCATGCGGGAAGGGGAGGGGGATTGGGTTATTGGTTAGTTAAATTGTTTTGATTGCATTGAATATTGATAGTGTTAACAAATCATTTGTCGTCTTGCTAAAGATATATGAGGACTGAGAATGCTAAGAATGTACCGTATTAATATATCACTGGAAACTTTGTTAAGATACCGGGCTGGCAGGTACCATTGGCCGTAGACACTTCAGGATAGCCGATATTATTGATATATACTAGCCTGCAACAAGGGTAACATGTACTGTTATACTATGCGATTATATGACCTCTGATGGTCTGAAGAAGATTGGCCTAGTGTTATATAAAATCAATAAAAACAAATTGAAAAAAAAAAGTCAGGCTCACCATCTGATCCTGCCTTGCCCAATATTTTGGAACGAGGGATGAAGGCAATACTGCCCGTGCTATGTGACCTACTTAATAACTCCTTTGAGTTAGGTCAGGTTCCTATGAAATGGAAACATGTCACCACAGTCCCTCTCCTAAAAAAGCCTCTTCTTACATTTTAGGCCCATTTCCCTCATTCCCTTCTTTTCCAAACTGGCTAAGAAGCATGTAAATAAACAGCTGTCGAGCTTCACTGCAGCTAGGGAACTGCTTCATGAGACCGAGTTGGGTTTCCGCCTGCAGTTCAGCACAGAATCTACTGTTAGCCGATGAATCCCTTAGGTACGTTGTGAACATAGGGTGACACTGCAGCACTGATAATGCTGGATCTCAGTGCAGCCTTCGACACCTTACACAGTCTTCTGCTCGAATGGTTGTAGAACCACGGCATCGGAGCTAAAGCCTTGCAGTGCCTAGCATCTTTTGTATAGAATTGCACTTTATAGGTGGTTAAAAAACCTTTGATATCTGAGGATATTCCATTGCGGCAGGGGGTGCCACAGGGCTCAGCTTTAAACCTCATGTTATTCAATCTGTACATGCGCCCCTAGCTGATATCATCAAGCGCTATGGTTTTAATATCGTGTCATACACTGATAATATGTAGCTTATCATCACTCTGTCTAAGGATGGAAGGGGCACTGCAGATCTGCTGAGATCTTGTCTGTCAGACTTGGCTGAGTGGTTGAATCATAGCTTCCTCAAAGTAAATGCCAGAAAAACTGAGGTTGTTATCCTAGGGAAGCAACCATCAATCTGGTCCTCTCCTTCGTGGCTATATTTACTTGGGCCACTACCTGATCCCAAGTTGAAAGTTAAGAATATCGGCATCTGGTTTGATGCAAGACTCCCATTTGACAGTCAGATAACCAGCCTAGCGGGGAAATGTTTTGGGCACTGGCGTAGCAAGGGGGGGGCGGAGGGGGCGGTGCGCCCCGGGCGGCACGAGTTTTGGGGGCGGCGGCGGCCGCAAAAATCATCGCCAGCACCCCCCCCCCCCTCTCCCTCCTCAGCGCGGCGGCAAAAGGCAGGGACCGCCACGGGCGGCAGAGTGCCTAGCTACGCCACTGGTTTTGGGATTCTGAAAACTCTGAAAAAGATCTTGATGTTTCTACCAGAAGCCACCAGAAAGTCAGTAGTCAAGGCCCTGGTGATGTCCAGATTGGACAATTGAAATGTGCTGTATCTGGGAGTCTCACAATTTAGAGTGCGGAGACTACAGAGGGTGCAGAATATGGCAGCTCGTTTTCTGCTTCACCTCCCGAGGTGATCACCTACGGATCCAGCTCTAGCTAAATTGCATTGGCTATTGGACAAGAGATTGTCTTTTAAAGCCATATGTTACGTAACAGAATCCTGAATGGAAAAGCGCCTCATTATTTGCACTCTCTTGCCAAACCCTATCTTACCGGCAGAAGTCTCAAGTCTGCAGGGGCCTTTTAGCCGCTATCCCCACTGTGAAAAGAACATGGATGGGAGGATGCTCTTTTAGTTTGCTGGCTCCAAAAAGTGGAATGCCCTACCTTTGACACTTAGATAGGGAGCTAATGAATTGGCCTTTTGCAAGAAACTCAAAACTTTGCTATTTAGACAGACTTAAGGGCCATTTCTGGAGCGTGCTTTATAGGTGCTGTGCTGGAGAATGAAATCTTAGCACGGGTACACTTCGGTTAAAGTAGCCATGCGCTCTATAAATAATTTTATTATTATTATTATTCTGTTTGATGCACTTGCACTACTCCCAAAAATCGATCTGATACTAACTTGATTTTTAGTCTCCAATTTAAAATTCCTTCACATTTACAGAACGTTTCAAAATTTTCTACTTTTTGCTTATTTATATACACTTCATTAATCTGTTAATATTTAATTTTCTGACCTGTCGTGGACCCCCTGAGTAGGCTTTGTGGACCTCCCGGGGTCCCAGGACCATAGGTTAAGAACCACTGGCGTAGAGTGTAGTGTCGTAGAGTGGAATTGCATACAGTGGAATAGCATAGAGTGGAGTACCATAGAGTGGAGGGGGTACAGTGGAGTGACATAGACAGGAATTTTATAGAATGGAGTGGCGTAGAGTGAAATAGCATGCAGGGGAGTAGTGTAGAGTGGAGTGGCATGGTGTAGAGTGGAGTGGGGTAGAGTGGAGTGGCATACAGTGGATTTTTGTAGAGTGAAGTGGCGTATCGAGGAGTGACGTAGAGTGGAGTGGCATAGAGTGTAATAGCATAGAGTGTAGTGGCGTAGAGAGTAGTGGCACAGAGGAGTGGTGGAGTGTGGTACTGAAACAGACATAGAATGAAAGTGGGTGAACAGATGTAGATGTAGTGTGGCAGGAATATACATTATGAGATGTACAATTTACACGTCCTAAACATCATAAAACCTTGCCATGTTTTGTTGACTTGGCCCTCCTATTAGCCGACTAATCACAAGATGCTGGAAGCCTCCTCATGCTCCACTATGGACCAGTTAGTAGGAGGAGGCCTTACACTGGTGTGCGGAAAAGGGACATGCTTTGCGAAGAGAAGAATACCGTGGGCTCTGGAAGCGCTCAATTGCCCTGATATGGGATGCCTTTTTGGAAACATTCAAGGCCCAGGTGAACGATGGCCAGAAGCCTGCAGGCTGAGGGGGAATTCCCTTTATTGCCATACTGGGTAGCACCCTGATATTCGCAATACAGACTAGCGCCAGCAGACGGACACTCCTTCCATGTCTCCCTCATCCTTGACAGCAGTCCCCTCCCTCCCCTTTCCCCTCCCCGACTTTCCCCCGGAACTACTTTTTCATTGCTACTTACATTCTGCATCTCACATGACAGACAAACAGTTGGTGTTATGGTGGGGGCTAATGTATTGTATTGTTGTATTGTTCGGAATGTACTGATTTGATTGTACTGCATTATAGGATCCTTGATTATCTCCTGAGAAATTCATAAAGCTACTGTAGAATATGTCATTGGTAATACTAAATCTAATGTGATTAGGACCTAAGTATCACACCAAGACATGATGCAATACTGTGAATGTCTTAATGCATACCAAGGAACTCTTCAATGTATAACAAAACCCAATAACGTTTGTTTAAAAAAAAAAAAAGAGGGATCAATTTACATTTTTGGTTGAATGTGTAAGTAGTGTTAAAGTTGTAAGTTTCAAAATACTTAGTTATATGTTGTGCTGCGATATACCACAATACGTTTGCAGTATATGCGGATGAGAAGGCAGAGCGGATGAGAAGGCAGTATGCGATTGCCTAATGGCTGTGTTTACCAAGTGTAAAAGTCAGCCATGTCATTTTCAGCATAGTTTCACTGCGTTCTGCATTCTGTGTTTTGTTGAGTACTGGGTTTGGGCATTAGATACAGGCAAGTATGTGGTTTTATTGTTCTCTACCTATTTATAATGTTCTAGATAGTTTTACAGATGTTTAGGGAGAACAACACATTTTTTTAAGTAGCGCCATAATTTGTAGGCATTACCGTGGTACTCAGTAGACTTTTTGTGAAGTTTAAAATATGGTAAACATGGAAAATACAATGCAGTACACTATATTTTTAAAACATAGTGTAGTACAGAGAATCTTTAATATTTTAACATATTTATTTTAAAAATATATATTTTAAGCACAACAGTACTTCCAAGGAAGTACCATGGTACTCTGTATATTGTTTTTTAAAAACATAGAAACTAATAAACATTTTTCCCTGCTTATTACCACCTTATTAAAGTGGTTCACACCCCAGTCAACCAACAACCCAATTTCTAACAACCATGTTTAAAAGACAGAGCACCACCGCTTCAGCACTGGTTAGCAGTGGCAAAGTGGGCAGAGTCCTAAATGCCCAAAAAACAGGTTTAGAAAAAAACAGGGTGAAGGCAAAAAGTCTGGGGAAGACCCTGCAGAGAGGGCCAAGTCCAACAACTAGCTTTGCCAGGGCTCAAATCCTGAGGTGAGGGGCTTCCAAACATATTTCACCTTTTGTTTAATTTCACTTTTCATTGTGCTCTGCTACTGTTGAGTCGAAGCCTGATTCGTAAAGCCATTTGTGTCCATAAATGTCTTCACTTATTCCTGGCAGTTGTCCAAAAAAAGGATACCTGCTAGGTGTAAATTGTTTTACAAGTTCAATCAGTTAGGGAATAGTAAACCCACATTAGAACCAAATAACAGAAAAATGCTATTTACAACAATCGGTTTAAGAATTCTTCAAGGTCATCAGAGCAAGACTCTTTGCAGAACAGAGCTGGCTCTCTCAGGGGCCCCCCTGAAAGACTGGGGCCCTGGGCCAGAGCCCACTTTGCCCATGCCTTAAAACGTCTCTGGGGAAGTATCGTTTGCTAATAGGTAAAACAATTTATAAAGAATATGCATTTGCAGATTTGATTGCCTTTTAACACTGCATACACTATGGGCCAGATGTACGACCATGACAATTTGCGACTTGCAAATTGCGCTCAATTGTGAGTCGCAAAATGCCATGTACAACAGTGTCTGAGACATTGTTTGTGATTCCTAATGGGGGTCGCAAATTGCATGCCTCATTAATATTCATGAGGCACTCGCAATTTGCGACCCCTTTGGGAATGGCTGGCCCTCCCAGGGATGGTGGCCTGCTGGGCTCAGCAGACCTCCATGTCTGGGACTGCTTTTAAATAAAGCATTTTTTTTTTTTTTTTTTTTAAATGCAGCCCGTTTTCCTTAAAGGAAAACGGTATGCATTTAAAAAACAGAAAATGAAACGTTTTCGTTTCATTTTCTAAGAGCAGGTAGTGGTCCCTGGGGACCCCTTCCCATTTGCGAGTGCATTACCACCCTCTTGAAGAGGGCGGTAATTTGCAAGTGTTTTGCGACCGCAACTGCGTTCGCAAAACATTCATACATGGGGTAGAGAGTCGCTGTTAGGAAGGGACGCCCTTGAAACACCCCTTCCTAATAGCGTGTCACAATTCATATTTAGCGAGTCGCAAATAAATTGCGACTCGCTAAATAGGAATTGTACATGGCCCTATTCATTTTTGCATGCGCAAACGGGTCGCTAACCCGTTTGCGCATGCAATTTAGGGTCGTACATCTGGCTCTATGTATACTGCTAGTTGGGGAAATAGCAGTCTTCTAAATTTAAAGAAAACACATGACTGAGGCAGTAGTACATCTAGCAAGATATGCCTTGTTCAGCTTTTCAGGCATACTGCTACTGAGTTTTGTAAATTCTGGAAAATCAGAAATCTGCACCCCATAGAATAATACTTCTAAAAGTGCAGAATTACTAATCCCTTGTTGATCAGCACTGAATGATTAGATATAGTCACTAGATGGTGTGGGCATAGTATGCAATCACAATTAATCTCGGCAGAATTTCCACGACGAATGCGGGGTCTCCGCCACGACTACGGAGGCCCTTTGTGAATCGGGCCCTATATTGCTAACACTTTCGGTGAATGTTTAAAAACAGATTGTGTGAACTTGAAAAGGTGTTTCCAAAATTTAAAAGGCATATCCTACATTGCTTGATTTTTCCATTACCAATTTAAAAAATGTAATTGTGAAACTATTTTGAATCATACAATCTGATGCACAGCTGTGTGCACAGAACTTTATACAGAAAACATGATGCTTAAAAAACACATAAGTGCTCTATTCACAAAAGACCAATTTGAGAAGTAAAACGTTAGCCCCAGCAGATTTGAAGTACAAATAATTTACCTTCAGGGATTCTCAATGAATAGCAAGCATACTCATGAGATGTATGACAGCTCTAGGCATCTTGCAGTACTCCAATGCATAAGATGTACACTTGCAGATTTCCCACCAGGTGGAAACGTCTTTATTCTTAAATGAAGCACAACTATGCATTTGCAGCCATAACTTTTTTTGTACACTATGAAAGCATGGAACATGGCCTTCACATCACTACATTGCATGCAGAGGGCCTAATTTATGAGAGGCTTGTGTCACATTTGCGCCACCAACGTGGTACATGTGTGAAGCAAACCTCTAAGTCGAATTTTTGAAGCCACGCAAATCCACTTTGCATGGCTCTGAGTGGTTTCAAAAACCTGGAGTAAAGCAACACAGAGCAAATCGATGTGTTGTGTCACTTAGCCCTGGGCAGGCATTAAATGGGCATTGTGAGGATGTTCCCATGCAACTCCCATGGATTTTGACTCATCCTCAGATTTACAGGAACTTGTAAACCTGGGGATGTGCAAAAAAACTTCACCTTCCCAGGGGAGGAATAACTAGGAGAAATCTCTATTTCTCCTTGTTTCTTCCTCTTTCTGTGTGTGCTGCATTCTACAGAGGAATATGCCTCTGTTGTGAATAGAAGATGCCTAGTCCATGTAGATTATGTAGGTTGATTTATTAAGATGGATGTTACCATCAAGAGCCCCACCAGGAGCAGCCTTCCTGCTGCTCAGCCCATCCTCCAACTGACTCTCTCACTCACCAACACTCCACAGCATCCTCACTCACCAACATTCCACAACCACAGTCACACTGACTGAGCAGCAGGTATAACAGCCTCCCAGGATTGTTTTTGAGCAGGAAAGTGCCCTTTCCCGCACAAAAATAATCCTGCATGCAACACAGGCACCCTTGCACCACAGTGCAAGGGTGCCTGCTTTGGCGCTAGGCTGCTAAAAGGGCGCCAGTACAAGGGAAAGGACAGGAATGCACCGTATTGGCTTAAAAATGGTGAATTCCTGCCCTTTCCCTGTCAAGTAGTGCAGCGCATCAGGGTGAATTGCTGCACTGCACTGCATGACTTCCTCATAAATGAGGCCTGAGTGTTACCAAGCCCTACTTACCCTAGTAATGCATCTTAGTGATTTCTTCATGGTTCTGTTCTAGAATGGTATTTTTTGCATCAAGGACTGCTCTTTTGTGACAGTTAGAGAGAGACACTGTGGGCGGGGTGCTTTAAAAGCTCACCTGTTACTTGGTTCAACTCGCAGGGGCAGTTCTCTTTCACACATAACAACTTGTTATTGGGTGTTCACTTTCGTTACATGGGATGCACCAAGAAAATCCCTAAACCCATCACTATCATTAAATTAGGTAAATGTGGCATTTCAGCCATAGTAGCGGAGATTCTGCATTTCTATCAACATTTTCCAAATGTAAAATGCTATTTCCACCTGATGATACGCGGACGAAAGGTCAAAGACACTAAAGACTTTGGCCCCTTTCAACACACTGATGGATTCTGAGATGTTCAGAAGTGGCTGGCAGTCTACCCAAATCCACTCATTCAACCCACGCAAGTCCACACACATCCTGATACTACTGCCTTCATCCTTGGGTGCCAGAACCACTGAGGCCAACCACTTAGAGGCCTCAATCTCTTCTATGATGCCCAAATTTAACAGCCTCTTCAGTTCCACTCTCAACGGCTCTACCATCATGTTCGGTACTCTGCGCACTTTATGCACACAAGGTTTAGCTCCGTTCTTTAGAATGATGTGATTCTCAAAACCTTTGAGAAGGTCTAACCCATCACCAAACACTTCAGGAAAGTCTTGGAAAAAACGTTCACCACTTCCCACATTATCAACCAGCATAACTTGATCTTTTGGGTTACTAGCACCGGGATTTAAAATGATCCCCAAATCACGTTGGTGCCTCCACCCTAAGAGATTGTCACCCCTTTCTGCCACATGCTCCTTTCCAATAGTTTGTCTATTCTTGAACTCAATCTTGGTGACCACATAACCCAGAACCTTAATACGTGACCCCCCATAGCTGACCGGGTTGATATCTGGTGGAAGCAGTTTGACATTCTCCTTGTCAAAATTCTCATCCAACTGTTTATTCCCAATCATGGTGAACGGTGAACCAGAGTCAGCTAATACAACAAAGGCTCTACCATCCACCTTAATGTCACACTCTGGCATTGTCACTTTCCCTGAATCCACCTCTCCACTCGTCATCCACATTCAAAACTATAGTGCGTATCCCCTCTGGCGTTTTTCCCCATCCCTTTGGTTCTTTCCAGCAGATCTACACACTCAACATAATGCCCCCTGATGCCACACTTCTTGAATACTGTCCCTCTGGCATAACAATTTGGACTATTAGAGAAGTGTGAAAAACTTCCACATCTGTAACACTTGGCTCTCTGTGAATCTGCATTTCCACGCCCTTGAAAATCACGTTCAGGTCCATGTGCTTGTGAGTCATGTTCAACACTCCTCCCCTTTATACTGGAGTAGACTCCAGCCTGGGGTACTTCAACTTCGGTAATGGATACTACTCTGTGCATTATTATTGTCCACTGTGCTCTTCCTCATTTCCTTCACCCAACTTGACGTATTTTCCATCCCTACAACAATGGCTACAGCTTCAGCCAACAATGGGTTTGTCGATAGTAATTTTTCCTGATCCCTGTTGCTGTTGGTACTTCGGACCAACCGATCTCTGACTAGCGAATCAGATAACTCTCCAAAATCACACGTGTGCGCTAAAGTCTTAAGAGACGCAACGTAGTTACCCACCTTCTCAGTAGGTTATTGTACACTTGTAAAAAAACCTATGACGCTCTAACACAACATTGATGCGAGGACCGAAATACTGTTCTAGTATACTCATGGACATCTCATAAACATCTGAAGGCTCCCCATCTCCATTACCAATTGGAAGTTCATCAATGCTATCATAAATGTTCCTTCCTTCAATGCCGATATTGTGCAGTAATATGGCTTGTTTTCTGAAGGTAGAACATTTTCCCCACCTATAGCTAAAATGTTGGACTCAAATAGGCTCTTCCATCTTTTCCATGGCAAAATCAGTTCACCTTTCTCTGAGAGAAAGGCAGGAGGCTGTGACATGCTGGCAGTTGTCATTTTGTGCACTACTTCCTCAGTTCAGCTCATTAGTCAGAAAACCATAAATCCCACCACATGTTTTACCAATGGTGTGTAGTACAAATTCAGGGATGCCCCCAGATGATCTGGTAATAAGTAATCTAAAAAAAAATACTTAACATCAGAAAAAGCCTTAATTCTCAAGTTTTGTCAATAATGTTACTTCCCAAAGTTCAAATTCATCGATGCCCCAGATGATAAGGTAATACTGCAGGTGCAGTGCGAGAAGACTTCCCTAAACAAGCAAGATGGCGGCATATCGCTATATGCATGACATCATCCCGTCATGCGTGTGACGACAACACGACGGCCGCAATTGAGGCACAAATCCGCAGTGAACTCCTGGCGTTGACGAAATCGTGATGTCGACAGAACCAAATGCAAACATGCAGCGCGTGGAGAACTCAAGCTGGGAACAATGGAGTACCTCAGAGCCAAGCGCGAGATCCAGTGCGTGCTGAAGCTCGAGGTTCAACAGTAGAAAATCGCATTAAGTCCTTGGTTCGGATCCCAAGTCGTAATTGCATTCAGGTAAAAGCATGGAAGTATGTTCAAAACTACGTACGAAACAGAGATACCTTCCGTAGTATCTTGCTTCTTCTCTTTTTTCTGTTCAGTGGGTCCTCCTTCTCTTCTTTCTCGTTCAGTGGGTCCAGTAGGGAAATTGGTGGGGTGTGACGCCTGTCCCCAATCAGGCGCTCGTCCCCAGTAATGAAACGTGTAATCCACTAGTATTTCCAAGAGTTTATTCCCACATGAGCACCACCAACTGCATTGTTTGCCTGCACTGCCAGACAATAACCGTTCTCCCAACCATCCCCATGGAGACCCCAGCATTCTTGGCATGAGCTGGCGGACTTAAAGGTGTAGGTAGATTATAACATCCACATTTACGATTAACTTAGGAAAGCGAAATGCTTTGTTGCTGTGACCCTTTATGTAGACTTGCATAAACACAACAAGAAGCTTGTTTCCAATTAAGCAAATCTTAATTTGCTAAAATGATGAAGATGGATTGATTTAATTTAATTTAGAAATCAGCCCAGTTATTTTACATCACATATAAAAGCATTAAAACATATAAACCAATCATTTGAGAACATAAGAAATAAAATCATATAAAATAAAATAAACACTTGATTTTAAATGAAATAGCTTTCATATTATTCATAACCATTATTTTGAAAATAAAAACTCATATTTCGTCACTACTGCAACATTCTAAACCTGTGAAACCAATCTACCCAAATAAACTAAAGATGGCAATATTGCACAAAAAGATCACTAGTGCTCTAACAAGTAGCAAGCTCTCAATCACCTTAGAGAACTCTTAACCATTTCTTTCTTAAGCCACAATAAAGTGGGCATAGAAATAGGAGTGGGCTTTCCCCTTCCCTAGAACAATCATTACTGGCACAAGTCAATTGATGAATGGCCGTTCACTTTTGAGGAATAGCTGTTCAAAAAGAGAATCCCCAGATGAAATATTATAAATACAGAGGAGGCTCTATGGCTCAGCTTATTTGAGATATTATTTTATTTCAGTCTTTGTAAATTTAGAATATCCACGCCCCAGCTTAGAATCAAGCAAAGACATTAAGGTCCTCGAAAAAACGGATTGATAGCAAAATAACACTCAATCACTAAGTGAGCCGTCGAAGACAATCTGTTTATTTCAGCCAAAAGCTCAATCAAACACAATATGTGCAAGGATAATACAGTTATGAACGGGCGAAAAAGCACTCCTCACTACAGACATTCTTGAAACAGTGCTGCCTTGAAATGTAACCAGAAATTGGACCAAAATAACAAGAATTTCAGAGTACTACTGTGGCAACGTTAACTGGATTCAGTTCTATAATTGGGGTTATTAAAGGTGCTGATTTAGGATGCGGCAGTTCTCCTGACAATATCATTTTGGGAGAAAGTTAATGCATTCAAGTTGACCATTCCCAGGAGTTCAGCTCCATAACAGCCACACATGGCCATAGCTACTAGTGGTGCCACTGGTGCAGTGGCACCGTGGCCCATCCTGCCCTCCACCGGCTGCAATTCGATTACAGGTTACCCGTCCTGAATAATTTTAACTGAGAACCTGGCTGGGCCCGGCAACTGAGTTTACTCTTTGAGGAAGGTACATGATGGAAGGATTGAGGAGGAGACCAGAAAGAGAAAGAGACAAGACTGAAATGAAAAGGTAAAGAAAATGCGAAAACAGAGAAGAAAAAGTGGCAGAAGGAAGGAAGTAGATGAGGATGAGCAAATAGAAGAGAAAGGGGTCAGATATAAGGATGTGAGGTAAAGAACAGGAGGAAGGAGATAAAGAGATCATATACATTAAGGAGTGTTTGGAAGGAGGAGGGTAGCACACAGATAGAAAATAGAGGGTATTAAAGATAGGGAATGAAGAAAGAGAAAAGAAAGAAATGGAAAGTTTTTTCTGGAGCAAGTAGAGAAAAGGGTATAGAAAAGCAGGAAGTAGATGAGGACGAGTGTTAGACAGGAAGAGAAGAGAGACAGAGGATCAGTTGGGAGTAGAGAACATGGAATGAAGTCCGAAATGAGAGAAGGACAGAGGCAGGGAATAGAGGGAAAAATGAAGGTAGAATGAGGAACTTAGGTACCTGTAGCTAATGATGGAGCGTAGATAATTAGCTGACATCTACCTTTAGTAATTCTCACTTGTAAAAGATCATTACGACAAATATTTCTTGATGAAGACGTGTTAACCTGTTAAGTCAAAAAACGTGAGAATACATGCTGCATAGTAAAAGCATGCAAAGTGTTCTAACATGATGATCTGAAAATGTAAACAAAATAAAGAGGTACAATGAGAAATATACATGAACGTATACACAACCTCAACATCATCTCCTACGCCGACGACACCCAGCTGATCCTCTCCCTCACCAACGACCCCACAACCGCCAGAACCAACCTACATGAAGGGATGAAGGACGTAGCCGAGTGGATGAGGAACAGCCGCCTGAAACTGAACTCAGATAAGACGGAAGTCCTCATCCTAGGATCATCACCCTCCGCCTGGGACGACTCCTGGTGGCCCCCTGCCCTGGGCAACGCACCCAAACCAACGGACCACGCACGCAACCTGGGCTTCATCCTGGACTCCTCCCTCTCAATGACCCGACAAGTCAACGCCGTCTCCTCGTCTTGCTTCAACATCCTACGCATGCTGCGCAAGATCTTCCGGTGGATCCCCACCGAAACCAGGAAGACGGTCACCCAGGCCCTCGTCACCAGCCGACTGGACTACGGCAACTCCCTCTACGCCGGAACCACAGCCAAACTTCAAAAAGACTCCAACGCATCCAGAACGCCTCAGCTCGACTCATCCTGGACATCCCCCGACACAGCCACATCGCCGGACACCTGAGAGACCTGCACTGGCTCCCCGTCAGCAAGAGAATCACGTTCCGACTCCTCACCCACGCACACAAAGCTCTCCACAACCAAGGCCCCAGATACCTCAACGACTGTCTGACCTTCTACACTCCCACCCGCCAGCTACGATCGACCAACCACGCCCTCGCCGCCGTCCCCCGCATCCGAAGAGCCACAACGGGAGGAAGATCCTTCTCCTACCTGGCTGCCAAGACGTGGAACTCCCTACCCATCCACCTCCGCCTTACCCAAGACCACCTCTCCTTCAGGAAGCAACTCAAGACCTGGCTGTTCGAACAGTAGCGGACCCCCCCCCAAGCGCCTTGAGACCCTCCGGGTGAGTAGCGCGCTATACAAATGCTTGATTGATTGATTGATTGATACGTGTGGTGAGAAAATAAAATATTGTTAACTTAGAGAGTTTTGTGATAACATTCAAATGTGCATTGTATCTGAAATATATACATGCATAATGAAGTTCTTGAAATGCAAAATTGCTTAAATTAGATAGATTTGATGTAGTGCAAATCTGAGTTTCTGTAATGTGTGTACAATAACACATGTATTGAGAGTGACACATTAATAATTTGCTTTGAAAATTATAACGTACAAATAATGCTCAAGAAAAAGTTTTTAGTAGTACCTAATATTGATATGTAGTACCTGAAATAAAACTATAACTGATATAATGGAGAGAATCGAAATACATTTATGAAATGTGTGATTTATAATGAAATTAAAAGGTAATGATTCAGCTAATTTTCATCTATGCCTCAAATGCTCCTCTTTACCTGCGCTACTGTAAAACCCTATGAGACAGTCACCTAAGCCCTATGAGAACTTTGTGTGAAGTTTCATTTCTGTATTAGATAACAATGGACTCACTTCTCGCTAAGAAGCATATTCAATAGAAATGTAACTGAATTGTTGCAAACCCGGGGAAAGCGCCTGGAAACGGATGGACTGTGAGCAAAGTAAAATTCCACCCACTTCTGTGGAAGTGACGAAATGGGAATACAATTGAACTTAATGAATCTTAAAGAAAATTGGAAAAAGATTACTTAATTCTTTCGGATTTGTGTGATTCACTGATCAGTCCACAACAGCCCACTATGAGTGACCAATGAGAACCCCATGGACTGATGGAATAGATACGTTAAGGGGTGTAAACCTAGAATATTTGGAGGTATAATTGCCCCATCGGAGGAGGAGTTGGGGGCTTGCTGTCATTTTCCTTTCCTGCCTGACATGCTGTCGGACAGACTTTTGATCCCTATTGTCTTTTTTATGCCCCTTTCCATCCACACTGGGTGGAATAGACTTTAACGAACTGAACTATATTTAACTGCGACCTCGAATCCTGTACTTTGCCGGCTGGTAAAGTGTGCAGGAAAACAACCTTTCGGCTGAGATGTTATTTGACTCCGACTGTAGCACATGGTGCAGCAGATCAGACTTGACCAGATCTATCTGAGGACGAACTCGAAACAATCAGCCTTGCTTTGGTTTGTATGATTAATAAACAAACCTCAAATTTATACAGTTTTTCTCTCCACAGAGGTTTTTCCAGCTGTCTAATAATGCTCTGTTTTGAGTTGTGAGGCTACTTGTAATAATACACTATCATTAATTCTGATTTGAAATGTATTTTCTTGACTTGTCTATGCAATATGAGGCATTAGATAAATGTTTTCCATGAATTATCTGTATTGTTTCTGTGTCTTTCTTTTGGTCATATTCCTTGTCTCAAGGCATTTGTACCTGTGGCTGAGAAAGGATTCAGGTTAGGTTTGAGGTAACAATTATCTTATTCCAGGTCCTCATAGAATAATTGTTCACGTTTCCTAGTATTGTAGTCTCTGTCAGCTCAACAAAAAAATCCATCGGAGGACCATGGTTTGTAGAAATCTATGAATTTATTGAGACTATTGTGAGACTGAGGGTTGATGATTAAATGGGCCTAGTAAGATAAGATTGTTATAAATGTGAAGACAAATTTGTTAAGCTTCACACTGCATCACTATCATTAGCACAGCTGGTGCAGGGACACCTATGTCTAGGGGTATTCAAGACCTTATGTACCCCTAAGAAGTTGGGTGGCAAAATCGTCCAATTTTATAGAAATTGGCAGGAGTTAACAAAAGATCCTTAGGGTTTAGAAACATTCAAAGGGTACAGAGCAGATTTTCTTGATCAACCTTGAAGGAAGATTTTCTTTTGGAAAAGTAACTGGAACCTTCAAAAGCACCTTACTTACCTCCAACCTCAAATTCTATAAATTGGCACCTTCACTTTATCCTATCTCTTTGCGTCTTATAAAAGCTTACAAACTGTCTTTTCCATTTAAACATTCTTACACCAGCTTCAGACTTTAGGTTTTACACAAAGTACATGCACTTTATCAGAGAGGAAGGACTGTGGGTTAATCAAAGGGTTAGGGATAAGCAACGGAGATCTGATGTAACACCAACTGGTGAAGTGCTCACTGGTGAAGAATTGAGCAACAATGGGCACCCCTCTACATTAAACCCAAGCAGGACCCCGACTTATTAAACAAATTCCTAATGTTAGGCCCATTTGTATTGCTTCCCACGAAATCTTTAATCAGATGTCAGAGACACTGACTTTTAAATGTCATTGTGGATTCTTTTTTGCTTGGTTTTATGGTTTTACTGGTATGCAATGGTTTTAATTACCTTATGCAAATAAACTTGACATTGACAAACGGAAAGGGTCTTGGACGACAAGGAAGTAGAGCACTTGTTTGCAAAAGGAGCAATTCAGAAGTGATAGATGGAAAGGTAGGTTTTGTAAGCAATATCTTTTTGTAAAATAGAAGTACAAGGGAACAAGTTCTGTCATAAATCTCAAAGATCTAAATGATTGGGTGGTTTATCACCACTTCAAAATGGAAGGACTTAATCTTTTAAGGGATAACTTACTGTAGGACGATTGGATGACAAGGTTAGATCTAAAAGATGCATCTGTGATGATTGATAAATCCAATTTGGAAAAAATACTTTGCACTCTGCCCATCCATCCACTGCAGGCTGCTCCTTCAAGTATGTTAAAAGTCTATTCCTTGCTTGCTTCAACAACTTTATATCTCAAATTTGCCTAAAAACTCCCCCTTTTTGTCTGTTGATTTAGTGATGAAGTCTATTAGTGTCCCAAGAGCCCTATTTACATAATCTTCTATTGTGTCTTCTGATCTCAAATCAAAATTTGCCTCTGTCATGTTTCCTACATGTACTATCAATCGCTTCCAAAATAATTGTCCCCGGATTAATCATTCGATCTTGATTAAAACAAAATTTGCCATCCACTTAAAATGGTGTCATAGGCAAAACTTACTAAGCCATTCCAAACCTTCAAGATAGCTGCCGCACATGTCTGACATTGCACATATGGTGTTTTTACGCTTTCCTAAGGATCTTTCCTTTAACATGCCCCACAGCTAGCTATGGCAGCTATTAGAGTTCTGTCATTGTACTCCAATGCGAACAATAGTCTCGCTCAGGCCGCGTCTGGAACCTATTCGCACTCCTTTAAAAGAAGCTGTCAGAACCGAAAACTAGCTAAAATCAAAGGGCACGGTAAAGACTACCATAATAAAAACGAAATATCCTCCATTCACTGATATTAAAAATTCAATGTGTCTGCAGCCATATATATTTAACACCTGCCTGATCTGAACCACAATATATTATATATCAAAGCACAACTTATGTAAGATTTGACAGACACATCTCTATTAAATCTTCCCACAGCACAAAACAGTGACTCTACCAGCAAGTGTACGCTTTTCCTTAAAAAATATTCAAGCTTCATCACCTCACCCAACATTTAAACTCAATCATCAGCTAAAGATGCAGCAATGCTTATGTTGTGAGCTGTTCCCACAAGGAACAGGGTCAAGACTGATTTGCATATGGCTGGGTCCAAACTGGGGTGGTGTGGTGAGCAAAAGAATGATGGATTTAACCCAGATCCTTGTGACTGGGGGTGAATGGTTGCATTGTCCAGCATTCCGTCCATCAATTGTTTCTTTTGCATATGTCGCCCTAAGTGGGAAGGGTATGCCCAGACGTGGGTCCCGTGCTCACTACATCACTGGATTCAAGCTAGCCTGGCTGATGAAGGGGGATGCCCTGAAACTGGCCCCAGGATGCTTGTTTCTGGTCCAGGGAGGACCTGGCTTGGCAGTTCGGGCTGGACTGTTCCCACAAGGAACAGGGTCGAGACTGATTTGCATATGGCTGGGTCCAAACTGGGGTGGTGTGGTGAGCAAAAGAATGATGGATTTAACCCAGATCCTTGTGACTGGGGGTGAATGTTTGCATTGTCCAGCATTCCGTCCATCAATTGTTTCTTGTGTATACGTTGTAAGCTGTAGCAAAAAAAGAAGGAAGTTGCTGTTCTGGTGCCTTTTTAATTCTCAGAATTTTACTAAGCTCTACATTCTTACTGTTGTTGCTGTTGTGAGTAGAGCAATAAAAGGCTGTTACGTAATGTTATCCTCCATGCCTTGGCATAAAATCAATAAGACGATAGCTACTTCATAGACATGCAGCTCAACCTGGTTCACATAGTGGTGTAACACCTCAAGATGAAAATACCCTTCTCACAATGATTACAGAGACAAATGCTATATGAGTAGTATGGGACTATGCCACTGGGTTACTACAGAAATTAGTTTTGAACTGCGACTAATGTACTAATCAGTCACAGCATAAACCCACCATTCGCAAGGAGTCACATTAATTCCTGCCTCATTATTAAACAGGATTCCTTCTGTGACTAATTGTAAATGACAACACATTCTGAGATGGAAGCCTGCAATGGACAGCAGACTTACACCCCTGGATGTGAATTTACAGAATGCATACTTTTTTTATTTACTCCAGGCCCTGACTCTTAAAGGGGCAGGAGCATGAATCAAGACATAAAAGAAACATTTTGCGATTAGCACCAGGTAGAACAGGCAGTAGTAGCCTATGTACCAGTGCATGCTCCCGCCAACGCCCCAGTTGAGATTCACAGAGTGGAAGCTGCCCATCACAGACTGATTTAGAATATTCAAACACACAAATTGGACAGTGGACCAAAAACAAACAATAAGGCACCGATCACATGCAATCACCAATGAAAGTCATTGAAAAACAAAATAGAGTCTTGCGTGCAAATCTCCAAACGTGCCCCCTGTCCAAGAGCACTCCCCAATTCCCAGGGACAACAGAATGAAACAACCAAGTCAGAGCTGCACCGCTTAGCGACAATGTTCAAATATCATATAAGTGGTAGATTTTATACGAAGCCATGAAGCCGTTGTACACGGATCAAATTTTTTCTTTTCCTTTATTGATTTATTCTTTAAAAGACAGACAGCCAACGCGTTTCGTCCTAGAAAAAGGACTTCTTCAGGGCTGTAGGTTAAAAACATATAGAAACTACATTTACAATACAACCACTGTACAGACAACAATGATCCAAATAAATAGACAAATCAAAATAACATAGAAAAACAAAATTGCAGAAATTATACAAACAAAAAAACATATCTTCTAAACATTTGACATAAAAGAGACCATACTCCATATACCTAATAAACCTAAACATTTGTTTAAACTCAAAACCTTTATCCAACTTAAATAATTATACAAATGAACAAACATCACATTATAATCACATTAAACAAAGACAAAAAGAACTCTGAGCAGTGTAGAAAGATAACACCAAGATTATCTCACCCTAAGTGAAAGAACAAAAACAAAATCTCAATTAAAACAGTCCATAGGTGGTCTGAACTGAATGAATAAATCCCAACAATCCATAACCCATTAAAAGTCACTCTTGAGGCCCAAACAACTCAAACCCCACAAGTGTGCATTATACAAGCTGCTGAAAAATAGATCAGACTCCGTATCTGACCAGTGGGAGAATTAAACCCCTTATGTCATTAAAACCAAAATGATAAGAGTACCTACCGATATTCAATCTGTGTAACAAATTAGAAATAAGTAGATACTGTAGTAACCTTGAGCAATTTTATAGTTTGGCGTAGGTGGCAATCACACCCTTGCATCATGCTAAATTTAAAACAAGAGAAAGAGAGGAGAGAGCATCAGTAGGGGCCCTAGATGAAATTCAAGAAATGTGTAACCCTAGACTGCCTTATTACACAATATATGTGCATCGCTCATTTATAGACATACCTTATCCGATAGCACACAAAAACTGGAAACCATGTGGTATGATAGCCCCAGTGGTGTGTTGTTGTGGTACAATTGTCACTCCCTAGCACATATCCAGAGCTTGGCGAGAGTACCTGTGGAAAAATTAAAAAAACCACACAGAAACAATGACGCTCGAGAACCCCAAGGCAATACACGTTTCAGAAAAAAGATATTATTAAGCCTCCACACTTGCCACTAGGTTGCAAGGTGTAAAAAACATATATTTCGAATATGCAAGGGCCCTAATATAAATTACCAACAAAAATCGTTATAACAACTAAAGAGAACAATATTAGAAATTGATGTGATGGATCGAAAATGTCAATAAACATCTTACGTATTAAACAAATACCAACCACGTTAAACCAAAGTTTAAAAGAGCAAGAAAGGGGGAAACCAATTACATGCGGAGCACGGAGAGTGTATTCACGTACCACTAAAAACCAGTCAATGCCTGTCATTCACAAAAAACGACAATAAAGCTCTAAAACGCCCTCAAAATAAAATTACAACATTGGGTCAGAAAGAAAAGAAAAACACTGCATAGATTAAACCGTTCTGCCGGCATATGGTACATCTTACTGAGAACTGGGCGCGAAGGACAAAAAGTCCGCCATGTAGTAGAATTCATACATATCTGGCCCGAAGAGTGACCTAGCACTAGTTTGGAAGATCCAATATCCCCCCTACAACAACGGGCAACACTTACTTAGTATGAGATGGTAACACGCCGCATGGTAAATGTCGTGCTCCTGCCGCCCAATGATTCGAACTACGATGAAGGAAGAGTAATATGCGTTACGTAATCCCGTGACACACTCGCGCAACGTCATAAAAAGAAAAAACGAAAATGAATGTTAATTGAATAAGCTCAGGGCCGCCATATTATAATGGGTATAACCGCATGTAAAAACAAGTCAACATGCGGTAGAAGGAACGATCTAGAGCAAATAAATTATATTTGGACAAAAAAGTCAAAACAAAACCAAATAAGTGCACCACTCGGCCTGCATGTATCCATAGATAAAGAGTTTCTAAGAAAGCTGACCCGATGTTAGAATTAGTAGGGATAACAAACAGTGACATAATAAGTCCTGTTCTCATGTCGAAGTACCCCATAAAACACAAAGGTAACAATAACGTAAAAAAGAGCCTTGTGAGCATATGTCCCATAGGCTAATGACTGTTGAAAGCCTCAGAAGTACAGATAAAAACGCAACATCACAACAGTGACATAGTAGATCCTGTTCTCATGTCGAAGTACCCCATAAAGCACAAGGGTAACAATAACGTAAAAAAGAGCCATGTGAGCATCAAGTTCAAAAAGAAGAAAAATTGTGGGCAATATCAAGCACACCAGAGAGGGTAGAAATAAACACAAACTGATTTAGAATATTGGTAACTTCTCAATTACTGCAATTGCTGATGCAAAACATGGATACGTTGCATTGTGAATTGGAAGGAAGGGAATGCCACTTTTCATCCTCTCCAACTTCTGATCTGTAGTGAGTGGAAAAATTTACGTTGCAAGTCAGAAAGATGTTTCTGACTAGCAAAATACATATTGTACATTGCAACATGCTGTTTTCTATTCACAAAGACTATGGGCCAGATGTATGACCTTTTTTAGCGGTCGCAAACGGTAAATCGGCCCGTTTGCGGCCGCTAAGTAGGTCTGTGCAATGCACAAACCCGATTTTGCAAGAAAGTAACATATTACCGACTCGCAAACCAGGGTTTGCGACTCACTATTAGGAAGGGGCGTGCCAAGGGTGTCCCTTGCTAATAGTGAGTCGCACTTCTATGTACAATTGTTTTGTGACCACAATTGCGGTCGCAAAACACTCGCAGTTTACCACCTGCTTCACAGACCACTGCCTGCTCTCAAAAAATGAAACAGAACGTTTTATTTTTATTTTTTAAATGCATCCAATTTTCTTTTGAGGAAAACCAGCAGCATTTTATTTTAAAAAATGCTTTATTTAAAAAGCAGTCACAGACATGGTGGTCTTCTGACCCCAGCAGGCCACCATCCCTGTAAGTGCTGGCCATTCCCAATGGGGTCGCAAATTGAGACCTGCCTAATGAATATTAATGAGGCAGGTTGTTTGCGACCGAATTGGAAATCGCAAACAGTGTGTGAGACACTGTTGTACATTCCATTTTGCGAGTCGCAAAACATCGCAATTTGCGACTCGCAAAATGGAATGGTCGTACATCTGGACTCTATGAGCCCTATTCGCAAAACTAAAGTAAACTACAATTAATATACAGAAAGATTTAATGTTGCATTTGAGCAAAGGTTATAGAGGTAACTCGGAAAATAAGGGGCGGAGCAGACAAATTGCACCTGTGGGGTTTTGAAGTGGAGTAGTTAGCAGTAGCTCTATTGAAGTTCATCTTGTTTTGAAATTAGAATACACAAACACACACACACAACCAATTTGGATCAGAACATTACACAATATAGTAATGTTCTGACCATGAGACATAAATTCTTTTAATAAACTTCTAATATTTTTTTAAGAATGAACTCTGTTGCCTGGTTATTGATCTTTAGCACAACTTTGATTCTGTAATGGATTCTCCAGTAATCAGAGTAAAATTGCTTGTTTACCAGTTCAATACTTGTAATCATGCCAGTTGTGTTTGGCCCGTACCACAGTAAAGTTGCACTTGTGCAAGTAAAGCATAAGAACCCTTTATGTACTAAGGGGGTCATTACGATGAAGGGCGGATCGCCCGCCAAGTCAGACCGCCTGCATGCCATTTCCCCCAGCCATATTACGATGGCTGGGGGGTCCGCGGCGGACGGAAAGACCGTCCACCGCTTTCCCGCCGGTCGACTCGTCGACCGGGCAGAAAACATACATAATATGGCGGCGGTGTCTGCAAGACACCGCCGTCCGTATTATGATGATCGCGGAGAGCAGCCTTTCCATGGCGGCGTTGCCGCCATGGAAAGGCATACGCTCTTCACTGTTGGGGCCCGTAGCGGGCCCCCAGGATGTTGGGGTGGGGGGTGCACATGGGGGGTACCCCCCTGTATTGGCATGGACAAGGTGGCAGGCACCGCGCGGTGCCTGTCACCTTGTGCATGTGAATGCCCAACATGCATTCCCAGCATTGTGGCGGGCGGTGCTGTGAACACCGCCCGCCACAATGTTGGGAATAGGGGATGCCACCGCCACCGTGGCGGTGGCATCCTAATACTCGCGGCGGGACCGCCGCTCCTATGGCGGACGGTCCCATTCACTGTTACGGTGGCGGGCGGACTTTGTCCGCCCGCCATCGTAATGACCCTCTATGTTTGCTGCTCATGGAATTGAATTGAAAGGGGATTTATAGAGCGCGTGGTTACCCGGGAGCATCCCAGCGCTAGACGGCGTCAGAGTGATAGACATGAAGGGTTATGGGAATAGCCACGTCTTCAGCTGTTTGCGGATAACATAGTTATCATTAGTGAAGTAGGTGTATGGCACCAGAGCCCAGAGGGGAGTGGGGCCCAGTGCACTCCAATTATGACTGAGATCACTACACGGCGAATGATAATTTTTCACTGTCTTTGCTCTGCGGTGTTTGGGCCTGGTTTTACAGTCCCACTTTCTGTCCTATTTACAGGATTTTCCACTCAGTTTCATCTAGATACTGTTCGAAGTAAATGCTTGGCAAAGCAGTGATGCAATGAGGATACCTGGGGAAAAGTCTGTTGCAAATAACATTTCTAAAACTGTCCCCATTGCACGGTGGAAAACTTGAAATCAGGTGCAAAACCAAACTGGATATTGTGCACAAACAGTATTTTGTCTGGGTACTTTTTGTACCCTACTTCATTGAATCCCTCAGAATGAGGCTACAAATGGGGCAAAAAATGGTTTAAAATAGGGGTGGGAGGAACTTGTGGAATTCCGGTGAGTTACATGAAAACTTCATGAGATTCTGCAAAGTTCCACAAGTGGGCGGAATTAGCACATCGCTCTGCTCGTGCTGAATTTTAGCAGCAGGAGTTTGTTCCGCACTGCAAAATCAAAGTGAACAGCACCAAGCAGAGCGCCAGATGGCGCTGCATCTTTGATGTGCTTGTGTAGTTATTATTCTTGAGCGGCAGCGTTTATCACTGCGAACAGTCACAAAATGCAATTTTCCCCATCAATTTCCAATGATTTTTTGTTTAACAATACCACAGCCCAAATGGCTGAACGTAATTGCACCAAAATTGGCAGAAAGCTAGATATTTGCCCAGAATCCTGCTTTTTGTGATTTGGAGTAAATCTGTCAGTAGTTTTTGAGAAATTAAAGTTCAGAATTTATGTGTATCTGGATGGTTGGGTTTGCTGGGACTCTCACCGGAGTCCTGCAAGCACAGCACTTTAAATACTAGAGCAATCTGATGGGCAAGAGGGCTCCTCTTTTCTCGTTGGCTGCCTTGCTCCTACGGGAGCCAGAGGCTCCTCTGAGCCCAGCAGGAATGAATGGCTCCTGCGAGTTCCATGGGAGCTCCCGCTCTGATCAGCTGGCTGCAACACGAGGAGAAATGTAGCGGCCACCACTTCAAGACATGGGGACACGGTCTCCATATCCTGAAATTTAAAGAAAATAAGGCATGGGGCTGGGTAGGGGTACCCTGAACTCTTGGACCTTATGGGGTGGGACAAATAAAGAAAATGCAGAAAAAAATGCAAATTTAGCTTCCGGGGACTTCAGGCAGGGCAAAGATAACATTTTTTAAGTTACTTTTCCGTAATATTTTGAACAAATCTGATCTACTTACAATTGAATTTGATTTTTAGCAACTATTAAAATAGTTTTTACTTATTTTTCTAGTTAGTCCTATTCCTGACATACAGTAATGACATTATTGTATTCCAGTGTTACTGGTTTCAGGCCTGCAGTTTTGTTTATATTGCCACTGTACTGGATGACACAATGGGTGCTGCAGTCCACTGGTGACCTTTAACCTACAGGACTTAGCTACATATTATCTCCATATGCTATGAACTGATAGGTAAGTTAAAAATGCATATCAGGAGTATATCAATTTTACCATGTAGAAAAGAGGAGCACAAGCCCTTTACTACTAGTTAGCAGGAGTAAAGAGCACTGAGTTCTAAAGCGAGCAAAAATATGGTTCAGAACAAAGAAAAACAAGCATTGGATAAGCCAAGAGGTCTGGCGCTTACTGTCAGCTTTTTGCCTTTGGCAATTCTTGTTTCTTACTGTTGTGGTAGATAAATAGATAGATAGATAGATAGATAGATAGATAGATAGACAGACATACAGGTAGCTAGATAGACAGACACACAGATAGATAGAGAGACAGGTTGTTGGACAGACACGTAGTTAGATCGACAGACAGGTAGCTAGACAGACATACAGATAGATAGCTATACAGACATGCAGATAGATAGCTAGACAGACCGGTAATAAAGTAGACAGACAGGCAGACAGATAGGGTTGCAAAGATAGATAGATAGATAAATAAATAGATAGATAGATAAGAAATTGAAATAAACAGTAGAGCTAAAATTAGTAATATAAAAGTTAAATGTCTATAGCACGACATACAAGAGCACTGAAAGCAATCTAGAAAGCCATACAAGCATGACATACAGAATAAGTTGGTTTACAAATATAAATCTAGTCCTCAATTAAAATACATACCAGCAAGACATACAAAAGTGCAGTTACAAATGCACTTTATTGCAGGCATACTAAAAAATAAATGACAACTTTATGAAGAACAGTTTCAGATAGACTCAATTTGGAAGCTGTGAAATAACAGCAGTCAGATAATAAAAAGGCCACTCAAAAAGGAATTTGCAATACCATCAGCAGGAGATTGTAGTGTAGCTCCTATTTCCCTAATAGGCTCTGCGCATTGGAATAATATATCCTATAGGTTTGACATAGGACTAAGGTCAGTATGTCCCTATCGAGTATATTAAACTTAATTACTTGTGCCAGCTAGCTCAGAGGCCACTAGAAACTTCTTGACGACAAGAAGGGAGTAGTTTCTGGCAGCCGCAAAACATGACCACTGTGTTTCCCTTTAGAATCAGAACGTGTCCCAGAGTCGTGGAAACAATAGATAACTATTTCACTCAGCTCAATCGTGCATGCTTAGTTTTCCTCAAAGTTACACAGAAAGAACAGACGGGCGTTTCAATAAAAGATTTATTGAACAGTCTTGTTTCTGGTGTAAGTAAAATGTGCTGTTACGATCACAAGACAGTATGCAAGATAAATAATGTACAGTGTGAGCAGTAGAAATAAATAATACTGCGATAGCATTATCTTTTAGTATATATGCATTTACATAAATAACACAGACTAAAAATGCGAGTACTCATACGATGCGTTTCTAATCTAGTTCTACCCCAATGTACCTAACCTAACCTAGGTATAGGAAGAGGGAAGAAGTAGGTGAAGTATTCCTGACTATGGTATACTAAGAGTATGTTAAGCCTAGTAGGCCTAGTATGCCAAGAGTCCCTCTAGGTTCTAGTCTGCTCCATACCTGAAGAATGAGAGAGGTAGGAATCTCTTTGCCAGACTCGAACTCCAACACCCCGCAAGGGAAGTTAGATCACTGGAAGCTGGACTCTCTGCGTGCAGGGATGACAGCGTCTTCTCAGTGCGTCAGGCCGGGAAACGGGCTCCTCTGAAGTCGAGGTCTCCTCTGATTTACAGGGGCTAGGGAAGGTATATTTATACCTGAGAAGCACCTAAGAATGTTAGCATTGACGTGAGTCGGACAGCGGAAGACGTCATGAATGAACCCCTAAGGAATAATGGTTCATGCATAATATATGAGTCCTTGAAGAAATCAATAGTCCTGGGCTAGGGAAACTCCCGCAGCCTATGGGTCTGTTCTTCACGAACTCGTTGTGACGTTAGGATGGACGGATGTCGGAGACCATGCCTGTATTTGGAGTGCATGGTTTAATGCCTAAATAAGGGCTGGGATTTTTATGCCTATATAAGGGCAGGGCGAATTGTGCCTATATAAGGACATGATACTGGAAAGCCCGTTTATGGACACCCTAAGAGGAATACAACAAGATAGAAACTAATAAAGCTAGAATGTGCCATGTCATCAACATGGAGAGCTGGTAAACAAACGTCTTGTTATCACATCAGACCCCAAACACAAAGCCTACACCAAAATAATAAAGTAAAAATTAAAACACTGACACTGAAGAGAACTATCTTTTGTGCAGAAGTGCTCCTTTAGAAAGAGCAAAATGCAGTTACTCAAAGTGAGGTTACCCAGTGGATGAAGTGTGCTGAATCCCTACCCCATGCTGTATATTGCAGTGGGCGGGAGGAAAATGTGAATGAGACATCAACAGGCCAACGAAAGAAGACAGCTGGCTAAAAGCCCCTTTAAATAAGTATATTATACATATGTATTTTTGTAAATCAAAAAGTCTTAGCTGACGCCAGACCTTAAACATAATTCAGGGTCAATCAATCAATCAATTCGGATTTATAGAGCACAACTTATCACCCTGGGGGGTATCCAGGCGCAGAGGATGAGCCGATTAGTCAAACAGCCAGGCCTTGAGTGCTCTCGTGAAGTCAGCGAGGGTTGTGGAGGTCCAGAGGAGAAGGGGCAGGTCTTTACAGGTTTTGGCAGCGAGGTAGGAGATCGATCGGTCCCCTCCTGGGCCCGATTACACGTGGGATGTGTGCCAGGGCTAGGTGGGCTGAGCGGAGTTGTCTGGTGGGCTGGTGGAAGGTCAGTCAATGGTTGATGTAGGGTGGTCCTATGTTGTGGAGGGCCTTGAACGCCTGAGTGAGTAGTTTGAACAGCTGCGGCTCGTACAGGTAAGATCGGTGGGGCCGGCTGGGGTGGGGATTTCGACAGACGATGACGAGGGAAAATTCAACAAATAATTATTTTTCCCTCTGCATCGTCCGTCGAACCCCCCCCCCCCGTTCCCCCCCCAGCCGGCCCTACCGCCCACGGCTGAGTTTGAAGTGGCTTCTCTTTTGATTGGGAGCCAGTGGAGGTTTCTGAGATGAGGAGTTATGCTTTATCATCTTAGAAGATCCGGTATGAGTCTGGCTGCCTTGTTTTGTCTTTGGCTTTTATTACTGTTTTCCTGGTGCTGGATGGGATCGGTCTGAAGATCTTACGGAGCATTCAGAGAATGTGGAAACTTGAGTAGGTTACTGCGTCCACCTGGTGCCTCACGGAGAGCTTGCTGTCCAGGATGATGCCCAGGTTCCTGGCGCGGGTGGTGGAGATAGGTGCAGGTCTGAGGGTGGAGGGCCACCAGGAACCATCCCTGGGGAAGGGGGTATGACCAAAGATGAGCACTTCCAGCTTGTCTGTGTTCAGTTTTAGGCACTTGGGGGGGTCATTACATATGGGCGGTGGTGATCCGGCCGCCATTTCCCACCGCCCGCATGCCATTCCCCCGGCCATATTACGATGGCGGGGGGGAGCCCGGCGGACGGAAAGACCGTCCTCCGGTTTTCTGCCGGTCCCACAGGGTACCCCCCTACATTTGAATGCACAAGGTGGCAGGCACCGTGCGGTGCCTGTCACGTTGTGCATTTAAATGCACAACATGCGTTTTTTGCATTGCAGCGGGTGCTGCTGACAGCACCGCCCGCCGCAATGCGAACAATACGGGATGCCACCGCCGCGGTGGCATCCTAATACCCATGGCGGGACCGCTGCACCACTTGCGGACGGTCCCGCATTCCTTTGCGGTGGCGGGCGGACTTTGTCCGCCCGCCATCACAATGTGCCCCATGGTCTCTATCCAGTCTGTGACGTCTGTAATAGTGTTAAGGAAGTTTGCTCTGGTGGGGGAGGTGTCTTCGGTGAGAGACAGGATGAAGTGGGTGTCATCAGCACATGAGATAATGTTGAGTCTGTGGCTGCAGACGACAGTGGCCAACAAAGTCATGTAGATGTTGAAGAGGGTGGGGCTGAGCCAGGAGCCCTGGAGGACACCGCAGATGGTGTCTTTGGGTTCGGAGGTGAAGGGTGGTAGGCGTATTCTTTGCGTGTGTCCTGTGAGAAATGAGGTGATGAGTTTGAGTGTGTTGTCACTAATGTGATGCAGTCTGAGTGTTGACCAGGGTGTATTGGGATATGGTGTTGAAGGCTGCAGAGAGATCGAGGAGGATGTGGTCTAGGATGTTACTTATGTCACCGTTGCAGCTATGAGTGCTCTTTTGGTGCTGTGGTTTGAGCGAAAGCCTGATTGGGAGATATCCAGTGGGTTGTTTCTCTCCAGGTGGTCTGTGAGCTAGTGGTTGTTGGTTTCTCAAGGACCTTCACTGGGAATGGGAGGAGTGAGATGGGGCGGCATTTCTTGAGGTCGTTGGGGTCTGCAGTGGGTTTCTTTAGGAGAGGTCTTACTTCTGCATGTTTCTAGGTTTCCGGGATGGTGGTGGAGTTGATGGCTGAGTTGAGGATGTATGTGAGTGGAGGGCAGATCTCCTCCCGTCCTAGGTTGAAGGCATAGTGTGGCAGGGGCGCCCAAGTGTATGGAAGTCATGATGGTCACGGTGGTCTCAGTGCTGAAGGGTGTCCAGTCGGTGAGGTGGTAGTGCGGGACATCAGCAGGGGTCAGTGAGCTCCTTAAGTTGAGGGTCAAAATAGCCGTAGATGTCTGCTATCTTGTTGTGGATGTAGTTTGATAGGGCATCACAGAGGTCCTGGGTGGATGGGGTTGTGTTTTCGATGGTGGTTGGGGCTGAGAATTCTCTGATGAGGTTGAAGATTTCCTCGGAGTGGTTACTGCTGGTTTCAAGGCTGCAGTAAGGGCAAATTTCCAATAGTCTCCCTCTTTTCCCTCTTGCCTGTGCATACTGCCTTGCATCTGTTTCACTTCACCACCCCCACAGACAACGCACCTACTCACCTGTAAGCACTGGATTTTCTGTAACTTTCACTCTGTCAATATTTTGACATCTGTGTACTGCCTTCCCACAATCTTTCATTTAATCACAATAGGATTGCCTTACCAGATCATTGCTTTGTGTGCACTGCAGAGAGGCCAGGGATTGGAGGAGCATGTGTTCCAAACCCCTTTATGACCCACCAACAAGGACTGTGAGAAATGTACACTGAGTTCAGCCTGATCTCTACATTCGTGCCCCCCCCAAAGACTGAACTCACACAGTTATATAGAGGTGATCTTTTTACACTCAAAGTACATGTGAGTAATATGCTGCATGAAAAAACTACAGAAACACACTATCCTGGAAAAAAACAATACTCTTAGGTAATTCAAGGGTAAGCAAAACATGAAATGTAAACTAGAACAACATTGCTCTTAGGTTGAGAGGGCAGTGTTTTTTTTTTGCTGGCTGTCACCTGTAGTGGGGCACAAGGTGGGGCCTGTGCAGTTACAGATGGGGCACTGACCACACCAGTTCCCCTGCCAAACCCCTTCTCTGCCAGGTTTAGACTGGAAAGTCCATGGTTCTTTTTCTCCCTTGGTACTTCCACTATTATTGTAAGTTTGGTAGAATGGTGGATAGATTGTCTGTATACATAGGCTGGCATCACATAATTTCATTATTTGTTAATACTGATAGGGTCAAATTTAAGCAGGAACAAATCAAACAAAATACAAGGGGCCCCATTAGGATGGCGGGTGGACTTTCGTCCGCCCGCCACCCTAGCGGTGCTGGGACTGGCCACCAGACGTGCGGCAGTCCCGCACCACTGATTAGGATGCGACCGCCACCCTGGCAGTCGCATTCCGCTATCTTGACATTGTGGAGGGTGCTGCTGTAAGCAGCACCCGCCGCAATGCCAAAATGGCATGTTGTACATTGCCATGCACAACGTGGCAGGCACCGTGCGGTGCCTGCCACCTTGTGCATGGCAATGTAGGGGGGTACGTAGTGCAGCCCCCCCAGACCCACGGGGGCCCGCAACAGGCCCCCAAAGCAATTCCCGCCAGCCTTTCTGCCGCCATGGAAAGGCCTTTGAGAACACCCATCCTAATATGGATGGCGGTGCCTTGTAGGCACCGCCACCATATTAGTGCCCAGTTCCGCCCGGCAATCGTAACGATTGCCGACGGGCGGAAATGATAATATGGCGGGGGTAAATAAGGTTGTGATGGCGGGCGGATCGCCACCGCTGGCCGGGCAGTGGCGATCCGCCCGCCATCATAATGACCCCCAATGCTTGGTGTGTGTAATACATCACATGAAGAAAATGTGTATCTGATTAAGTAAAATAACAATGTGGTTACCTCCTTGTAACACAGGCAGGGGAGACATCCATTACAACGCAGGCATTACAACGCAATGCCTTTACAACGCAACCATTACAACGCAGGCACTATTACATCGCATGCCCTTACAACGCATATACCATTACAAAGCAAGCCATTACAATGTATACTATTACAACGCATTGGTAAGTATTTGTTTTGTAGTTGTATTCATTTTTTATTAATATTCACGACTTTTAATGTATATTATTTTATATTTATATTTTATAAGAAATTTTAATATGTGTTTTAATGATTTAATATGTTAAAAAAGGTTTTTATTGTTTGTTGTTTATTTTAATACTCAGGTATTAAATTTAATACTAAAGTAATTTTAATATGTGTTTAAAATATTAAATATGTTAAATAAAGGTGGTTATTGTTTATTTTAATACTTAGGAATTAAGGGGCTGATTACGATGGCGGGCGGAGGCACATCCGCCATGCTGGCGGTGGCGGAAAATGCCCTTTTCCGCACTCCATTGTCGGTCTTTGCGTCCGCCATATTATGATGGGCATACATAGCCCATTTCCTGTCCGATGCGGTGTTCCGGGTTCTGACGAAAATCTCCGTCCGCACCGGTAGCGGACGGAGACAAAAGAAAGGTACCGCCATGCGGAATGCGGTCACGACCGCCAGTGAAATCACGATGCCTCAAACAGCCCACCACACAGCTGCGGAGAATCCGGCCATTCGAGGATGGCGGTGGCAATACTGCGGATAGCTCCATGTGTTCCAGTCCGCTGGGGAAACGGCAGTCTTTGGCCTTTCCGCAGCAACTCTGACCGCCGCGGACGGATTTTCAGCTTTTCCGCCGCTGAATCCTGGAATCCGACCGCCGCGGTAGGGAGTTTCTGGCGGTGCATCCTAATCGGGCCGGCGGTTTTGCCGCGGTACCTGCGGGTGAAAATTTCCCGCTAGCACAGCGGTCGGAATGCTTTTCCGCCCGCCATCGTAATCAGCCCCTAAATTAAATATTAAAGTATTTTTATAAGAACATTTAAAAATTAATTTAAAAGTTAAAGGGAGAATGATTAAAAATATTCTTATAATATTACTAAATTATTGTTGTGAATTAAAAAAAAAAATGTAATGTGATATATTAATAATATCTGGGAGAATAGAAGAATATTAAGAAATAAGGGGCCCATTACGATAACCGGCGTTAAAAAATCTGCCATCTACGATAGCATGAGAAAACCGCCCGCCTGCACCATGGGAATACCGACCGAGCAATTATGAAGTCGCGAAGCAACCTCCGCCCACGGCGGTAAAAACACACAAAATTCCGCCCGTCCATGTCCGAGTAGAAGATAAACCGTCCACCACGGACGCAATCCCGCCCGAAAACCCAAATCCGCCCGCTCTGACGACCGAGACAACGACCGTGAAATTATGATCTCCCCGACATGAGCGCGGAAAATCCACATATTCCCCGCCCGCCACAGTTAACAACAGCGATGAATAACTGACACGGCGGAAGGCCTGGCGGCCACGTCCGTGCACGGAAATCATTTGCGGAACAAAGAAATACACACAACATGGCCAACAAGTCCACACAGCAAACTACGCCAAAATACCCAAACACAGAACACATCCCAAAGACGCATGCCCCCTGCCAAAACTAAAAAACTACAAATCCCAGGACAACAGACACAACACACCTGAAAACGACAGACCATCATGACACACCCACATAGGTCAGTACAAAAGCAGCCTCTTCACAGACCACAATCCCTTGCACTACGACAAAGCAAAGACGCCATCAGAGAACACAGAGAGACACAAAGGAAAGCAGCACACCACACGCACGCACACATCACATTCATCACCACCACTACCACCACCATCACCACTGAAACAACAGCACCACGAACCCCCTGCACATCACACACCACACACCACACAACCACCACACCAGCACCACAAATAGCAAACCACACACCATGGCAACACAAAGAATGCCAAAGTACACTGCCACTGAGTTGACGGTCATGGTCGACGAGATCATCAAGGTGCACCCACAAATCTATGGGAACCAGGTCCAACAGACACCAGTAGCCACCAGAAACAGAATGTGGAGCAGGATCGTAGACCAGGTGAATGCAGTTGGGAACGTGCCACGCAACCGGGGTGAAATCACAAAGAGGTGGCACGACCTGAAAAGCGTGGTCAGGCAGAAGGAGGCCAAAAACCGTGAGCTGGCTGACAGGACTGGCGGCAGAAATCCCGCGCTATTCAAGACCTTCAAGGCGTGGGAGGAGAAGGTGCGAGGCATTCTGCATCCGGCGAGTCTCACCGGAATACCAGGGGGAGTGGAGGCTGGTAAGTACAAACAAATGTATACCAGCACACCGCTATGTACTGTCATGCACTACCAGAATGCCATAGTACCGAGGGCCAAACACCCCCATGTCCAGTACACAACACACAAGACATCCCTCACACATGCAACAGACACTCCCACACACTCAGCCCAAAGGTACCAACAAACAAAACCATGGGGGCATGTGTTCAGTCAGCCAGCACCACAACTCCCACCAGGTCCCCTTGTACCCCAGATGCGCCGGAAGGAGCACTCCCCACACTCATGTGTCAGCCATAGGTGCACTAACCAACAAGTAACAGGTAAGTAGCCTTACCACGAACTCCGAGTATCGGAGGGGGGACTGCAGAAGTACAACCCCCACCAGGCCCCTAGTCCTACAGCGCAGCAAGATGGAGCACTCCCCACACCCATGTGTCAGCCATTGCAGTGCACAACTCCACCCGACAGCCAGATATGTTTCCCTACATGGAGGGGTGTCTGTGGGTGGTAAGCCTTCACCACAACTCACAACACGGCCCCCAATCCCACAGACCAGCAAGATGGAGCACCCCTCCCTCTCATAACCATGTGACAGCCATTGCATTGCTCCCTCCAAAACAACAAGTAGGTAGACTACTGTACAGGGCGGGGTGTCTGTAGGCATGAGGACTGTACTACGACTAACATTTGGGACATGTCACGTAGCAGAGGAACAGGTAGCACTGCTCCCTGTCATAATCATGTGACTAATGTGCACAGGGACATGAATTACAGAGTCATAGCCCACATGAGCCATCACAAATACACTAACACGTAAGGAGTCACGTCTGCATGCACAAGTCTCACTGGAGTACTGACCCACATGCCGTGCACTGTGCCAGTCATCACACACATCAGCAACACCATCGAAGTCTTGTCCATGTAGTCGTGTCTGCTTGTTCCGTTGACATCGTACAACATCACCCATGTAAGTCTATCTTGTCTCAATGTAACAGAGTGGAACCCCAGTAATGTCACATACACCACTGGACCCATGAACCACACAGCTACACAATGCACATTCAATATCTCATCCATCACATCTTTTTAGCCCCAGTGTCATGAAAGGTATATCATCTAATCAGTTGTCCCATATACAGTAGTTCAGCAAAGATTCCTGCCGATGACCAATAATGTGTCTGTAGTGTCTGAAGCGCACGTCACACTGTGATTTACAACATACCTAATATAGTCAACACCCCAAGAGCACTGCATTGCTGCACATGGCTGAGGGTAGCATGCACACCAAGGAATTGTCCTATCTGCAATACGTTGTGTGGCACACAATCATTACTCACTCACTACAATGCTTGCAGTGTAATGTCCCTAAATAATAACAGTGAGCAGATATGCTTGGTATGTCAGACATACACACACCTTTGTCTCTGCAGTGTCGTGTGGCCAAAACACATGTCCCCTCCTGCACCCATATGTCACAGTAGGTACCCCAAAACCATATTTCACCTCAAAAGCATCGATGGGTCTGTACCCCTTTTGCCATCTGCGTTCCTAATCGTTCCATTTGAACCCCAAAACCATATTTCACCTCAAAAGCGTTGAGGGGGCTGTACCCCTTTTGCCATCTGCGTTTCTAAGCGTTCCATTTGAACCCCAAAACCATATTTCACCTCAAAAGCGTTGAGGGGGCTGTACCCCTTTTGCCATCTGCGTTTCTAAGCATTCCATTTGAACCCCAAAACCATATTTCATCTCCAAGGCGTTCATGGGGCTGTACCCCGTTTCCACCAAAGCCACAAAATGTAGGGGTACTGCAACACACACCGATTGGCTATCCAAATCCGTCCCATGCCATGTGCACCCATCACACTATTCCATTGCCTTGATCACGCACACACATTGTAGAGCCATACACACGCATCTGGGAAATCAGTACACAACTGTGCACCAACTGTGAATGTCAGACATCTAACACAAACCTTGCAAGGTGCAACACAATAACCTTTCGTCTCCGCCCCACAGGTGACGAACAGCATGATGCTGGAGAGGGAGACAGCAGCCATCACAGCCAGTCCACAAGCCCTCCACCCGGACTCACGGATGTGGAAGACCTGGACACCTCTTCGGACGAGGACTCCCGACCAGGCACATCTGGTGTGGCAGGGCTCAACCGCTCCCCAGGACCCCTCCTACCCACCAACCCATCTCCCAGGGCTGGTGACCAGTCCCAGGCCCCTGCTGCCACGGTCATTGCGGCCACCGCCGCAACCACCACCAGGGCCTCCCTGACCACTCACCCTGCGCAAGGGGCTGCACGCACGTCGACATCGACCCTGGGCGCCACAACGAGGCCCCGGGTGACCACTGTGGCGAGTGGGCAGGTCGGTGGCAGCAGTTCAGGTGGGAGGAGCAGGGTCAGGCCAACGCCATCAGAGCCTGGGAGCCAAGCCCTGCCGCAAATCACCAGAGTCCTTGGGGCCTATGAAGAGGCCCAGGGACAATGGGCCCGGTCATCTGCCGATACGCGGGAAGTCCTTGGGGTGTTGAGGTCCATGGATGCCCATATGGGCCAATTCGTGACCCGTATGGGCAAACTTGTCGACCTCATGGGCCAGCTAGTGGTGGCGGTGAGGGCCCAATCAAGGCCAACCACACTACGTCCGCCACCACCTGCTGGGGCGCAGGTCCGTGCAACATCCAGTTCCCCTGCGTCCACAGCGAGTGGGCAATCCTCAGCCACCACCAGCAGCCCACAAACACAACCCCCCCCTCTCAAACGTGGAAGGGGTCGTCCGAAGAGGAAACAGGTGTCCAGAGATGACTTCGCACGCTCCAAACGCCAGTGAGTCAGCCAGCCACGGTGGCCATCTACTGCATTCACTTGGACTACTATCCTACCCCACACTGCCATGTGAATGGCATGTGTCTGTCGGACTGTGGACCCAGAACAACATGGGTACACCTTGACCATCACGGGGACATGTCCGTCAACTCATTGTTCCAGCATGCACCACTTTTGTCATCACCTTGCCCACAATCACATCACTGCTCAAAATAAATACACCTGGATCACATTCTGTTGTATCTGCTCTGTGTTTAATCAAGGATGTGCAACCATCACCATGATCAGAAATGCATCAGGAGTGTGGTATGTCGATAGGCCAGGAGAGGCTGTAGGGACCTAGGGGTGAAAAACAGAACAAGAGTCCATTGAATGTGTGTGTCACACACTCATCACACAGTACTTGTCATCAAGTTCAAGCAATGTACACACATCTCACAGAGCAACAGGGCACAATGCCACAGCCACTGTCAGTGGCATACTACCCTGGACATGGACCATTGCCACACAGCACTCAGTGAACAATAGGCCGCAGTGACAATGCACACATACACCTACACAACTACAGCAACATCAGCCGACGTACATGGTCACTCACCGTCAAGTGAAGTAGCGGGCGATGAGCTGCTGACGCTCATTCACTGCTTCCTCCTCTCCACTGTCCTCGTCACTGGACACGGCCTGGTCTGCAGGCGGGGGCCCTGGCTGATCACCGTCATCCACTATCAGGGGGATCTGCCTGCGAATAGCGAGATTGTGCAGCATGCAGCATGCCACAACTATCTGGCACACCTTCTGTGGGGAGTATGCCAGTGCACCCCCGGTGCGGTCCAGGCATCTGAATCTGGACTTCAGGAGTCCAAAGTCCGCTCCACCACACGTCTGGTCCTCCCATGTGCCTCATTGTATCTGACATCAGCTGGTGTCCTGGGATTACGTAGTGGGCTCAGCAGCCAAGGCCCGTTAGGATATGCAGAGTCACCTGGGTGTGAGAAACACAGAGAATCGTTGCAAGTCCAACAGGATACAAGACAGCATGTCACACCCAGCACGCTACACGAGTATGCATACTCACCAACAATCCATGCACGGTCCGGTTGGAGATTGGACATCATTCGTGGGAGGATGCTGTGGCGCATGATGTGCGAGTCATGGGTGGAACCGGGAAACTTCGCACACACGTGTGTGATGATCATGTCCGCCAGGCACACCACTTGCACATTCAGGGAGTGGAAATGTTTCCGGTTCCTATAGATGTGCTCCATGACCTGTGGTGCAACAAGGCCAACATGGGTGCAATCAATTGCACCAACAACGTGGGGGATGCGTCCAAGGGCATAGAAAGCACCCTTCACTGCCGCCAAATCACGAGCCCTGGGGAATCGGATGTACCGGTTCCTGTACAGCATCATAGCTGACAGGACATCCCGTAGCACCATGCTGAACATGGGTTGGGACATTCCACCTCCACTGCCTACCGTGTGTTGGAAAGATCCGGTAGCGAAAAAATGCAGTGCAGCCATCACCTTAGCCGTGGGGGTGAATGCTGTTGGATACACCCTGCGAGGACGAAGGTGGGGTTCCAACATGGCACATAGGTGATGCAGGGTGGGTCGGTCCAGCCGGAATTTACGAATGACCTCCACATCCTCCATGTCTGACAGCAATTGGTAGGGGCGATGTATGTTTGGTCTCCTCCTAGGACAGATGGAAGTGGACACATGTCAATGCAACACACCACATGGCACTTTCACATACACATAACTAAAATTACTGACAAAGCAATAGAATCACAGAACAGCTGACAAGTAGGGACAGCACAGCTACAATACTCTTACACAGGTCCCTTACCAATAGCAATGGCTACTGACACAAACCATTGCTATGAGCATGCACATGGGGATTTAGGCCCTAATAGCTTGAAAGGCATCATGATGGTTTCAGACTGCATAGGTGGGAAGCGACAACACCACGGCAATATACCTAGCTGCTGTGCCTGACACAGCTTCCGAGGCTGGGTGAGTATGGCACACACCAACAACACAATGTACACAGGCTGAGCGGCCAAAACAAGTGGGTCCTGTTGCACAATGGGATATGAGACAGTCAATGATGTCCCTAGTTCACCCAATGTACAGCACTGTACGTATCACACCTCCAACACACATTGACAGGTGTACACATTGACAACTCCATGACAACACAGCTGTGTGAATGCAAACACACATCACAAGTGACACGTAACGTTGCACGTGCCAAGTGGGAGATGTACATTGAGAAATATGGCATGTGTGTGCATATGCACATCCCATGCTCCCATGCTAATGTGTACATGATGATGTGCCAACAGACATGTGGAGGCTGAGCACTGGCCGTCAATGCCTATGCACACAGCATGAAGTGGCCCTGTCCAGTGTGGACATGCTCCCACACACAAATCATGGCCACACCTGCAAATGCATGGCGCACATTCAACTGTGGATTCCACATGGCACCAGCGGACTGTACCCGCCATGGACCAGGCCCTTGAGGCCAACTCCAATGGCCCTCGCGACTGCATCCTGCGTGTTCGACGATAGAGGTAAGCGTACCGGGACAGCTCGGTGCAGGCCATTGTGTGCATTTGAAGTAGGCAGACATGGTACACCAATTGCAGCAGCTTGGACCCACTGGAACAGCCCCAGGGGGCTATATGAGTGTGGGAGGGAGACCGGCATTACCACAGCTTCCAGGGACTGCTGCCTGGCATCCCTCAACAACACCTGCCGCTGCTGCCACATGTCCACCTACATGTCGACGACTCTGAAGATATGTCCAGGTCCACTCACCAGCGAGGAGCTGGAGATCATGGATTCCGAGCTCCACGCACACTGCCCAAGGCTATTTATAGCAAAAGTTGTGTGTGTAAGACAACTACAGTGTGTGTGGGAGTGCATGTGGGGGACACACATGTCGTTGATCCGCAGCACTATGATTCTGAGCCTGTGGGGTTCCTACATGCACTGCTTACCATGCTAACTACAGGTGTAAGGGGTATGTAGGCTCTCTGGCGCTTTCCCATGCATGTCCCTCACGAGTGGTGGTACATGGCATTTCCATGTCACACATCCAGTCACGCAGCCACTTGGCAATGCAGGACTCAGGGCAGTCATTGCTTGTGTGAATGGCTGGCTGGGTCCCTGCTGGCCTTCTCAGTCGCAGCAGACCTGGGCTGCACATTGACCGCACAATCCTAGAAGGAGACAACACTGACTGTACAGTGGGTTACATGTGTCTTTTGTTCAGGACTCTCCTGAAATGCGCAAACTCAGCCCTGTCGATTGGACACACCATGCCTTGTGATAGGGATGTGTGTGAGAGATAGTGGCACTGAATGTGACCTCCATTGCGGGGTGAGCCATTCACAGGGCGAGTACGTTGAGGGCTGCGCAGTGTTGGACACAGTGAGTCCACCCACAAAGATGTGTTGCCTTGTGATCTATGTGTTGGTCCACCTGACAATGGACAGTAGATGTGGGCAGACTACACATTGCTCAATGTGCTGGCAACCTGCATGTGAATGGGATGGACAGGTACTGTGTACACACTCCCAGCAGCATGCATTCACGTGTGGTGTACACATGCAGTTAGGCCATGTCCGATTACTTCCTGGCTCTGTTGCACGTCTCTGAGTATTTGGGATGGGTCAGCAGCATGCCACTGTGATTGGTGGATGTGGGTGATGTTGAGAAGTGTATGAGTGATATTCCAAGGCTCTTGTGTACCATCCCTGCAGTTTGAAGTCTTCCAGCCCAAGGGCTTGTGATGAGCCATTGCATCCAAGTTGATGCCTCTGTGTATGTGTGACCGACAGTGCAGCCAATTCCACAAAGGGTGTGACGTCATCTGCCGGATGAGCTACTACGTGGCGATAACGAATCGGGGGATGCCCCCTCGTATTGTCAGGTCAGCACGGCGCTGCATTTCACCAGTAATGGTCTGCATCTTGACAGTCACACAGCCTGTGCCGGATGCATGTTTGTAGGGGCATCAGCAGCAAGCAAGTGTACAGTATTGTGGGATGGTGTCTTTTGCTGTGAGAGGCAGCATGTGTCCACAGCCTACCCATGATCTGGGTAATGTGATGTTTGTTGTGTGATGCAGTGGGTTGTAAGTGTACTCTGTGCTGTGTGCATCTGACATGCATATGCTATTCCTGAGTCTCAAGATGTAATTTGAGCACTCTGCATTCTCAATGCACTCAGAGTCGTAGCCCTCAGGAACAACCTGTAGTAGGCTGGAGTGGCAATTCACATGTATGTTTGAGGCACTGTGCCTACTCTGATTTCGTTCGGTCATATGTGTGCGATGCCTCACCTCATATCTCTGGTACTTACACATCAGGCACACTGTGAAACAGCAGTTGTGCTCGTGTGAAGGACAGGTGGATGGCATGGGCTCATGGCCATTGTGGCCTGTCATGTTGCAGTCTGTGTGAGTGGTTTCACATTCTGCTCCATGCAGGTATGTCTTTGGCCTAATTACGTAGTGGTCATCCTTGCCACCATCAGGACAGTGGGTGTGCACACCGCGATTTGTGGCTATGGTCGCAGGGTGACACAGGCCGGGTGTAGTGCTATGTGCACAACACATGTGCCACTTATTAGCGGCTTCATTTACTGTACGCCAGCCATTACGTGTTGATTGTGGTGGCTGTATGCAATTGCACAGGTATCGTGCAACATGTGGATTTGGGGATGTTCTGTGCTGCTTCCCTTGCACATGTCTGTTTAATTGATGCCAGATGAGTGAGGCCACCTCGCTCTCTCTCATGTGGCATCTCCCGTGGGTGCTGAGGGACAGGGGACGGTCAACAGTGGTGTGGCATCGGATGTAGCAGCTGCACAGGTGCTGAGTGAGACAGATGTGACCAGCGCCTCGGAGGGGCCAGACGTGTGCTGGATGAATCACAGGCCGAGACGGCAATTTCGGCGTCATCTGAGGACAGAGGTGATGCATCCATGTTTGCTAACACAGGGGACGTGGACTCTGGCTCCTCTTCAGCCACGCGGAGGCCAATGCCCGCCCTCCCATCTACTTCCACTGGTGCAACACGTGTCGGCACAGGGATGAAGGGTAGAGTTTCCTTCACACCAGGCACAGCTGCCCCTGCACATGTGACCCCTGCTGCCCTCAGTGCTGGGTCTGTTGAGCTTATGCGCCATCTCTGCGTGGGGCAGACAGCTCTCCTCAATAACGTCATTGCCCATGACATCACTTTGCCGCAGGTGACATAGTTCATGGAGGGCCCACATGTACGCGTGGGTGGGCTACACCAGACTGTCCAATGGTTGTCCCCCCAGTCAAGGTGGGCCTTCAACTGGGCCAATCTCAGGCTGACATTCCTGACCCTTTCTCCACCCCCTGGGCAGTGGCACATCTGACAACAGCAGGGCACGAGTCCTACAATAAGAATTGGGGGACGCTGACGTCACGACAGGAAGTGACATCACGGAAGGTGGGTTGCACCGTCAGACTCATTGCCTCCCCTCGCTCACCCCTTATATGCGATTGCATCGGAGAAGCCAGCGCGTGCACAAGCAGCTCCGATCTCGCCCCAGAGAGGCCAAAGAGTGAATGTGTGGGTCCATTTGCCCCAGTTATCTGTCTCGCGGTAAAATAAGTGGGGGACGCCGTCCACCCGCGTGGTACCCCGACTCGAGACCTGGACAACAGTGACAATGCATGACAGCCTCCGGAGTCCGGATACACCACATGCAACACACAGAGGCTGTGGCTGCCCTAGCGGGCCAGGCCGCAAACACAATCCCAGACGAAAGGTAGACCCACCCCGGCGCGCATAGTCATTACAACCGCTGCCATTGACAAGGGACCCATGTGGTGAGACATGGGCCTCAGGGTGACGGGCCTCCGAGCCATCCCCCGCCAACGAGTGTCATGCAACTCACACATATCGCAAAGCCAATAGGACACTTCGCCTGCACACCAGGTCTCGAGTCGGGGTACCACGCGGGTGGACGGCGTCCCACCACTGATTTTACCGCGAGCCCGATAACTGTAGCAAGTGGACCCACACATTCACTCTTTGGCCTCTCTGGGGCAAGCTCGGAGCTGCTTGTGCATGCGCTGGCTTCTCTGTTGCAATCGCATGTAAGGGGTGGGAGAAGGGAGGCAATAAGTCTGATGGTGCAAGCCACCTTTCGTGACGTCACTTCCTGTCGTGACGTCTGCGTCCCCCCACTACATATTTAGGACTTGTGCCCTGCTGCACACTGAGATTGTGTTGCCTGCGAGATGTGACCAGGAGAAGGGCGCCATGACCTCCCACCCACCAAGCTCCACTGCCATCCCGTGCCCTGGGTAGCCTGTGCAGGCGGACAATGTAGGGGGTACACCTGGTGGACAGGGGATGTGAGTGCCTTGGCAAGGGCCTGGCAGACGCACAGCAGTATCCAGCATGTCCCCAGAGGGAGGGCTAACGTCTACACCTGATGCAGCATTGATCGTGTGCCCGCCTGTTGTGCCCACACGAGTTCACATTCATCCCCAGACAGGTGGGCTTTCCAAATACCCAACACAGTGGAAATATAGCCCTCCGGAATCCTCCCCACACAGTCTGTTTCAACAATGCATGTGTGCACCTACCCGTGCCACCCACCCACCTGGGCCAAGCGGAACTCCCGCTTCACATGCCACATGTGTGTCTTCCACAGTTGTGCTTCTCTCTCAGGGGCGGACCTCCAACTGTCCCGTAGCACACAGACAGCACCGAGTCGAACTGGCATCCTGTTTGAATGGTAGGCACACTCACACATCTACCTGTGACACAGTGGTGGCTGTGATGGCTATTGTGACTGCCATGGCAGTGTTGGTGGCCATGTCAGGGTACACTCACACACATTGCATACGCAGCTTTTCGTATCACAACTCTGCACATCGGACTGGCCACTGTCCCTGGTGTTGATCAATTTTGCCGCATGTCTATGTAATCTGTGACTGGATGCTGTTGTTCCTGTAGTCGGTTGTGTCTGTGTAGTTGCTTATTGCAGTTGTTGCTGTGTGTGCATGGTTAAGTGAGGCACATGCCGTGTATGGTACCTCAACAATTGCAATGTCTGGTCTCACATTCCAATGTGTTGTACACGTGGCAGGGACTTCACTTCTTTCAGACTCTGCTACTTGTGTGTGTGATGAATAAGTATTTTTGTGACACGGATTGTCTGCATGTATTTGGTGGTATTTCAGGGAGAATGTATCCGTGTCATGTTTGCGTGCAAGCAAAGCACAGGGTGTGAGTCTAGCCACAGGATGACAGGTAGCATGTGCAGAGTATGCGGGTATGTGTGAGCTTACTTGCTGTGTGGCCAGCAGTGTAGGTGTATGTTAGTCTTGTGATGAACATTGGGCCTGGGCACATGGCTTACTTTCAATGTGTGCATTTGGGAGGTGTAGGTGTGTGCGGTGTGAGTGGTGTGACTTTGGGGTAGTGTTGGTGTGTGTGTGTGCGCTCTGGCAATGTCGACTACACACGTGTTACCCAGGCCCATGGTGGATGTTTGTATCGGTGTTCAGGTCTGCGAATGTGTTCACATGTGTGTGTTGTATGTTGCACGGTGTGCAGTGTGTGGGTGTGTCCTTGCAGTTCAGGATGACTCCTACTTGATATGTTTCGGACATAGTGTGTCTGCAGGGTGTGTGACTGTCAAGATTGTGCCTTGTTCAATTGAGCATGTATGTGACTTTCTGCAGTTCTTACTCACTGTGCAGTCCTGCCCACCCACACTGATATCGTGTGTGTGTTTTGTCATGCATTGCTGTAGCATGCTTTTGCGTGGCTCCTACTTTTGCTTGATGAGTGTGATGTCAGACTGTGAAGGTAATTATACACATATGTAGGACTGTGCTTTGTAGTGCCCAGGCCGTCAGTGTTGATGTGATGATCTGTTGGGCCACGTCAGAGTCTGACCAGTCCAGGCCCACGAGCTGTAGTATTTCACTAGGTCCCCTGTTGCGGCAACTCATATGCATTGACATCCAATGACACTAGACTACATGGTCATCTCACGACTCTCGTGTACTTCACACACTCTCATCCTCTCTCATTCGTACTTGTCTTCGTAAAAAAATTCTACAGAGTCACATATTTGCTTCAAGGCATGTATTTGGACTTACTTCCTCTGTGATGCAGTATAGTGGACACTACTGGCAGCAAAATGCATGTGGAGGATATACTTAGCATGATTACACATACAAAAGGGGGTACGTGTAGATGTGATTAGTTGTTGACTGTGGAATGAAGGCTTCAGAGTTACAACTGCCTTGCCCTTGCTATGCTACAGTACATTTGCTAATTACTGAGGAGCTGTAGACTTTGACACAGACAGTATTCATTTTGCCTACCAGACAGCTTGACATCATAGGCACAGTACATCTCAGTTCCATGGTACAGGTTTACTACAATAGTAACTCCGACACACCTGCGTCAGAGGTGACATCAGAGCATGAGCCTACATGCATGCAGCAGCGTCTCACTAGTTGTTGCAATGTGGTGGCTACTGAACATGACACAATGACTGGGGCCATGTTGTAGGGGGTTGCATTTGTTGTCCATGCAAAAGTCCGGGCACGGAAGTACAGACGATGGTGAGGTGACAGTTCTCACGTAATACAGCAGACAGATAAGTGTGCACTGACAGGTGCATGTGTTCAGGTGCGCAGAATACATATTATGGCATAGTTGTTCGTGCAGTATTGGCCATGTGGTTACTGTACACAAGTCCCATACCTCTGCCTCCCCCTGTTCATGCAGAGACACGGGATATGGTGAGGAACAGAGTGCATGTCCCGAAAATGTCAGATGTCATGGAAGTGGAGTTGATGGTGAGGTGTTTGTTGCAGATTGTATGGTATAGTTGTTGTACAGCTAACTGCCCACTCCGTGCGAAAGCCAAGCATAGGTACGGTGTTGAACATCATTGTTCAATTGGGGGTATTGAGTCGGGGACCGATGAATTGACAAGTTGTCAGGTATGCGATACCTTCCAGCAGGGCATCCATGGCATTGGTGGTAAACATGGATGCCATCCAATGAAGCGGATGGTGGCTAGCAACGTGTTCATCGTAAGTTGTCCCTTGTAGGAGCCTGATGGGACATGTTGGATGACATTCGATGAAACTGTGATCCAGAATACGTTGTGTGGAGGCACACTGGTCCCATTGCAGTGTGTGTCCGATTGCAGCCACATACGCCATGCCACCATACACTGAACAGATCCTGTCGTGGGCGTCCAGGGGTGCAAACAAGTGTACCAAGTCCGCCTTTGGACATGCCGGGTTGGAGAGACATAAATCCACAGGACAGTGGAACGGACACCTCCGACAGTAGAAAACGGGGATGACGCAGCTGAACATTGCAATGCGGTAAGTTACTCGGTAACTTACGTTCAGCATAGCCAGATTTTCACAGCCCACTATCTGTAGCAAGCTCTCAATGTACAGCTGCATCTGTCCGGCGTAGTTGGGAAGCGGTGGTGCAACAGCCATTTTGCTACAGGGTGATGTGATGGCGTGATCCGGCTGCCTGTGCAGTCAGCAGAGTGCAACCTCCGACGATGCTGGGAATTCTGGAATGGTTGTACGGAGGCAGGACTTGGGTTATAGCTTGGGCGGAGGACACAGGCCCTCATCCCACATGCTTCAATGAATGGTCAAGGCCAGTGGTGTCTGACTCCTTCCAGATTACTTGCATTTGACCCACATGGAGGAGTGGTATAATTTTCTTTTGTGTTATTAACTTTCTTTCATGTTGGGCGCTATCTGCCAGTGGATGGTTTACTCTGCATGGCTCTGTTTGGCTTCTTGTTGGTACAATGGCTCCATTCTCCTGCATAAATTGTTGCAAGGTGATTTCAGAGTGGGAATGGAAGGCCATTCAGTGCTATCTGCTCTCCCGTGTGTGGGCGGGACACTGCTCTTCTGCTATACATTGGGGCTTCTGTGTGGGTGTAGTAATTGGAAACACCTGTTCTCAGGCAGCAGGGTTTTTCAATTTTGTACATTGCATGGCTTGATATTGCGAGCAGGATGGTATAGGTATTTTTGGATGCGACTGGCGTGCCTTTTGCGGACGCGGTCCTTATTCTGCGCTGTTATGTAGCAGCCGCTGTGTGCTTCGCCATGTTTTGCACACAAGGGTGTGTCCTATTTTGCCATCACATTACTCCCCTGTTCGGGACACTTGTGTGACATCAGGTTGACAACTGTGAGTTGTCGTTTGAGGACATGACTGATGCAGGAAGGCCACGTGACATGTGCCTTCAGGGTGGGGCTGGTGTGTGGGGTGTGTAGTTGTGACCCTGTGGTGTTTGTGTGCAGCCCATGCATGGCGCTGTCGTTGGCCTCTGCGTTGTGCGCATGTGTACCTGCGTCATCGCCGCTGCGCTGCGGTGCCGTGACGGGGACGTCACTTCCTGGTCCCGGGTAGTGGGTGCCCAGGATGTTGCGAGTAGTTTTTTTTTTGACAGGTGGGACATGTGTGGGTATAGTGGTGGTTGTGTCCTGTCCACACAGGGGTGTCTGGGGGGCCATGTACAGTTTTTCCGCCCTTGCACTGTGTGCAGTGTTTGCGTGCCCTTGTTGTGTGTCTGCCTACCTGCGTCGTCGTGGCGCGTTCACTCCTAGGTGGTGCATCAGGTAGAGCATGGGGATGGCCTGGAGTGCAGGATTCATCTCTGGGTGGGCCGCCTTTTTAGTCTCCGTACTGAACAGTCGGGTTTCCGCCTTGGTATCTCGTGCGGTGTCTCTTTGCCGGTGGGGCTGTTTGGTTGTGGCATCGTAATTTGTACGCCGGGCGGTACGTCATTTCGCCGGACGGTGTGTCTCCATTGGCTCGCGCCGCTACGTAGACGGGCGCACTTTGATGGCGGGCGGTGCTGCAGGCTTACGGGCGGTGTTTGCCTGACTTTTCACATCCTAATTTTGCGGGCGTGTGGGCCGTTGCTGGCGGACGGTAACTAGCGGTTTTTGCCTCCGACAGCACGGCGGTTGTGCTTTCGCCCGACATCGTAATGGACCCCCAAGTAATTGTTTAAAATATTGATTTTAATACTCGGGTATTAAAATAAGTACTAGAGTATTTTTAGGAAAATATTTTAATAAATGCATTGATATGTATTATTATTATCATGGGGTAGTGTATTATATTAATAAAATAAAATTATTAAATATTGTTGTCTATATTTTTAAAAATATATATGTATTAAAATTAAAACTAGTGTTTGTTTAAAAATAAAATACTATTAATTGGGGAGATAAAGAAAGGATTAAATTAACATTTAAATTTAAAAAATATTGTTTATTGAAATAATAAAATTATTAGTAGATTATATATTTATAAAAGAAATTATAATGTAAATTTTAGGAAAATAGAGCAGTTAATGTGAATTAAAAATTGGTAAGGAATTAATATTAAAAGTTACAATAAAATTAGAAATGTAGGGGCCTATTACGATGGTCGGAAAACCTCCCCGACCGCCATGGTAGCGGGAAAAGACCGCCCGCATGGACCGCGACATCACCGCTGGTCGAAATACGATGATCCGCGGTCGAAATCCGACCGCGGCAGTCGGATCGCGGGCCTTAACATTGCGGCGGTTGCTGCTGCCCGCAGCACCGCCGCGATGTCCAAAGGAGCATGTCCTGCATTTCCCTGCACTGCGTGGCAGGCACTGCACAGTGCCTGCCACCTGGTACAGGGAAATGTAGGGGGGGACCATGGGTACCCCCCCAGTGCACCCACACCCCCCCAAAACAGTGGGGGCCCGCAACGGGCCCCCGAAGACAATCTCCGCATGCATTTCCATGGCGGTCTGACCGCTGAGGGATGGCTGGCTACCGCCGGCATCATAATCCTGCCGGCGGAGCCTGCCCTGCACCGCGACCATTATCCTGGTCCTGCTCCGTCCGCCAGGCAGGAGTGCGGATGGTAACCGGTGGAAAAGCGGCGGTCGGAACTTCCCACCGCCGGGGTCACCACCGCCATCCTAATTTGACCGGCGGTTTTCTTGGTTGTGATCGCGGACGGATGTCCACCGCCGGTCTGGGGGGCACCACCGCCGGCCCGGCGGTGGACATCTGACCGCAATCTTAATAGACCCCTTAATATTTAAAGAGTTATTTGATAATTAAAGATACTATTTATAAAGTTGAAAAAATATAAAAAAGAGACATTATTGTGTAAATAATTAAAAAAATATTGTCTACTGTTTATACTAAATTAATATAATATAACATGAAGAAAGAATTACAAGACGTAATTAATTAATAACATATTTTTATTAACATTTTTAATATTGTTATATTATACAAATAAATTATAAAAACATATTCAAAAAATAATTAAAGTACTTACATAATTTACAAAAATAAATTTGCAATTTATTATGTACATTTACATTTTTTAAAACATTTATTGAAAATTTTCCCACGCTTTTCCATTGAAGTCAAAGGGTGAAAATGTCCTTTTTTTATTTTTACAGAAAGACATGACGTTCCCGCATAAACGTAACTTTCGTCATTACGGGGATCGTCGCGCTATGGATCAGATGCAAGGGAGAGCTCCGTCAAGGTAATATTAAAATTATTAAAATACATAGGGGCCGATTCCGATTCGGGCCGGAAATCTCTCCGACCGAGCCGGACTCGGAGAGATTTCCGACCGAATCGGACCCTAGCAGCCCGACCGAACGAGTACGATGCGCACGTATTCCATCGGACTCGATTCGGTCGGACTCCCATTGAAGTCAATGGGAGCCAGTCGTACAACGCGTACGCGGGCTCCCATTGACTCAATGGGTGCGAGGCGAACAGGGGCGCCCCCTACAGCGTGTACGCGGCGAAGCGACTCACGCCGTACACGCACAGGTAGGGGGGACCCATGGGTCCCCCCTGTGTGCGACTCGCGCGGCTACGCGTACAGGGGGGTCCGACACGGACCCCCAAAGTACGGCTCCGACTGCTCCTTCGAGCCGGACAGCGCGAGTCGGTTGGAATGCTCGCGGCGCGCATCGTACTTGCCCGGCCGGGGAACGTCTCCATTGCGCGGTGCGAGGCGTGTCCGAGCGAGTCGGTCGGAGCGGTCGGCTTTCGCGTACGAGTCGGTCGGTGCGGTTGGGTCTCGCGAACGAGTCAGTCGGAGTTTTCGCATCGTATTCGCTCGCCCGGACGCACGTACGAATCGGTCGGGAAACAGGGCTCCGAATCGGATCCGGTAAAACTGAATCCGATTCGGAGCCCTACCGGCCGAGATCGGAATCGGCCCCATAGTCTAGTGGTAATGTTTATTGTAAGGAGAGAGGAGGGAGGTAGATAGATGTAGTAAATGTGTTTTAGGTACTTTTCTAGTGTGTTAACCAACTAATTAACTCCATTACAGGTTGTAGTAGTAGGCCCACGTCGGGTCTCCTTTTTCGAAACAATTTTTGTTTAATAAAGTTGTTAAAAATATATACATAAAAACATTAAAAAGAAAAGTGTTTCGAAAGGTATATTTATAACTTTTTGCGACGGGTTTTTAAAAAAAGAAGGATTTATCGTCGTCGCGGTTAGATGTATTTTTAATACGATTTAAAAAACAAATTGCCATTTTGGAAAATAGAAGATCAGATATTTTTACATCCAGTTTTATGTGCTTTATGGATTTTGGATGTGCAAATTAAATTTTTTCTAGATGGATGTTCGGGGATGGATTATGGAACTTGGAATCGATATGGAATTGTTTTCAAAATAGATTGGATTGCATCGTTGAATTTTGTTGCGTTTTATGAAGAAAAACAACAATTTTTCTGGATTTTTTTCTGGTGCATCTTTTTTAGGTATGCACAGATTCTTTTTAAAAAGTGTGCACATTAAAAAAGTAAAAATCGGGTTATGGATTTACCCAAAGGAATGTGGATTATTGGTAATGAATTTAAAAAAGACAAAGGACTTTTGGTGAAAAAATGGTTGGAACGTAAGTCCAAGAGTTGAAAAAAGAAGACATCTGAAGGTAAGGAGATCAGACTTTTATTACTAATTTAAATTTTTTTTTTTTTAAATGCCAAATGAATTAGCGTTATTTTTTAGGGCAAAACAGGCAAGTAAGAAGATAGTGTAGGTTAGAAATGGAGGATGTGTGCAAGATTTTCAAGGTAGTCTGAAGCCACCAGCAACGTAAATTGTTGAATTGCACCCAATAGTCTTTCAGACATTTCCTTTGTTCTTTTAGAAATACGTGGGTTTAGACAACCTGTTAATGATTGCGACATTCTCATTTCTTGGAATCTTTGCTCCTTCCTCAAAATTTCCAAGAAATGATAGAAATTAGGATGAGGTTTGCCAATTGATTTATTGAAGGAGTTGTGCCATCCCTCTATGGCATTGTTTGCTCCTCCCTCTAAGCAGGTCGTGTAGCAGTTCCACCACTCCACATGGAAACATGGCTTCCTCCTGCGACCAGACCTGCTTAGATAGCCAATTCATGTGTCTTCAAAATAATTTAGAATAGGTGCCAATGTATCTTCGTTTGAGGTAAAGTATTCTGATTCTGTAATTGAAGTGTAGTACTCGTCTACACTGTCAGGAGGAACAAAGCAAAGGGCAGTTAGTTTTTTTAGTTCAAATTGTAGTTTTCTATCTGATATATAATCCTCAATTAAGGATGTTTTTGAATTTTTCGCCAATATGCCTGTGAAAAGTGAAAAAAACATCCTTGAATTTGGGTATCCGTGTACAATTTGGTAATAGTATTAATCATAGGTAATTCAAAGTCAATTAGTACTTTTCTAGGACTTTTGTTTGATGTTTTAGCTTTTATCACTGACAATAATTCAGAGTATGTTGAGGATTGTTTATCAGGGAGTAAACTAAACCAAGGGAACGAATAAGTTATTAATATATGCGTGAATAGTGTATATTTGGGTGAATGGATGGGGCGTGCTTTTAAACATCCCATCCATCATCCAAATATCACTGTTCTCCAACCTTACAAGATTATGGGGTGTGCTAAAGGTTAGAATTCTCTTTTGAGGGTTTTTGTTGTCATGCAAAAGAAATGGTTCTTTAGTAACAGTTACAGAGTTCAGGTGGAATGATTATGTCAGAATATGTTTGGGGTGTTACTCTTTGTGGGTTACTTGCCTGTTTTTTACGTTGAATAATTCTTCTCAGATTAGGAATTGTGGGCATACTACTTGCAACATGTGGTAGAATGTGTTGGGCTACCTCCCTCAAAACTGCACCACAGGGTTCATTGGAGGTGGATGCAATATCTTTAATTTCATTTATTGTTTCTCTTTCCTCAATCTCCATTGCAGAGGCAGAGTGGTTATGTTCTGTGGTTCTTAAAACAGAGTAACCGCTCTGCCTGTGCAATGGGTTGAGTAGTATTGCACACACCTCCATTGACATCTGGGTTCAGTTAGTCTCTCCTTACAATAAACATACCCACTATGATTGAGTAAACAGTTTCCACGGCTGGATGTTATATATTTGGCTTGATTTGAAGTCATTTTCTGTTATGGATTGAAAAAGAAACAAAGAAAAAAAAATGTTAGTTTATTTTTAATTTCTTAGGTTTACCTGTTTAGAAGAAAAAACAAACAGTACAATTTTTGCAATTTATTAAACAGTTTAAAGGTAATGCTTTTTGAAGTTAAATTGAATGTTTCTACATGTGTTGCATTTCTAAATTTGATGAAATGTAATCTTAAAAAAAAAGCTTTATTGGGACAGAAAAATGGTTAAGTTGTTTTATTGATAAATATTTATAGTTTCTTACCTTTAGACAAGATGTTGCTTGATGCTTTTACTTTGGTGTATGGTTTTGTTTGTTCGTTGATTCTGAAAGGAAAAAGATTTTATGTGTTTTATCAGTCATATGTTCTTTTTAGAAAGTTTACTAGGGAGAGAAACATGGTTTAGTAATTTTATTGTTTATTGTTTTTGTAATCTTACCTTTTTTAAAGGTTTTGGTTATGGTTTTCCGCTTCTTGACCAGGTTCAATTTGTATTGTGGTCTGAAATAGTACAAAAAAATGTATTGTTAGGAGTTTGTGAAAATTGTAAAATGTTTACCTGCAAAAGAATAACATATTATTGGTTATGGAAAAACAGGTTAATGTTTTGGCTTTTTACTAAACTTTTTGTCTTTTTACAGAACAAATACATTTGTGTTTATTTTGCAAAAAGAATTATGTCAAAATTAACATATTTATTTACCTTGAAAAAGTATTATTCTTTTGGAGAAGAGCATTTTGTTGAATTGAAATATTATAAAGAAATTTAACTGTTCAAAAACTATATTGACACATTTTTATGATGTAAAAATTACCTTGTGATGTTTCTTGTTTTGATTATTGACTTTTAGAAATGTTTGGATGTTTAAAGTTGTAAAATCTGGAAGAAATAATATCTTTACATTCTTTTAAAATTGTAAATTGGATGTAATTCTATTTTCCAAACTTGTTTTTTCATTCAATATCATTGCTTAAGTCCTGTTTCGTGTAAATATTTATTTAAAAAATTACCTTTTATTAAATAATTTTCAGACTGTCTTCTGTTGATTCTTGTATCATGAAAATATATTGTTCTTTTATACAGCTGTTTTTTGATACTTTAGTAATCTGTTGATATATTAAAGTGTATAATAAATATTTATATATTTTTTTTAAATGTATAAACTAAAAAAAAACATCCAGCACTTTCACAGAGGCAAACATATGTTGGAGTAGGATTAGTAATTTTGCACCCACTACTATACAGCATTTTCCTTGAGTTAAGCACCCCTTGTAGTAGGAATAGTAATTTTAACCCCACCACTATCCAGCATGTTCCGTGAGGCAAGCACCTTTTGAAGTAGGAATAGTAATTTTAACCCCACCACTATCCAGCACTTTCCCTGAGAAAAGAACCCTTCAGAGTTGGAATAGTAATTTTGCTTCCATCACTATCCAGCACTTTCCATGAGGCAAGCACCCTTCGGAGTAGGCATAGTCATTTTATCCCCACCTCTATTTTTCTGAGGCAAGCACCCTTTGGAGTAGGAATAGTAATTTTAACCCCACCACTATCCATTATTTTACCTGAGGCAAGCACACCTTGAAGTAGGAATAGTAATTTTAACCCCACTACTATCTATTACTTTCCCTCTGGCAAGCACTCTTTGGAGTTGGAATAGTAATTTTTTGGGAAACTTTATTTACCATTTTCTATATTGCATTAAAACAAACATATGTAACAAGTACTCAGTGCAGCAGTACCGATACATCAAATTTAACATAGCAATGTTCTGAATTCTATTTTGTCAGTTGAGTCTCAATCACTGATTATTTCGAACAGGAATAGTCATTTTAACCCAACCACTATCCAACACTTTCCCTGAGGTAAACACATGTCGGAGTAGGAATATTATTTTTTCCTCCACCACTATCCAGCATTTTCTCTAAGGCAAGCACACGTTGGAGTAGGATTCATAATTTTATCCCCACCACTATCCAGCAATTTCTGTGAGGTAAGCACCCTTCAGACTAGGAATAGTAATTTAAAACCCACCACTATCCAGCATTTTCCCTGAGGCAAGCACTCGTCAGAGTAGGAATAGTAATTTTATCCCCACCACTATCCAGTACTTTCCCTGAGGTAAGCACCCTTTGGAGTAGGAATAGTAATTTTAAACCCACCACTATCCAGCACTTTCCCTGATGCAAGCACACTTCAGACTAGGAATAGTAATTTTGCACCCACCACTATCCAGCATTTTCACAGAGGCAAGCACTCGTCGGAGTAGGAATAGTAATTTTATCCCCACCACTATCCAGCAATTTCCCTGAGGTAAGTACCCTTTGGAGTAGGAATAGTAATTTAAAACCCACCACTATCCAGCACTTTTCCTGTGGCAGGCACCCTTCAGACTAGGAATAGTAATTTTGCACCCACCACTATCCAGCATTTTCTCTGAGGCAAGCACTAGTCGGAGTAGGAATAGTAATTTTATTCACACCCCTATCCTGCAGTTTCCTTGAGGCAAACCCCCTTTGGAGTATGAATAGTCATTATGCCCCCTACTCTATCCATTAATTTCCCAGAGCTAAGCACCCGTCGGAGTAAGATTAGTAATTTTGTCCCCATCACTATCCAGCATTTTCCCTGAGGTAATGTCCCTTTGGAGTAGGAATAGTAATTTTGCTCCCACCACTATCCATTAATTTTCCAGAGGTAAGCATCCGTCTTTTTAGGAATAGTAGTTTTGCACCTACAACTATAAATTAATTTCTCTGAGGCAAGCACTTGTTAGAGTAGTATTATTAGTTTAAAAATTTACAATATTCTATTTTTTTTATGTTAATGAATGTTTGTTTTACTTTAAAATGATAAATATTTATAAAAATGTGTTTACTCACATTATATATTTTTTGTATGACTGTGTTTTTGATTGTGCTTTATGCAATGGTTACAATTTTTTGACAAAAGCTGTAAGATATTTAAAATGGTATATGTTATTAAAATCATGCTTTGATTAATTTGGTAATTTATTATATTTAATATAAGTTTCACTTACTTGGAATTGTAGATGGCACTGTTTGATGTGTATAATTTTGTGGCAGGCAAAACGCATGTGGTGTGTCTGGCAGTCAGTTAACCACTGTTTTAAAATGGTGGACGGCTGCTTTTATACTTTTTTATGGTGTACGATAATTGAAAACAAAATATGGTTTGTGCATATTTTTTTGTCGTCTTTTAATGCTGTGTAAAACTGTAATTATTTTTTTAGTTTTATAAATGTTCGTTATTTTTTTTAAGATATGTTATGTCCGCCATTTTGGCGACCTGCTGGTCAAGGTGATTTCATTGAAAGTGTTGTAGGACTTTCGTTTTCGTGACGTTTAAAATGGTGGATTATTTGTTTGGTTTTTGATTAGTTTTGTGATATTGGCATATTATTATGTTTAATACTTTAAATAAATAATGGTAGTTATTTTAGTAAAATAAAGTGTGTTAATGTTCGTTTTCTGGTGTCGTCGTCCTTTAGAAAATATTTTGGAAAAATTCATACGATGTGTATTTATTTTAAATATTCGATAAAAAATTATATTGTTAGTTTTTTGCTTTTTAATTTTTTGTATATGTGTGATAAATATATTTTCATTATATAAAATAAAAGTATATTTTAATAGATGTCTTTTTTTTAATTGTTCTTGTCTAAAAAAAATACGAGTATTAATTTTAGTACTCGAGTATTAATTTTAATGCTCAGTACTTTTTAAAAATACCATGTATTAATATAGTAACCCATCCAAAACATGTCTCTGGAGATACACAGCACAGGCTGCACCAACAATGGTGAAAAACTAAAGAATAATACTGAAGTAAGTGTTATCATGCACTGCATTTACCATGATGCATTGGAACAAATGTAGTGCTGGGATGTGAAGCAGTGTGCTCCCACCCTCCTTCTGGTTGAAAGGGCCCCTTTGAGCTACGGAGCTGACGAGCCTGTGCTGATGCACCTGCTCCCAGTGGGTGGAACAGGGATCTGAGAAGACTTTGGGCAGCATTTTCAATGCTCCTGGAATTACATGTTACTCTATACTAATGAAGGAATGAATCCAGAAACACGTCTCTAGAGATGCACAGCACAGGCTGCACCAACAATGGTGAAAATTTCAAGAATACTACTGAAGTAAGTGTTATCATACACTGCATTTACCATGATACATTGGGGCAAATTTAGTGCTGGGGTTTGAGGCAGTGTGCTCCCTCCCTCCTTCTGTGTAAAAGAAACAGTGTTAAGACTCTAGCATACACACACCTTTGATAATGTACCTCACTTTTACTGCAGCACAAAGACCCATACTTGACTTCGTATTGACCTTCTGTCCTAGACACTTTGCATACAAAACAGTGCAGTTGATGTACCTCAAATCTGCAGCAACGCCGATTTCACAGTTCTTAAACCCATGTGTGGCTCCACCAGCTCTCCTACGTGCTATTCAGTAGCATCCCATGGTTTTCACATTTACTTAGTGTACCAAATGAATTTCTACTCTGCATCTGTTCCTGTTATTGCAATGCTTTGACTCCAGTATAACTCGGAAGATGTTCCTCAGTCCTGCATCACCATATGTTATTTCATTGCGAACACCCATGCACACTAGCTAGCCATTGGCTCATCACACAGAATGCCTCTACAGATACAACAGCCAATTAAATAACATTTTCTGATATTCCAGACTGCCTGACACATAACATTTTCACATCAAAATAGCATCTATTTTCTGCTACTGGTCATGTTTTCGGCAGTAAACAAAAACACGATCTTTCTACCTTAATAACCGCTCATTTTTTATTCTATGGGGCCGATTCCGATTCAGGCCGGAAATCACTCTGACCGAGCCGGACCCGGTCAGATTTCCGACCGAATCGGACTCTGGCAGCCCGACCGAACGAGTACGATGCGTACGCATGCAATCGGACTCGATTCGGTCGGACTCTCATTGAAGTCAATGGGAGCCGGTCGTACAACGCGTACGCGGGCTCCCATTGACTCAATGGGTGCGAGCCGAACAAGGGCGCCCCTACAGCGGGTGCGCGTCGTGCGAATCGCGCCGTACATGCACAGGTAGGGGGACCCATGGGTCCCCCTGTGTGGGACTCGCGCGGCTACGCGTACAGGGGGTCCGACACGGACCCCCAAAGTCCGGCTCCGACTGCCCTTTGGAGCCAGACGGCGCGAGTCAGTCGGACTGCTCGAGGCGCGCAATCGTACTTGCCCGGCCGGGGAACATCTCCATTGCGCGGTGCGAGTCGTGTCCGTGCGAGTCGGTCGGAGCGGTTCGGACCTGCGACTCGATCGGCGATTTCGCGTGCGCTCGCATCGTACTCGCTCGCCCGGACGCACGTACGAATCGGTCGGGAAAGAGGGCTCCGAATCGGATCCGGTTAAGCCGAATCCGATTCGGTGCCCTACCGGCCGAGATCGGAATCGGCCCCTATGTCTCTGGCATCCAGAAACACAAAGTTACACACATTTTCTGTAGTTTATCCATGTGCTAGTTCCACTGAAGATGTTTAAGATGATGCAGAAACTATGCTTTGTAGACAGTCCCTATGCGATTTGTCCATGGTTTCTCCTTATGAATCAGGCTAAAACTGTTTTCCCCATGTAACTGAGACACCATGAACGTGCTCCGAATAGTAACGTGTACCTTAGAAAAAGTGCATTTAGGGAGACCACTTTCATACAGTCTAGTATCAAATGCAGCTGATATGTCAACAAGGAAAAATGTTTCACTATCCATATTTTGTAAACGTTTTCAAAGAGATTTTTGGTATTAGGCACACATTTCATAAACATTACGTCTCACACGGTCTGCATTTCTGAACAGTGCGGATAGGCAAATTGCTGTATTCTAGGCTTTGAAATCAAATAGGCACATTTTAGGAACTAAATTGAAAAAACATTGTTATGTCAAGGAGTGTGATGTTAAAGTATGTAAGAATTCATGTAGATTAGCTTAGACCTGGGCACCCAATACTGCTCACAAACACACAACTGCACTCTGAAGTCTAAAGTTAATGATGGAACGGGAAGGGTAGGTTGCTGGGACTTGAAAGCAGCAATACATTTCTCACAACTAACCTCCTTTCATTTGTGCTTCTTCTCGAAAAAAAACCAACATTGTAAATTATCTCTTGATTTAAGACTGTTTAACAGCCTTACAGTGTCATCTGTGTGAGCCTGAAAGGTCAAGCTCAATCCCATAAAATGCTTGATACTTTATGTGTGTTAGTGAGCCTTTTCTAGGCAGTCATACTGCTGCTGGCTTAAGCAAATAAATAAGCAAAGAAAATATTCACAGTTGCATGGAGGCAAAGCACTAATTCTGTGGAAGCACACAACTTCTGGCCAATCAAAACATGTACTCCTGCGAACCACCATGTGTGTGGAGCCAAAGATATTCTGTGTAGTATTCTGAAAACCTAATTTTAGGTTGATCACATAAGGCCTGGTGACAACTGTGCTCACAAGCCAATAAATATCCAACATGATGAAGTCACAATTATTGGAAACAGCAAACTACTGCAATTGCAGGGTGCAAGGAGTTCCATCTTTTCTCATGTGCTCCACCCATTTAATTTTACTTTCGGTATATGGTATTCTGATCTTTGCTATTACTACCACCTGGCAAATTGACCCAGCCACGTGAACTCTCATAAAATGATAAATATTTTTATATTACATTTGTCCTGTGTCCCTGGTTAGCCAGTAGACAAATGTGAGCAAGTCCCCTCTAATGTTCCACAGATTACAGTTATAACAAACAAGAGTGACCAATTCATTAGCCCCAACTGCTCTCTGGAAGAACCCAAAGAACCCAAAGAGCTAGAAGGCCACCTTTCACACCAGAGACCAAGAAACTGGTGTGCAAAGTCCCCAGGGATCGTCCCTCAGCACCACCCTGTTCAACTTCTACATGACCGCACTAGCCAACATGATACAAACGCAATGCATCTCCATCATCTCATACGCTGACGACACCCAGGTTATCCTCTCCTTGATGGACAAGACCACCACCTCCAGAACCAGCTTGTTAGACTTGGCATCCTTGGCGTGGTTTCCCATGGCTTTTTGCCTCTACCTCCTGCATTTTTGACTGTGTGACGAATTTAGTTTTTGCTGGCTTGGATGCTTTGCTCACATTGCTACTGCAGATCAGTGCCAAACTGCATGTGCTCCCTGTGTAAATTGTAATTATGATTTGTTACCCCTGACTGGCATATTTGATTTACAGGTAAGTCCCTAGTAAAGGGCACTGAGTGTGCCAGGGCCTGTAAATCAAATGCTACTGATGGGCCTGCAGCACTAGTTGTGCCACCCACATTAATAGCCCTGGAAACGTGTCTCAGACCTACCAATGTAGTGTCTGCGTGCGCAGGTTGTAACGGCCCAATTGACCTGGCAAGTGCACCCACTTGCCAGGTCTTAACCTTCCCTGTACTTACATGTAAGGCATCCCTCAGGTAGGACCAAGGTACCCCCATGGGCAGAGTGCACTGTATGTTACAGGTAGGACATATACTGGTGTGTTTTAGATGTTCTGATAGTGAAATATTGGGTATTTTGTTTTTCACTATTGAAAGGCTATCTGTCCAATGGGCTAAAATGGGATCAGCAATGTAACAACTTACACATGTAACTTTCCATTGGGAAATGGAGTTTAGGCTCTCTGAACTCAGAATTTACTAACACATCTTTTAGTAAAAGTGGTTTTTAAATTGTGGGTTTGAAAATGCCACGTTTAGATATGAATAGGCAGTGTCTCCTTTCCACAATGTTGTCTCCACCTCCTGTAGGGAAGCTGGGCCAGAGAGGACAGAACTGGTTTGGACTAGGCTCAGAGACTCTTGCCACAAAGCGAACAAAGAGAAAATGGGGTATAAGTATTGGAATTTAAACCCCAGAGACTTAGATCACTTTTGGACTCAAGAGGAACCGCGGACAAGGAGAAGAGCTGGACAGCTGTAAGGAGTACTGCCCTTTGCTGTGACTGCTTTGCTGGGTTGGCCTGCAGTTGCTGCTTCTGCCAAAGAGAGGACAAAGACTGGAACTTTGATGTGAACCTGCTTGAAGAAGAATCTCCAAGGGTTTGTGTGTGCTTGCCTCCTGTTCTGAAGACTCAGGGCCACAAAGGCTTCACCTGCACCCACTGACCAGCACCTAGACTCTTCTGTGAACTCTTGCATTCAAAAGGGGGGCAATCCCAGTTCCTTGGTCCTGAGAATTGTGTGGGTTTTGCTGCAAAGCTGCCAGTGATGCCATGACCTGCACCGAGGCCGGGGGCACCACTCGTGAAGTGCACAATGTGCCACCCAGCCTGCACCACAGTTCCAACACCCTTCGCGATCAGCTGACGCCTAGTTATCGGGCGACACCAGCGCATGCACCGACGCTGTCACCACCAGCGCCAGTATCACATTATCGTGGTGCCGATAACCGACGAGGGTGACTCCATAAACTCTTCAATGTCACATCACTCCACCAGAATCAACGCCTCATCGCCGATGCCGTGCATCGTCTGTTGACTTTGTTTCCAAGGTACTGTTGTTTGGGGGGGTCTGTGTGATTCCGTGCCCAACCCGTGCACTCGCGGCCGCGCCATACTTTGGATTTGCGCCTGTCACGATGTCGCATAGCCCCAAGTAGACCTATTTGTTTCTACAAGTTCTATTTTTGAAGTAACCATTTTAAAAGTGATATCTTGATACGTGTATGTTGGATTTTTGTAATTTTTGTCTGGTTTAGATAAAGATACTTTATTTTTCTAAACTCTTGTGGTGTCCATTTGTGGTGTTTTCACTGGGTGACTGTGTGTTTGGGGGTACAAATACTTTACACATTGCCTTTGGGAAAAGCCTGTCTGCTCGTGCCAAGCTACCAAAGGGGGGTGAGCAGGGGTTATCTAAAGTGTGTAATCCCCTTACTTGGGCAAAGGTGCATACCGCCGACAACCTCGAGACCCTCATTTTTAACACAACTTCTCTAACTGCATGAGCATGGTGGCAGACTGGAAGAGAACAAAATGCTTGAAACTCAATTCTGACAAGACCAAAGTTCTGATCTCCGGAAACAAGACTTTCCCAACAGACTCTGCCTAGTGGCTGTCAGAGGTAGACCCAACAACCATCGACTGTGAAAGAAACCCAGGGATCTTTCTAGATGACAAACTCATCATGATGGCACAATGTCAATGAAGTGAGCACATCCTGCTTCCACATGCTACGAAAGATCTTCAAGTGGCTGTCTGTTAGACTTGTCATCCTTAGGATGGTCTTCCCCCAAACATTTTGTCTGCTTCCCTCTTTTGCTGATTTTTTTTGGGGCCTTAGGACTCTGAGCATTTTATCACTTCTGACCACTGCTAAAGTGCATGTGCTTCTGACCTAAACATGCTAAGAATGGTGTATACACAATTGACAAATTTACTTTACTTGTAAGTCCCTTGTAAAGTGGTATACGATATACCCAGGGCCTGTAAATTAAATGCTACTAGTGAGCCTGCAGCCCTGATTGTGCCGCCCACACAAGTAGCCTTTCAAACCTGCCTCAGGCCTGCCACTGCAAGACCTGTATGGGCAGTTTACTGACACTTTGACTTGGCATTTAAAGCCCTTTGCCAAGCCTCAAACTCCCCTTTCATAACACTATCCCTCGTGCAATACTACTGCCGTGGAAGTTAAGGGCGGCACATCCCCTGTAGGGACCATTTTGTGTGAACAATTATTTATGCAACCCAGGTACCTAGTTTACTAGGTTGCCCCTTTTGTTCTGGAGAACCCTGAAAATATAGGCAAAAGTTCAGGGCCAGCCACAAAGTCTCATCACAGACATGGGTGAGTTTCTTAGATTATGTTAGCAAAGCTCTGAGGACCTGGTTGAGGGGCAGTAACGATGGTGATTATTCAGGGCTGTACAACTTATTTTTAAAGGAGCACATGCTTGATACTTGTTTTCCAGAGCTGCACCAACACCAGAGTTTCTGGGGGGACTCCAAAAAGGGTGGTCAGGGTTCCCACCAGAGGAAGGAGGGGGTAGAGAAAAAGAAGGAGTTCTCTTCATGACCCCAAAGCAGCTCGCAGGGGAACGGGTCTGGTTCACATTCCCAATCTGGCCCCCGAAGAAAAACTACCCTGACAAAGATCAGCAGCTCAAGCCCATCAAGTGCTATGAGTACTTTGATTATAGACACTACAAGGGTGATCCCAAGTGTCCAAAAAGTGTGCAACCTCCCACTGGAGAAAAGGTTCTAGCGGTGGTGAGTGTAGTGCTGGGGGAGGAGTTTGTCCCAGTTATTGAGGGGGTGATTAGTGGGGTTACCCTAGTGTCCCTGGGTAACAATGAGATGGCTCCTAAGATCCATGTGCCCTCTAATACTACAAAGTATAGGCAATGGGTCCCCATCAATGGGCAAGGCATTGAGGCTCTGAAGGATACAGGTGCCAGCATGACGATGGTAAGGAATCAGCTTGTGTCCCAAGAGCAGGTGATTCCCAATGCATTCCACCAGGCTGTGGTGGCTGACAACAGAGATGATCACTACCCAATGGCCCTTGTTCCATTTGAGTGGAGAAGTTTCAGGTCTTCTGAAAGCTGCAGTGAGCCCTTCCATGCCTATGGAGTGTTTGCTTGGTAATAACCTTGAGCACACTACCTGGAAGGAAGTGGAGCTCAAGGCTCATGTGGAGATGCTGGGGTACCTGATTAGATCTGTGCAACCACAAGGTCCATGGCTGCCCAGGATGAGAGTCAAAAAGGGCTAGAGCCTGGGAGAATGGCTCACCAGATGCCAAGAAGGGAAAGGCAGAGGGCATGGAACCAGCCCCTGAATGTCTTCCCAGTGAGGTGGATAGGGCACCTGCGGGCCGCCCCGGAGCCCACTGAGGAGGGCATTGTTGCCCTTGGTTAACTGAAAGCGCTTGCTGGATGGCATGTGAAAGGAGGACCCACCCAAGAGGAGTTCTGCAGGGCAAAGAGGGAGTGCACAACCCTTGGAGGCATGAGGCAGCAGGCCAAGTCCAAGCAGCAGGTGATGCCTCTGAAAGTCTTTTTGTTTACTGGGAGGACAACCTCCTTTACAGTGAGCCTAAGGCTCCTGGGCATGGGACAACAAGGGTCCTGGTGGTTCCCCCATGCTATATGGCCTTCTAACTGGAGTTGGCTTATGAAAATCTTCTGGCAGGACACCTGGGCCAAGACAAGACCTTTGCAAGGGTTGCTCCCCACCTTTATAGGTCTAGGATCAAGACTTTCTCAGATACATTCTGTAAGACTTGTGTGACCTGCCAGGCCAGTGGAAAGACAGGACAAAGGCTTAAAGCCCCACTTAATCCCTTGTCTATTATTGGCACATCCTTTGAGAGGGTGGGCATCAACATTGTTGGGCCTATGGATCCCCTGATTGCTTCAGGCAACATATTTATCGCGGTTCTGGTGGATCATGTCTGTAGGTACCCGGAGGCAATCCCTCTGAGGACCATGACTGCATCTGGCATTTTTACCCAAGTGGGTTTCCCCAAGGAAGTGGTGTCTGACAGGGGATTATATGCAGTCAATGTGGAAGGAGTGTGGGGTACCCTACAAGTTCTCTACTCCCTACCATCCACAAACAAATGGGCTTGTTCAAAGATTCAACAAGACCCTGAAGGGCATTATTAGAGACCTGCCTGAGGCCCTGAGAAGTAAGTGGGACATCCTCTTGCCATGCCTTTGTTTGCATACAGAGAGGGGCCACAGAAGGGAGTGGGCGACAGCCCCTTCGAGCTTCTGTATGGACACCCAGTTGAAGGACTTCCGAGTTTGGTGAAAGAAGGGTGGGAGCAAGCTCCTATGAATATTCTTGAGGATGTAGTGAGACACATGCTGGCATTCAGAAGCCAAATGGCTAAGTTGGTGAAGTAAGCTTCAGACAACTTAAAAACCAGTCGGGATGTAATGAAACAATGGTATGACTAGAATTCTACCACTGTGGACTTGCAACCTGGGCAGAAAGTGTGGGTAATGAAACTTGTGGAGCCCAGGGCACTCCAAGACCATTGGACTGGGCCCTATGAGGTGATTGAAAGGAAGGGTGAGGCCACCTACCTGGTTGCCCTTAAGACCGCTATGAAAACCCCATAGGCTGCTCCTTGTCAATCGCCTCAAACACAACTTTGAGAGGTGTGAGCTCACCATGCTGTTGGTGACAGATGGAGAGGAGGAAGCAAAGATTGAAACCTCTCCCTTATCTCTTAGATTCCAAGGAGAAAGATCAGTCTGTGGAGGGAGTAATCCTTTCTCCCAGTCTGACTCCTGAACAGCAGAGGGACAGCCACCAAATGTTGGGGCAGTACGCATTTATGTTCTCCCTCATCCCTGGGAATACCCACCTTTGTTCCGATGTTATGGACACAGGAGGCAACCTTCCTACCAAGAACAAATCTTACAGGTTGTCTGACAAGGTGAGGGCCAGCATTAAGGAAGATGTTTCCAAAATGCTGGAGATGGAGGTGAAAGAACCCTCCAGTAGCCCCTGGTCCAGTTCAGTGGTTTTAGTACCAAAGGATGCCTTGCTGGGCACCAGACCTGAGCTCGGGTTGTGTGGGGATTATAGAGGGCTAAGCTCAGTCACAAAAACCGTTGCTCATCCCATCCCCCAGGCTGCTGAGCTTATTGAAAGGTTAGGAGCTGCCCAGTACTTAAGTACCTTTGATCTTGCAATAGGGTACTAGCAAATCACCCTAACAAGAGGAGCAAAGGAGATGTCAGCCTTCTCCACTCCAGAGGGCTGCTATCAGTTTAGAGTGATGCCTTTTGGACTCAAAAAGTCCCCTGTCACCTTCTAGAGGTTGGTGAACCAGGCCCTTGCTGGTATGGAGGCCTTCTCAGCTGCCTATCTGGATAACATAGCTGTCTTCAGTAGCAGTTGGAAGGACCACCTTTTTCACCTCCAGGAAGTGGTTCAGGCTCTGCAACAGGCAGGCCTGCCTATCAAGGCCAGTGAGTGCCAGATAGGGCAGGGGTTTCCAGTATATTTGAGATAGCTGGAGGGCAGGGGTAAGGTGCAGCCCCTCCAGGCCAAGATAGAGACTATCATGGCCAGGGAACCCTCAGAAACCCAAACTGAGGTCACAGCATTATTGGGCCTCCCTGGGTACTACAGGAGGTTTGTCAAGGGATATGGCACCATTGTTGCCCCCTTGACAGATCTGACTTCTAAGAAGCAGCCAATAAATTTGATTTGGACATAGGCATGCCAAAAAGCATTTGACTCCTTTAAGCAGGACATGTGCACAGCCCATGTGCTCAAGGCCTCTGACTTCTCCAAGGAGTTTATCATTCAGACAGATTCCTCAGAGCATGGTAAAGGGGCAGTACTATCACAGATCAATGAAGACGGCCTAAACCAACCTGTAGCCTTCGGCTTCAGGATGTTACTCCCATGTAACAAAGGTGGAGTGCTATAGAAAGAGAAGCTTTTGCTGTGATCTGGACACTGAAGAAGTTGAGACCATACCTGTTTAGTACTCACTTCCTGATTGAGACTGACAATAGGCCCCTCAGGTGTCTCATGCAAATGAGGGGTGAGAATCCAAAACTGTTGAGGTGGTCCATTTCCCTACAGGATATGGACTTCAGGGTGGAACGCAGACCAGGGGTAGAACACGCCAATGCTGATGGTCTATCCAGATTCTTCCACCTTAGTGATGAGAACTTCCTAGAGGCTGGGTAGATCTCCACACACTCTCACCTGGGGGGAACATGTGTTAGACCTGTCATCCTTAGGGTGGTCTTCCCCCAAACATTTTGCCTGCTTACCTCCTCTTTTTGCTGATTCTTTTCTTGGCCTGAGGACTTTGAGAAGTTTACTACTGCTGACCACTGCTGAAGTGCATTTACTTCTCCCCTAAACAAGTAACATTAGTGTATACACAACTGGAACATTTAGTTTACTTGTAAGTCCCTTGCACAGTTGTATACCATATACCCAGGGCCTGTAAATTAAATGCTACTAGTGGTCCTTCGGCACTGATTGTGCCACTCACAAAAGTATCCTTTCAAACCTGTTTATGCCTGTCACTGCAAGGCCTGTGTGTGCAGTTTACTGTCACTTCGACTTGGCATTTAAAACCCTTTGCCAAGCCTTAAACTCCCCTTTTATTACACATAAGTCACCCCTAAGGTAGGCCCTAGGTAGCCCATAAGGCTGGGTGCTATGTAAGTAAGAAGGTAGGACATGTACTTTTAAGCTTTGCATGTCCTGGTAATGACAAACAGTTAAATTCGTTTTTCACTACTGTGAGGCCTACTCCTCCTATAAGTTAACATTGGAAATTCCTTAATACCCTTTTAAGCTGTAATTCCTGATTAGAAAGAAGTAGATGTGTCAATGATTATATCTTTAGAATAGTAATGATAAATCCTCTTTACTGCCAGAGTTGGATTTAACATTACTGTTTTAGAAATTCCACTTTTAGAAAGTGGACATTTCTCTGCTCACTCAAATTATCCTGTACTAACTGCATTCATTGTATGGGCAGTATTACGAATACACTTTGTATATATAACTTGTTTTGTTTGAGCTTTTTTCCACTGTATATACTCCTTCATGTGTCACCAGCGCTGTTCACCCCTGCACGAGCACTTGTACACAGTATATCACAGGTTACTTGACATTCAATGTAACACAGTGCTGTTTTGCCTTTGAGTATATTACTAAAATATATGAAAAAAAATTCTCATCACCACATGCCTTCTCAATTTATTGTCTCCTTGCTCTCCCTTCCTTGCTCACAGCAATTAATTGTGCTACTTTAGAAATTTCTTTCTAAACGATACCCTCAGAGGCATTGTTGTATGTTATACACTTCTACCCTGGTCTCTACCGGGTTTATGGGTTACCTCCTATAGGTTGTTACTTTGTACATGTGATGTAGCGGCATGTAATCATAAATTGATTAACCTAATTATGTTGACGGGTCCAGGTAAAGTGCACTAATTGATTTGTATTTTCAAACTCATTAAAAAAATTGTAAAAAAAATGTTCTTCTAGCTTTCTCAGATTACATGCCACTCTAATCCTCAAATATTCCAGTGCCCCTTTTATCAATTTTTCCTTCAAATTCGGATTTCAAACCCTAATTTCCAACTTAGACTCATTCTCAAAATAAACAGATATCTGGTCAAAAGTCTGCATTACTTGTTCTAGATATGATGAGCATTTTACGAAATCTCCTGTATACACCAATAAATCATATGCATATAGAGCAAAACGTTTTCTGAAACCCATTACAGCAAACAAGCTATAATAATATTCTCACGCCTATGTTGTCTGGCTAGTGGTTCAATATACAAATTAAATAAAAGAGAAGACCAAGGACAGCCCTTTATGGTGCACCTTGCTATATTAAATTGCGTTGTCAAGTTCCAGTGTACTAAGACCCTTGCTGTAGGGAAGCAGCATACAGACTGTACTGAACTACAAAACTGGTCCTGTAGAACATAGTGACTCAGTGCTGCCATTAATTATTTCCAGTTAACTCTCAAAAGATTTGATTGGTCAAGTGTTAAGGCTGCTAATGGTTCTTTAAGTGCTACCACCAGATTTATGGAGCCTACAAGTCCATCTGTTGTTATCTCATGTAGATATCTTCCAGGTTGGAAACCCTTTTGATCCTCGTATATCAAAGTTCCTGCGACCTTTCTTAATCTATCTAGAATACTAGAAAACAACTTATAGCCATATTTCAGAAAGAAATATATCTATGTGATGGACATTCAGTTGTCATTTTATTAATTTTTAAAATAATGCTGTTAAGGAGTTCTCAGTCGGTGGTAACTAACTTCATTCCATGAATACAGAATCGATTTTCTTTTTATTATTAGGATGTTAGTGTCACATTGGTTTAAGAACACCTTATTCAATATGGCATCCAGTCCTGGTGCTTGTATTTCCTAACTGCTTTCCCTTTTCTACCTCTTGTGTTTCTTGAGTAAGCATTATCTGTTGACTTATTATTAACTATGGGAGGCGCTCTTGTTTTAATCACTTATTAAGCTATGCCTCATCCAGTATAGTCTCTTCAGTGTAAAGTTTTTAATAGAACTTGGGAAAGGCATCTTTCTATCTCTTTATTCCTCTTATACACTGAACCTGAATCTTAACCGTATACATGTTTTATGATATGCCTAGTTTGATGCGCCTTAACTTTCCAGGCCAACAACTTCCCTTATTTCTTCCTTTATCCAAAATGTCATAACCTACTACATTCCTATTTCTTACAAATTCTGTATTCAATATTGGTTTTAAAGTCCCTCTGCAGAGTCTGCAATATTTCATTAGTATTTACCTCTCTGCATCATCCAATCCCTGACTTTTTACTCACTTCTCAATAGTCATCTTTTTTTCTATCTGGATATATCCTTTCTTTCTGACCTATTTTTCTTGCAAAAATCTTCTGTTTTCTTTTATAGTTCTTCTACCACCTCCTAATCTAATAATATTTCCCTTTCTGTTGTCCATCTGTGGATTCCTAACTGCTTGACAAAAGTCAGTTTTAAAACAACTGCTGAACGATCTGTAAGATGTGATGGAAGAGATTCACTGATATAACCTCATCTATTATCTTTACAGCTATTAAAACGTAGGCAATCCTGGAGTACTGCCCATATTTTCTGCTATGCAAGATGTAGTCTTTTAATGGATTTGCTCTCAATAGCTCTCAAACGTTATATAGCCCCATATATTTTACAATTGATCATTGTAGGGGAATTTATACTATGAAGCTCTTCTGTCTAGATTAGGATCTAATATCTCATTAAAATTCCCCCATTATAATTGGTAGAGTATACTCCAGTAAACTAGTAGATAGTCTGCTCAGTTATTGTTGGTCATCAGTATTTGGATCATAATAGCCTACATATATATATGCTCTGATGTACACTCAGCCTTGCAAATACCCACCTACTCCACTCATCTGTTTCATAGTTCATTATTACTATTCCTGAATCTGCTCTAACCAGTATAGCTACCTGCAGCTTGGTGCGGGAATATAAGACCAGAGTCATCTTCTTAGATAGAAATGTGTGATTTTTTTTCTTAATCTTATTTTGATCATAGCTTGATATCTCCAATTAAAGGCCTTGTTCTTCTTCCTTTCTTCGGGTCCTTTGGAGCTCCCATCCATCGGCTCCATCGACAAAACGGAAAGGCCAGGTAAATCACTGTTATTTTGTTATCTTTTTGTGTGGGGTTAGTCTTGTGAATCTTTCTGTCTCTTTGTCTTATAATGTGATGTTATTGTGGTGATCAGAAAAGTGAGTGCGTCCCAAAACACAATATTGGACAAAAATACTTCTTAGTGACACAGTTTTTTTATAGGAAAAGAGGAAAGGAGATCCTAGGAGAAACTGCTCCCAAAATAAGGAAAAAGATAACAGCAAACAAAACAAATAAAAAAATACACTCAAATCATCAGACTCTTGAGCTTGGGTCTAATTTTAATCCTTGCTGTGTGTATAGGCCCTTGTAGTAAGACGTCTTCTTTTTTCTCCACCCACCTCCCTCTTAAGGTTTACCCTCCCGCTTTCAGCTGTGTGTAGGTGCTGTCCACACCCCTGATGGAGCCACACTCCTCTGGGAACCTGGCAGGAAGTGAGGCTCTGTCGGCGTACAGGATTAGGCTCTGGTTCCTGTCTTGCCATATCTGTTCCTCCATTCGGCGAGGACTCTCAGCTTCATGGTGTGGCAGTTATCCTGGTTGGTCGCTCTGGTGTTCAGGGCCTTCTTCTCCACTCGCCATCTTTCTTGGCAGGGTCCACCGCTACCAATGTTCCTCCTTCGCTTTTTCTTCCTCATCTTGAGTCTCCATCTCCCGCCTCTGAGTGATGCACAAGTCCACTGGGGTTCCTGTCCTGCTCTGGGTTGCCTGACTTCCTGTTTGGATTCCCTCGATGGATGAGCCCTCTAACAAAAGAAGGGCACAGTCAGTTTGGGGAGACTGCACAGAGTCCTCAACCCCAGATTGGTGACACTACCCCCATTGTGCAGCGTATCTGATCTGCACAATTTGCTGAATCCATTTCTGATATATATAAGTTTCCTGAAGTACCATGTCTTCTGCCCTTCTGAGCTCTCAATCACTATTTGTTCTTAGCTGCATCATAGTCTTTCTCCCTTTTATTTAGGCTGTCCTTTCATCTGTTTGATAAGATTATCAACTTCCTTTCTCTCAAGTTCAGTATTATATTAGTCCACATCACTCTAAGCATTGTGGAGAGTTCAAGCTGCACAATGGCTCCATACTTCTTGCTGTCTTTTGTTTTTCCCCAACTTCAATTGTCTATCTTGCATGGCATGTGATATTTTCGATCTGATACAATAAATATGCTCTAATATTTGTAGAACTTTTGCATTTAAAGCTGTAGCTAGTACTTGTTCCTTCACCCTAAAGATAAAAAATTAATTGGGATTTTCCTTGTTTTTTCAGATTAGGGCTTGCCTTAAAGGGGTCTTGATGGACTGTCCAGATTTCTGTCATGAGATCAATTGAAATGACCACCACAAAAGTTTGAGTTGCCACCTTAAGCCCCTTCCGCAATATTCATTATTTTTATATTATTGCATCTGGTGTTATCCTCTGTTTCCATCTAATCCTTCGTTTATTTGTCTCGCTGTTTCAACTTCTGTATCTCTTCTCTGTTGATGCCTACGAAGCCATTGATCTCTTGCTTGACAATCTCTAAGTCTTGTGTGTGTTGTGCCAGATTGTCTATCTTCTTTTTCAAAGTATTTCCCTCGATTGGTTTCAGATATGGCAAACCTATTCTTCACCCAAGTTGTAAGGTCTACCAGTAGCTTCTGAACATCACCTTCAGAGAATTGATATCACTCCATCTTTCCTTTTCTCCACCAATATCTACATTTCATTTTTGTTGTCATCTGTCTGGCCAGAAGACCCTGAGTGCTGTCCCTGAGGTCCTTGGAGACACAGAATTGAAGCAGAGGAGCTGCTCCAGAAACTACAAAGTTGGCCTTAGGATATGTTTGAATTTCCAGCACCTCCAGAGTTGTCAACAGGCCTTCATGGCAAAGGTGACATATTTTGATGCACCTTTCTTGGATACAGTCTCAGACTTGCCCCACTAGAGGATTTTGAGCTCCATAAAAAAATATTCAGACAGAATGTAAAATCTTTGTCCAAGAAGAACCAGTTTGGTGTATCTGGCCTGCACTTCATCGCAGTCAGCACCAACTCTTGTCCAGGTCCCAGACTACTGCTTCCATAGATTACCACTGGCGAGCAGTGCCTTTTGGTGCTATTTTAATTTGAAAATCTAAAAATCATATCTCTAGTTCCACTAATTGGATTTTTGTCATTTTGGGGTTGTTTTGCTTAGTGCATTTTACTCTATGTTTCTAATTCAGATGGGGATTTTATTGTTTGGTGTTTGATGTTATTACTGTTTTGTTACTGCATAAATACTTTACTCATTGCCCTACTTTATGCTTGCCTGCTCTATGCAATAGGTACCAGGGCGCTGAGCTCAGGTTCATTATTTAGTGAATTTGGGGTTCACCTTTATAAGCCTGTGTTATTGTTCCTTGAAGTGGGTGACCGCCCACCCCAAAAATTAGTCCACTTTCTTACATCTGCTACATGTATTAACTTAAAAAACAATTCTGTTTTACATATGGGGCACATGTGGTTCCTGGCACTGCAAAACTGCTTCATACACAGTAGCAAATTTGAAAGCTTGTACTCCATGGGTGTCCCATATACAATGGCAAATGTGAGAACTGTCACTGCAAGGGTCCTTTACTTAGAGTGACAAGTGGGTAATTTGCCAAGGGAATGGTGCTCTACATGCCAGGGATCATATGAAAACCAGCATTTCTATTCTACTTTGCAGGGAAAATACAGAGAAAATATGGAAACTGACAATACAATGACTCTTTACATAAAGGGACAAAGGTGTAATGCAATTTATTTGATATTTATAGACCACTTGTATGTTTACTCACCCCTAACAAGGTGAATGTGGAGCTCTTCATTGCAGTGGTGTTTTACAAATGGGGGAGCAATGTGGACACTGACATCAGGCAGTATTTTTAACCTGAGAAATATTTCTAACGCCTGATATCTTAGGCTGTAAGAATATTATGGTTTGAAGATGACTTATCCTATAGAAACCCTTCTGAGCTATCAACTTGCCATACTATGCAGCTTGTTGACAGCGAGTAGCACTGTAGTACACAGAGCAGCCCAGTACTGTTTGGGCATCTATTATCACCATTCACTGGGTAACATATTTAGTAAAAGCCTGGCATATTTCAGAAGTACGTCAGGCATGCCAACACGAGGAGCATCACAATACTGTGTTCATCAAGGAATACATAAGCAGTCCGCTAATGTGACATCCACTCCTAGGAATTCTTGACCAGGTCTCAGATATACTGTGAAAATACCTGAGCATATGATGGCACAATCGTGATGTATTGTAGAATTGAATCTGCTGGTGTTTCGTTGTACAGAGATTTTCGATAGACTATCAACTGTCACATTAAGAGTGGGTTGCTTGTGTCCTGGTTCAGGGAGGATCTGGCCTGGTAGTATGGACTAGACTGTTCTGATTGGAGCAGAGTCACGATTGATTTGCATATGGCTGGGTCCAAACTGAGGTGGCTTGTGGGGCAATAGAACAATGGTTTGAAATGCTACCCAAAGTGATTACCAGTGGTTAGACTTGATGGAAGCATTCCTCCCATCACCTTTTGCTTGTTTGACACAAAGAGTGACAGGCAATGTGCCCTGGCACAGTAGTGAAAACTTTTCTTACTTCTCTTTGCACTGAACTTTCTAAGGACATTTTTCCAGGAGGCTCACTGAAACAAATATACACTGCCTATGGTACACAAATAAGTGGCTACTATGACAGAATAATCCCAACACTGACCTTTGAGGGCACACTTCAAAATATATTTGGCATGGGAACTAAAAAGGAGATACTCCCTGTTGAGGGCTACTTTGTGTATTGTGGCCAGCGACAAAATCAGCACACAACATGTATTTTGTTTGGATTCAGTTCAAATCATTAATTGTTGTTAAAATACTGGTAAATAAAACTATGATTGGTGTCTGCTTTCGTGTATGTCGCTTTCTTCCTCAAATTACATCTTTAAATGTTCAAAAGCACTGCATCTGTATTATGCCTTTTCAAATGCCACATTAGTTAGCTAATAGCGCTCCAGTACCTCTTGTGTGCATTGCTTTAACACTCATAATGTATTGCAAAAATAGCCTTTTCCACACCACATAGTTCAAACAAAAACAACTTGGCAATTTGCTCTTTCAATGCATCTACAATTCTAGGGGCTCTGGCAACAGTGTAGAATTATACGCTTTTGTGGTTGTAATTGTGCAGTATTTCCTTTCTATCCCTAATGTTCCAATTTTAGACTGTCACCACTGGGCGAACATGCATTTTTGAAACTGTTATTTTGGGTGTTTGATGTAACTCCACGTTCTCTGCCATTTCCTTTCAAAAACAGTAACTACCAGATTACAACAGATATTCATTTTTCCGATTTCAGCCTCTGTTTAATGCTGTTGTTGCGCCCTTTTAGGTATTACAAAATTATGCGATGAAGACAGAATGAAGCGAAGGCTCAGCCATAACATTCACTCATACAACAAAGCAAAAAAAACATATTAGCCAGAAAGCGCCTCCTTTTGTGTGTCCTGGTGTAGGGGATCGTAATATTGTACCTGGTAAATACTCACAATACAGAGTGCAGAATTTACCGGTTGCAGCATAAGGTCCCATTCCCAATTAGCCTCTTCCCCTTTAGCTTAGGCTGGAAAAAACCAAGCTATCCTTCCGGAAAAAGGCTAAAGACCTACCTGGCTCTTTAGATAATCCTAATTGTTCCTCTTTAGTGGTTCCTCTGTTTTGGAATCTGGGAGAGAAAAAATAGCACTAATAAAAATCTTCCAGAAAGGCTAAATACAATATTTGTTGACAGGGCACATTTATTAAGCGCCACCTGCTGCATAATGGTCTCGTTGAATGATCAATTATTATCATTTAGCCCTTTAGTGGCTGTTGGGATCTAGGCTTTACACAACAAACATTTATAATAGAACACCTGGTGCTTAATGAATGTTTGTAGTGTAATCAATTATTATATCCACCCTCTTCAGAACTGCGGCCGTCTGCCGTTTATTTAAAGGATGATCAGTCCATTTCTACTGTGCCTAACAAACGAAACATAAATTGGGTTAATGAAAGATACAGTTATAGCCCTGCCTAAAGAATTCTAGAGTGACCGCTATATCTCATGGTTGCAGAGGGAGATAAACAACACTTATTCATGTATTTATTTAGTTAGATGTTTAGACGCATTATAAATATTTATTTTCATTTAACAGTTTTGTTTACACAAAACAGGCCATTTTAGACATCAAGGTGCCATAAGGAAATAAAAAAAAATAGTTAATTGAGAGTCAAGGTTACTTAGTGGATGGGGAGATGCTAGGGGGCGTACGGACAAGATGGCCGCACAGTAGTGAGGCTCCGTCAGCCCCGGAGCCCCTATCCAGTAACTATCCTTAAATTGCGGGGCAATCTCGCTGTGCAACTCCCCCCACGGTGTGGCAGAAGGGCAGGGGAGGCGGCACGACTAGTTTGCGGCGTCCCCCTATCCACGGAACACCGATCTGGGCGCTGAATCAGAGTCGAGGCCTGTGCGGCGAGGCGCGACCGGCGGGACTGCGTGTGGAGAAGGCCCGCTGCCGGATGCGCGCATCGAGCAAGTATACCTGTGAGGCTCCAGACGCTGTTAAAGGACACTCAAGGGCCCTGGGCGGGCCCCCTGACACACCGACGACCATGCTTGGGGGAGCCTGAACGCTGCAACAGAGACCTGCACACCGAGGCGGAACCGGCCGGGCAGAGTGCGGAGGGGCCCCGCTATCGGCCGCCGGAATCGACTGTGAGTCGTGAAAAACGGCACTAACTGGTGAGGAGGCAATGTAGGGGGTAAACTGAATAAAGTGCCCGGCCCGGTGCGCTAGCGCTGTGGACCGCCCCGGGGGCCCCATAACGGGAGCGTTCTGCTACCCCCAGGTCTGGACTGCAAGCCCTACCCCGTAATCCAGGATGGTTTGCGTGCCCCCACGCACCAGCAGACATCTGCAGGGGCCACGGGATTGCGAGGGTGCGCCAGTCTCCTCATTTCGGCGGAACCGGGCCCGTACCCTAAGGGACGGCCAGGTCGACAGCGCGTCTGGGGCCACTGGGGACGAGAAGATAGGCTGTGCGCCCATAGCCCTGCAATCGCCCCGATATAGCCTCGGAGGACCCGGCTCAGGCCGCACCACCACCCAGAGCGTGATTGCTGACTAGCCGCCCTCGCCGCGGATTACCGCGCGGCCTACTTTGTCCCCACTATATGCTCCAGGCGCATTGGGCCTACGGGCCGGACCCCCCTGATTCTGGGCTCCCAGGGGGCGAGGAGAGATGCGCGCTCGGGCCCTTGAGTCAGGCTCTCTGCAGCACCAAGGGGCAATCAATCGGTGCGATCTACGAGCCTGCCCCCCCTCCAAAGATCTGATGCCTGCCAGAGCTCATCGTTAAGGCACTGTCTTGCAGCTGCGAATCGCCAGAGGATTGCGTGTGGAATTTCCTTCTAAAACCTGAGCAGGCACCGCATCGAATACTACTGGGCACTTCCCACAGACTGAAGGAGCGACTGGGAGGCTATCGATCCTTTACACTGCCCACCCGTAACGGTCTGGTTGCCCCAGAACTCACAGGCCCTATGAGCTCCCGCTGAAATCCCTCAATAGTTACCAGAGGGTGCTGGTGAAAGAATCCCATTGCCTGTCTGCGTCCCTCACTGGTGCCCATTCCTCGTCCGGTGCAGCAACATGGTGGCAGCACATGAGGGCGCCATACCATCCATCGGAATACGCACAAGGGGATGAGTGGGCCTCAAGCCACCCGGGCTCTGCATCATGCTGCGTGCCGGCATCACTTGGACGCCACCTCCTGAGCTCTGAATCCTCTGGACAGCACAGTGAGCCACGTACCCATCGTGTCCAGTCGCTGAACCACAAACTGCAAGCACCTCGGGGCGCCTCCACGTGCCCAGGCCGTCGGTGCCGTATTAAAGCCCTTCAGACGCTCGACCCGGACCCTGAGGCTGCCGGAACGTGTGGGTGCGACCCGGCATAGGCCATCGGCTAAGTGTTCACCTGTGCCCCTGCCCACTGTCATGTCCAGCGCGACCATGGGGAAGCCAGCCAGCAAGCAACCCAAACTCACGTTCGACACCCGTAGAACACCCCTGGCCCAGCCACCCGACACGGAGCAAGTCGGCGCCAGTCAATCAAAGCAAGGCACTGACGAGGTGGATAAGAAGACGCTGCTCAACACAATGAAAGCCAGTTTTGCCTCAATTGAAGGAAAAATGGATTCCATGTGCGCCAGAATGGACCAGATCACTCAAAAGATAGAAAAGCAAGATGGTAGAATAAAAGAGGCCGAAGCGCGAATCTCCACTCTCGAAGATGATCACGTGCAGACGACTGGGCAACTTTCAGACATCGATAAGATGCTAAAGGTGATAGCGGCCAAGAACGAGGACATTGAAGCCCGCTCAAGGCGGAACAATATTCGCATTACTGGCGTCCCCGAGACAACCAATACAGGACGACTAGAAGACTACGTAGAAAGGCTGCTCACCACCTGTTTCGGTCAGGAGACCTTCTCAAAACTGCTCATTGTGGAGCGGGCTCATAGAACACTGGCTCCGAAGCCCCCACCAGGTGCACCGCCCCGGCCCATAGTCGCGAGACTACTCAACTATCGTGACCATGACGCAGCTCTGCGAAAAGCGAGGGAGCTTAAGGAAGTTATTTTCGAGAACAATGCTCTATCACTGTATCCCGACTTTACCCTCAACGTTCAGGAGGCGCGGAAGAAATTTGTGCCCATTAAAAAGAAGCTACGGCAGGAAGGAGTGGAGTATGCAATGCTCTACCCCACGCGTCTACGGCTCACCTATGAGGGCAAGCATAAAAAAAATACTCAGACAGAATGTAAAATCTTTGTCCAAGAAGAACCATTTTGGTGTATCTGGCCTGCACTTCATCGCGGTCAGCACCAAATCTTGCCCAGGTCCCAGACTACTGCTTCCATAGATTACCACTGGCAAGCAGTGCCTTTTGGTGCTATTTTTATTTGAAAATCTAAAAATCATATCTCTAGTTCCACTAATTGGATTTTTGTCATTTTGGGGTTGTTTTGCTTAGTGCATTTTACTCTATGTTTCTAATTCAGATGGGGATTTTACTGTTTGGTGTTTGATGTTATTACTGTTTTGTTACTGCATAAATACTTTACTCATTGCCCTACTTTATGCTTGCCTGCTCTATGCAATAGGTAAAAGGGCGCTGAGCTCAGGTTCATTATTCAGTGAATTTGGGGTTCACCTTTATAAGCCTGTGTTATTGTTCCTTGAAGTGGGTGACCGCCCACCCCAAACATTAGTCCACTTTCTTACACCTGCTACATGTATTAACTTAAAATACAATTCTGTTTTACATATGGGACACATGTGGTTCCTGGCACTGCAAAACTGCTTCATACACAGTAGCAAATTTGAAAACTTGTGCTCCATGGGTGTCCCATATACAATGGCAAATGTGAGAACTGTCACTGCAAGGGTCCTTTACTTAGAGTGACAAGTGGGTAATTTGCCAAGGGAATGGTGCTCTACATGCCAGGGATCATATGAAAACCTGCATTTCTATTCTACTTTACAGGGGAAATACAGAGAAAATATGGAAACTGACAATACAATGACTCTTTACATAAAGGGACAAAGGTGTAATGCAATTTATTTGATATTTATAGACCACTTGTATGTTTACTCACCCCTAACAAGGTGAATGTGGAGCTCTTCATTGCAGTGGTGTTTTACATATGGGGGAGCAATGTGGACACTGACATCAGGCAGTATTTTTAACCTGAGAAATATTTCTAACGCCTGATATCTTAGGCTGTAAGAACTTTATGGTTTGAAGATGACTTATCCTATAGAAACCCTTCTGAGCTATCAACTTGCCATACTATGCAGCTTGTTGACAGCGAGTAGCACTGTAGTGCACAGAGCAGCCCAGTACTGTTTGGGCATCTATTATCACCATTCACTGGGTAACATATTTAGTAAAAGCCTGGCATATTTCAGAAGTACGTCAGGCATGCCAACACGAGGAGCATCACAATACTGTGTTCATCAAGGAATACATAAGCAGTCAGCTAATGTGACATCCACTCCTAGGAATTCTTGACCAGGTCTCAGATATACTGTGAAAATACCTGAGCATATGATGGCACAATCGTGATGTATTGTAGAATTGAATCTGCTGGTGTTTCGTTGTACAGAGATTTTCGATAGACTATCAACTGCCACATTAAGAGTGGGTTGCTTGTGTCCTGGTTCAGGGAGGATCTGGCCTGGTAGTATCGACTAGACTGTTCTGATTGGAGCAGAGTCACGATTGATTTGCATATGGCTGGGTCCAAACTGAGGTGGCTTGAGGGGCAAAAGAACAATGTTTTGAAATGCTACCCGAAGTGATTACCAGTGGTTAGACTTGATGGAAGCATTCCTCCCATCACCTTTTGCTTGTTTGACACAAAGAGGGACAGGCAATGTGCCCTGGCACAGTAGTGAAAACTTTTCTTACTTCTCTTTGCACTGAATTTTCTAAGGACATTTTTCCAGGAGGCTCACTGAAACAAATATACAGTGCCTATGGTACACAAATAAGTGGCTACTATGGCTTTTCATAGTACATGTATGAGCATATTCATGATTTGCTGCTACTAATAAAGATTGCTCCTGAGTTCTGCTGCAGTCCTGCAATTTTGGAACTTTTAATAAGAACTGCATGTGCAATGTATAACTTTTTAGCCGCTACATTTTGAAAATTGGATTGTAAAATGGAGTACGATTTGTCCCAAAATGCTCTTAGGCCGAGAGCCACATACATTCCAAAAATGGTAGGCAGCCTCTCTAAATTCTAGCTCTAATCAATATGGGGCATTATTATGACAATTGTGGGTTAGGGCAGTGCAGCAAGGTGTGTCACAGGGAAAGGGAAGGAAAGTGCCGTATTTATCCAATACGGCACATTCCTGTCCTTTTCCCTTGCACTGGTGTCATTTTGGCAGCCTGGAGTCAATGCAGAGGGTGCCTTTGTTGTAGGCAGGATTGTTTTTGTGCAGGAAGGGGAACCTTTCTGCACAAAAACAATCTTGAGAGGCTTCTTATATATGCTGCAGAATGCAGCACACATAGAAGGAGAATAAAACAAAGAGAAATACAGATATTTCTCCTCTTTACGCCTCTCCTGCTAAGGCAAATCTTTCTGGCGCAATCTCAGGTTTACCTGTTCTTGTAAATCTTGGAATGCATCAAAAGCCATGGATGTTGCGTGGGAACCAGAAAAAAAGTAACTTGCTGACCTGGTTGTGTGTCACTATTCATTGGGACCGGTCTTCGCCCTACGAAACTGAAGAGAAACGTTAATGAAAACCAAAAAAATGCCACTCTTGTACTGTAGGCCTGTTATTTGTTAAAGAATGGGAAATTGTTTCTTCAATCAACTCCACAACGTGAAGACAGAATAATCCCAACACTGACCTTTGAGGGCACACTTCAAAATATATTTGGCATGGGAACTAAAAAGGAGATACTCCCTGTTGAGGGCTACTTCGTATATTGTGGCCAGCGACAAAATCAGCACACAATATGTATTTTGTTTGGATTCAGTTCAAATCATTAATTGTTGTTAAAATACTGGTAAATAAAACTATGATTGGTGTCTGCTTTTCGTGTATGTCGCTTTCTTCCTCAAATTACATCTTTAAATGTTCAAAAGCACTGCATCTGTTTTATACCTTTTCAAATGCCACATTAGTTAGCTAATAGCGCTCCAGTACCTCTTGTGTGCATTGCTTTAACACTCATAATTTATTGCAAAAATAGCCTTTTCCACACCACATAGTTCAAACAAAAACAACTTGGCAAATTGATCTTTCAATGCATCTACAATTCTAGGGGCTCTGGCAACAGTGTAGAATAATACGCTTTTGTGGTTGTAGTTGTGCAGTATTTCCTTTCTATCCCTAATGTTCCAATTTTAGTCTGTCACCACTGGGCAGAACATGCATTTTTGAAACTGTTATTTTGGGTGTTTGATGTAACCTCCACGTTCTCTGCCATTTCCTTTCAAAAACAGTAACTACCAGATTACAACAGATATTCATTTTTCCGATTTCAGCCTCTGTTTAATGCTGTTGTTGCGCCCTTTTAAGTATTACAAAATTATGCGATGAAGACAGAATGAAGCGAAGGCTCAGCCATAACATTCACTCATACAACAAAGCAAAAAAACATATTAGCCAGAAAGCGCCTCCTTTTTGTGTGTCCTGGTGTAGGGGATCGTAATATTGTACCTGGTAAATACTCACAATACAGAGTGCAGAATTTACCGGTTGCAGCATAAGGTCCCATTCCCAATTAGCCTCTTCCCCTTTAGCTTAGGCTGGAAAAAACCAAGCTATCCTTCCGGAAAAAGGCTAAAGACCTACCTGAGCTCTTTAGATAATCCTAATTGTTCCTCTTTAGTGGTTCCTCTGTTTTGGAATCTGGGAGAGAAAAAATAGCACTAATAAAAATCTTCCAGAAAGGCTAAATACAATATTTGTTGACAGGGCACATTTATTAAGCGCCACCTGCTGCATAATGGTCTCGTTGACTGATCAATTATTATCATTTAGCCCTTTAGTGGCTGTTGGGATCTAGGCTTTACACAACAAACATTTATAATAGAACACCTGGTGCTTAATGAATGTTTGTAGTGTAATCAATTATTATATCCACCCTCTTCAGAACTGCGGCAGTCTGCCGTTTATTTAAAGGATGATCAGTCCATTTCTACTGTGCCTAACAAACGAAACATACATTGGGTTTATGAAAGATACAGTTATAGCCCTGCCTAAAGAATTCTAAAGTGACCGCTATATCTGAAGGTTGCAGAGGGAGATAAACTACACTTATTCATGTATTTATTTAGTTAGATGTTTAGACGCATTATAAATATTTATTTTCATTTAACAGTTTTGTTTACACAAAACAGGCCATTTTAAAACTCAAGGTGCCATACGGAAATAAAAAAAAAAAAGTTAATTGAGAGTCAAGGTTACTTAGTGGATGGTAACATTATAGTTAGTCTAGCAATGATTAACCCCTTAACTGCTGAAGCTTTTCCACCCAAGTGCTAATCCATTTTTTGATGTTTGAGCACTCACACTTAGGTTTAACTGGTAATGAAATACCAGCATTTGTAAAGTGCACAGCTACCTCCGGAGAGGTGTCCCGGCGCTGGGGGCCGTCGGGAAGATTAAGCGAGCTATTGCCCAGAGTCACAAGGTGCTGAGCTAACCTGCCGCCGGCACCTGGGATCGAACCGTGAGCCCCTGTGTTTCAGAGTCAGCCGCCCTGGCCGCTGCACCACACCTCTTCCCTTAAGTCGTTTTCCTAGAAAGGTACCCAGGAAAAATTTGGGTTTTTCCCCCAAATCCTGGGAATTCTAAAGCTACCCTTGGAGGGCAGTGACAAAATAGCCAAAATAAAGCGGATTTAAAAAAAATGGGAAAACAGTGTGTTGTATTCCTCTTAGGGTGTCCATAAACGGGCTTTCCAGTATCATGTCCTTATATAGGCACAATTCGCCCTGCCCTTATATAGGCATAAAATCCCAGCCCTTATTTAGGCATTAAACCGTGCACTCCAAATACAGGCATGGTCTCCGACATCCGTCCACCCTAACGTCACAACGAGTTCATGAAGAACAGACCCTTAGGCTGCGGGAGTTTCCCTAGCCCAGGACTATTGATTTCTTCAAGGACTCATATATTATGCATGAACCATTATTCCTTAGGGGTTCATTCATGACGTCTTCCGCTGTCCGACTCACGTCAATGCTAACATTATGAGGTACTTCTTAGGTATAAATATACCTTCCCTAGCCCCTGTAAAGCAGAGGAGACCTCGACTTCAGAGGAGCCCGTTTCCCGGCCTGACGCACTGAGAAGACGCTGTCATCCCTGCACGCAGAGAGTCCAGCTTCCAGTGATCTAACTTCCCTTGCGGGGTGTTGGAGTTCGAGTCTGGCAAAGAGATTCCTACCTCTCTCATTCTTCAGGTATGGAGCAGACTAGAACCTAGAGGGACTCTTGGCATACTAGGCATACTAGGCTTAACATACTCTTAGTATACCATAGTAAGGAATACTTCACCTACTTCATACTTCTTCCTACACCTAGGTTAGGTTAGGTACATTGGGGTAGAACTAGATTAGAAACGCATCGTATGAGTACTCGCATTTTTAGTCTGTGTTATTTATGTAAATGCATATGTACTAAAAGATAATGCTATCGCAGTATTATTTATTTCTACTGCTCACACTGTACATTATTTATCTCGCATACTGTCTTGTGATCGTAACAGCACATTTTACTTACACCAGAAACAAGACTGTTCAATAAATCTTTTATTGAAACGCCCGTCTATTTCTTTCTGTGTAACTTTGAGGAAAACTAAGCATGCACGACTGAGCTGAGTGAAATAGTTATCTATTGTTTCCACGACTCTGGGACACGTTCTGATTCTAAAGGGAAACACAGTGGTCATGTTTTGCGGCTGCCAGAAACTACTCCCTTCTTGTTGTCAAGGAGTTTCTAGTGGCCTCTGAGCTAGCTGGCACAAGTAATTAAGTTTAATATACTCGATAGGGACATACTGACCTTAGTCCTATGTCAAACCTATAGGATATATTATTCCAATGCGCAGAGCCTATTAGGGAAATAGGAGCTACACTACATGACGCCCAACGGTTTGGTAAGGCGGTAATTCAACGTTAGATACTGAGTAACTCAGCCGTGCTTTTTCTCTCAAGAGACCCCTACCCATATACTCCAAAAGACGTCTGGAGTGGGCAGGGTTAGGTATCCACCAAGGCTACATAGGGCAGTACCCTATATATTAGCTGTTTGGTTTGCTCAACGTTGAAGGATACAGTGTTCCAAAATATTGTGCACCTAATCTTTGTTTCCTTGAAACTTGTTCTACATTTTCAAACAACAAAATGCCTGGCTCCGACACTGAGACCGGAAACGGTGGAGCTGCGGCGGATCCAGCCCAAGCAGCAGCTTTTAACATTACAGGTTTAATTGAAACCGAGGAGGGTGTCATAAACATCCCTCCAAACTTAAGAAGAGCCATCACTCTAAAACTTATAAAACATGGCCTGCCACCAAGAGGAGGTAGAGCAGTTTTCGTGATAGAGGCACACGAATCCTTTCAGACAGAGGTATTCTATTCATGGGTAATATTTCCTGAATCCAATCCAGTAACACACATGTTTCACTTCTACAAAGAAGATGAACCACCAGAGGAATACATTCCTTTCGAGGATATAGAGATTCCATTAACATACCAAGAGCATCAGCTCTGGTTTAAAGCGCCCTAAAACATCACAAAAACATTACCAGGCTCGGTCCACTAGGTAGACCAGGAGCAACATGGCCGATTCTAGCCGGCTACACACCTCATCCTGAACTGGATATAATGTCAGATGAGGACTTACTTGTTCAAATACAAGAATTAATAAAAATTTACAGACAATTGGTCCAATATGTCATGCAGGACTTTTACAGTCCAGCAACCATTAACAATTCCAAATCAAACTCCTCACCAGGGGAATACACTAAAAATTACACCACAGACTCTATACGCAGTCATGGGTAAAATGCCCACAAAACGTGAGCAAATTCCATTCTGGATAGCTCAAAAAATTACTCAAATCGAAGCAGTATTTCCAAATACTAGCCCGTATGAGAAACACAGAATACTGACAATCAGTTTACCAATGGGGATCACACCACAACTGGAAGACTGCACCACTTGGGGCTCAGTCTTTGCTGCCATCTATACTAAAACACATGGCATTCCGTCAATTGCGGTAATACCTGATGTCCTGAAACAAATTCAAAACGAATACGGGGCAGAGCCTGCTCTAAATTTAGGTATGAAATTACTGAAAAATTTCGACCAGGTCTCAACAATAATATTATCTAATATTAAAGGGGAGGCAGCAGCAGTGGCGATCCGCCCAAAATTAAGGGAATTTGATGTTACAGAACATCAAACATGAGCTACCCAGAATTATAGAACAATCTTATGCAGAATTAGGCAGGGATAGTTTGGGTGGAAGACCAGTTAAACCGAAACTATCTGAAAGTCCTGAGAAGGACTCAATTAAACAAACTCCTACATCTTCTAAAAAGAAGTGGGAGACTAATAAACAAAATTCAAATGAGAAACGTTCTCAATCCCGAGGTAGGTCTCCTCAAAAGGAGCCCTCTGAAAGGAGGTATAACCTCAGGAATAGGGATAATTTGAGAAAACCTGATAGGTATCAAGATACTGATACACGTTCCTCTCGTCCCTTTCAGATCTCATCACAGACTTCGGAAAGAAGAGGACGATCAGAACATAGAGAAGAACGCGTGAAATCGAAAGACGACAAACACGCTCCAAAAACCAAAGTAAAACCTCAATTCTCCAAAAGAAAGTAGCAGGTCTGAAGATCAGACATGCCGAGAATACTGAGAACACAACTCAAGAACGGAGAATGGGCTCAGACAATGCTGGACAGTGCAGCAGAAGTCACAATAGCTCGCCAGAACCTGAAGGAACTTCTGGAGATAGTGGACTTGAATGAGTACATCACAGTTGAGACTGTAGACACCAGGGTTAGTACTCCACAAAAGTTATATGAAATAACACTCCGGATGGAGGGAGACAAACCTAGACAGGTGAAAGCACTTTTTTGGGAAAGACTATCAAAGGGCTATGACATACTTCTAGCAGAAAAGGACTGGCCACCACAATTTGTCAGGGAGTGCCCACATGGCGAGGACATAATTATGCCTGCCTTCTCCAACCATATACCAATGCATCTAAGATATACATATGCCAGGAAATGGGCAGTGGCCCAGGCCCCAGCATTATATAAAAATCATGTAGGATGGGATGAGGACTCACCTCACCATAAAATACATCTGAAACATGAACCAACTGCACAACGGCAGTACCCAATAAAGCAAGAAGCTAAAAAACAGGTCAGGAGATCTTAGATCAACTTGAATACCAAGGGGTGATTGAAACATGCACCTCCTCAATGAACAATCCTTTGTTTCCTGTCTCCAAACCAGACAATACATATCGTCTAGTTTTGGATTACAGACACCTAAACACTTGTTCTAAAACTTTTGCAGTGCAAAATGCACATAGCACAGCATTAATGAATAACATTGTGCGTAAAAAATACAAAACAACATTAGACATCTCAAATGGTTTCTTTTGTCAAAACATAGCACCTGAAAGCAGGTACTTAACAGCATTCTCCATAATGGGGACCCAGCGTCACTTTTGTCGACTCCCACAAGGGTTCAAGAACAGCCCAGGTTTATTCTCAGCGAGGGTAACGGAGTTACTACAAATTTATGACAATGAGGCATTGTCCTATGTCGATGACATCTATCTGACAGACGATGACCTGGAAAAACACTTGAACAGGGTGAGCACCATTATACTGGGTTTCGCCTCTGAGGGCTACAAATTCAACTTTAAAAAGTCCCGAATTGCCCATCTCAATGTCCTATTTCTGGGATATGAGCTTTCAAGTGAAGGCAAGAGCTTGGCAGCTAACTTTTAGAAAAGTGTGCGCTGCTCCAACCTCCAAAAACGCTAAAAACTTACAATCCATCCTGGGTTTCCTAAACTTTGGAAGAACATACATTCTAAATTATGCAGAAAGGGTTAAACCCCTCTACGCATTAATCAAACCTGATTTTTCGATCAGAAACTGGACACAGGAACACACAGAAATCTTGCGTTCACTCCAGGCTAACATGTTAGCAACAAATCACTTACAAACACGCGTAAGTCAACGCAATTTGGTGATCCGAATAATTTCGGGTCAATGCGGATTCACCTACTTAACCTTCAATGAGGGTGAGAAAATACCAATCGCATACAAATCTCATTTGTACACACAAGCGGAAATGCGCTTCAGTTCAACTGAAAAAATTCTAACAGCAGTTCAAACCGCTGTAGCAAAAGAAAGAGCCTTAGCCCAAGGGAAACGCATTATTGTCGTAACCCCAGTACCAGCTTTAGAAGCGGTCACAAAAGCAAGCATTCCAAATGCTAAAGCATTACATCCAAGATGGATACAATGGGTTAATTCTCTTGCTGCAACAGATGTTGAATATGTTTTTGATCCAGATTTAAAAACACAAGCATTCCTGCAATATGAACAAGAATGTCCTCTGCCTACTGAAATTCTGCCTCTCGATCAGTACGAATTCATAATTTACACTGACGGATCCGCACAGCCCGCAATAGGGAGTAAGCAAGCTTACAGTGCAGCGTGTGCAATCGTTAAAGGTCGCATGCGAAATGGCATCTTCAGACCTATGGTCACAAAAACTCAGTCTTTAGGAGATTGTACAGCTCAGCGAGCTGAACTACAAGCATTCAAACTGGCACTTGAAAGTACAGATCGAGAATTCCCCACACTAATAGTGTGCGATTCCTTTTACTGTGTTCAGTCGTATAATGAATATATACAAAACTGGCTTGAAAATGGTTTCAAAGATGCGAAAGGTGGCACAATAAAGCACAAAATGCTTTGGGAACAAGTAGTTCAGTTGAAAAACGAACTACCAAAGGCTCACGTGATCCACACACTGAGTCATCAACGTGATGGCGTTCACGTTGCAGGAATTCATTGGCTGACGAAGCCGCAAAGGGGCTGTTCAGACGGCTTCCGTAGCTGCGATCACTCGTTCAAAAACAAAAATAGACGGTGAGATAATGTTGGCTGTCAATGCATCAAGCAAAGGCAGCAGTGCAGCGTTACCAAAAAGTTTCCACTCAAGTACTCTTATGTAATTGATGCGAACAACGTTCCTTTTGCTCGAATCCCTGGAGTGGGGGATAGGGTAATTCCAAACATGGAACGTAGATGCAGCCTTGATTTATGAAACACATTTGGGGGAGGGTCTGTCACATCAAGGGATCTCTAAAACAATTTTGACGTTAAAGAGATGATACTGGTGGCCTGGAATGAATACAGAAATTCACATATTCATCAACAACTGCTTAGACTGTAAATTACAGCGAGAAAGCCACCAGACACCATGCTGCGAATGCGGCAACCCAGTACAGACACCATTGTTAGACAGCATTAGACTATCTACGTGCCTGCGTCCTACTGGACAAAGGCATTCCCATAAATACTGAATCTAGGTTCCTATGGTTATGGCCTCAGCGCTCGGCTGACGCTCGAACTGTTATAAAAGATTTGCGAGTCTTTATCGGCACATACGCAATAGGCACGCTACATTCTGACCAGGGTCCTGCGTTTAGCTCTCGGGCTTACAAAGAAGCCATGGCCAGTCTGGGCGTTGCATTGCGGTACTCCTCTCCATTCCATCCTGAGGGAAATTCGGTTGTGGAAAGGAAAAACCGGGACATAAAGCAGTCTATAACAGCTAGGGTATTAGGTTCGGGTGATGGGTGGGTCAAACACCTTAGTGGGGTCCAACGCTCATTGAATAATCTGCCAAGAAGTTCTCTAGGGGGTCACTCCATATGAGGTCCTATTTGGGACAAGAATGTGGGTACCAGACCTTGAACACGTAGGCACAGTGGTGGAAAATAAACCGTTTGATATCAAAGATCGTTTGGCTGTTTTACAGGAACTCAATAAATTAAGAACGAAACAAAGCAACATATTCCTACAGCCAACCACCACTGGGGAAAAATCGGCGGTCCCAGCAAGGCCTGTCTGGATTCCAAAAGTTGGGGATCTAGTCAGAGAAAAGATTGCGGACAAGAAGGAATTTGGACCTTCTTACAGACAACCAGTACCTGTCCTAGCAGTTCAAGGAACAAGAACAGTACTTCTGCCGCCCCTTGCTGGAAGAAAGGAGAAAAGATTTGTGTCCATCGACCTCATCAAACCACAGTATGTGGCCAATACTAAATAGTAGGCCTCGTGGACTCCGACCTAGTAGCAGACGCACTCCTCTCGCTACTATCCAAGAGGTTCAGACTGAAAGACTGATAACAATCGAGAATTCAGCTGTAACTGATGGAGGACTAAGCAACAACGCTATGGAACTCATCCCTCTTGAACACCAAATAACAGTTCGTCCAAATACACCTGTCTACACCAACGTGGCAAGTGATGAACTGGTTCCAGTGATTTCTACAAATCCTGATGCAATTCCAACAATTGATAGAACTGCTTCTGGCTATTTCATTAACTTTGATACGTTCTCATAAGATCCGAGTGAACCTGAAACGATGCCAGCATCATTGAAATTCAAGCAGCAAGTACAAGACTTTCTTCACTTTCTGAAAAAGACTTATTTGGTTTCTCCATGGATTGAACTCTGGATTACATCTGGAATTTTTGTTTTCCTGCTCTGGCTAGCTTTGGTAACAACTGTGAGCGTGCTTATAAGTGGCAGATACATCCATGTGAACACTGAAGGAAAAGACGTGAACGTACTTTTGAAACCTCATAAATCTTCCCATCGTGAAGCAAGAGACTTGTCATCAGTGAACATCACAGCTGTTCCTATACAGGATGGTATAGTGTGGGACACAACAGATTATGATATCTTCGGCCCGAATGAACAATTGAACATACCACATTTGTTTAAAATTTCACTAAGTGATCTAATTACGTCCAGTACCTATTCAGATGATTGGGACTTTGAGACTGTGAATGACATAATGTTTGACCTAGAAAAATCTGCTGCATTTTCTAAAAATGAATATTTAGAGGGTTCATCAGACTATGAACAAATGTATTGTTACAACCACTATGGTCATCATTATTTGCATAAATCTGCATATCCAAGAAATGTGTTTATGTTTAACCAATGGGAACATTGTCCTACACCACCTAAAGGTAGTTCAAAAACATTTGCCAACAAGTTTCCATATTTTTCAGGTTACAATACATCTGATCCAGAAATGTTTTACTATAAAAATGTAAACAAAACAGGACTGAAAATTATGTTAACTAATACAAAACAGATTTACTCTGCAGCATTTATTGCCCGACTGTCTAGACAGGGTTTCGACTTATGGAAAGACACAGTAGACACAAAAACTGTCTGGGGTACTAAAGAATGGCAAGTACAGGGTATAGAAGCTTTATTTAGAGCCTGCATTATCCCTGAACAAATACTGTTTTTGAATGAAACCGTCCAACAAACATCTTGTCTTGGATTAGCCAAGATCAAAGAGATGAACACACCTTCTGTACCAACACCTGCCAGTGATAATAATACAAAGGCAGTGGTGACAGTTGACAATATACTACAACTCAACAGATCTAATCCTGATTGGAAAAAATGGTTGATCTGGCCCACAGACACGAATAACTGTCAGGAAATATTCCTGAATAAAACTCAGGGCTTTACTATTAATAGGCCAGACCCAAGATACGTCCAAAGACAACATCCGGGGGTAGTAACAACATACAGTGTAGGAAAATTATGCCTCGATTGGCTGCATAAGTCTACACTACAGGATGTGAAACAACACTTAACCTTACTTAAAAAGGACGCAGACCTTAGGGAATTCTTGCTTGGACCAAGAATACCGCGTCAAAAACGTTTCATATATGCCGGCATTTATGCTGCCTATAATGAAGCATGGAAAGTATCACAGATGGAGGCTGCAGAACGAATACGTGAACTTGATCGTATTAATTTAGAGAAAACACTCTCTGTGGTCGACAATGGGTTAACAACTTTGTCCTCCAGAATATATTCATTGGATGGCATTGTATCCTCTGCTATCGACATACTAGAACAAGATTTGGCGATGTTACAGCAAGGCCAGTCTCAATTACGTTCTATTGTGTTATTAAGCTGGACGCTGCAATCTTTGCGAGCGGGCTATGTGCCTTGGCGTTTCATCAACACGTCAGCTCTGTTTGCAGAATACAATCTAACTGATAAACAGATCGAACTGGCACAAAGAGGAGCAAGGTATACAGTGCTGAGCATTGAAAAACTGGAAAAGTTACCATTCACAGTGGCAGAAAAACCAGCTACAGAATGGCTTATTCATGGCAAAATAACATTACCTGTGAGTACTTTTCAGTTTCAGTATTGCCTCAGACGAATGCAAGCAGGCAGATATGAAAGGTTGGGTAAGGAATACATTAGGACAACTTGGGATTTACCGTATACACATAGATGTTGGAGTGGGGATCGTGAAGTGTTTTTGAGCGGTACACACTGTAAACGTGCACTGAGCGGTTCACTTATATGTCAGGACATTTCTTTACACGGGGCTTGTAATGGTTCTGTGGCAAATTTGTCTTGCCATCTGCAGGGTACACCAGCTGCTGTGATTAATCCAGCGTTTGGACAACTTTCTAATGGGAGTTACCTCATGTTGAATGATCAGAGTTGCTGTGGCATGCTGCCAGGCATCCCATATCTAGTAACGGTCAACTCCAGGGTCACTTGCTGGATGCAAGTATTGTTTCCCCCAATAGACACAGTCAGGGAGTCGCCTCTATCGCCTTCGCTGAACGTCTCTTTTATAAGATTTGATACTTGAGCAGAATGAAAGCCATGCTTTTACAGCAAACAGTGCCTTTGACCTCGGCCAAAGAAACCTATGATCTACAAGTAGCAAGGACTTCGGCTGAGATACAGACTTTAATACGTACAAACTGCCCTATACATTTCGTAGAAATGATAGGACGTATCTTCAATATGTCTGATACAACCGGAATTGTACATGTATTTAAGAGAATCTGCTCCGGTCTGTTAGCACCTTTCCAGGCAATACTCAGAATCATCCCGAACTTTGCACATTCGGTGTTTGGTGGCATACCATTAATTCTAGCACTTGTTGCCGGAATTCTATTTCTCTTCCTGCTATTGCGCTATGGCCAGCCTATTCGCAGACATCACTCCGAGCGAAATGGAGAAAGCTCTCCTTGAACGAAAGTGCCGTGAGCGAATAGTACAGCTTTTGGGCACGACTCGTCTACGGGACCTTAATACAACTTGGTTCCTGTCATTCCGACCAATCTGGCAAGATTGCATCTTACCTGTTCTACGATGCCTGCTATGCGTGTTGGACACCTGTCTAACATTTCCATCAGCAACGCCAACGGATGTCGATACTCTGCTGGTCCCGATAACGGCCCATGCTCTGTGTTGTCCCCAGAGGCTACCAATCCTAATGTCTGCATTCATTGAGATCTCACAGACACTTCCGGCTGCTGCTGAGGTACGAGAAAGAACTACAGGCACACAGGTAACAACGGACGCGAACTTTGCTGCGGCAACCTATGCTGGAAGCGAAGCTTTACATCTCTGTGCAATTAATCTGCTACACGAGGTGTTCCAGCTGACACCAACTACAGTGGATGATGTTTTGTCTATAGAAATAGATGATCTCATGTTTACACCAGACCCGTAAACTGACTCTGATTCAGCATACAGTGTTCCAGAAATGCAGTAACAATTTGGCCTTCATTTTCCAAAACAACTTGGAACTCTACCAAAATTGAACTTTTCCCATTTTTCGAACGAAAATGGCACTTCAATCTGCTTAAAGTAGAACTAGCCTTATAATACAGACTTCAAGGTACTTCCACGGACACTTAGTCATCTTGTGTGTCTATAACAGTTTATTAATTTCTATGACATGAAATGACTTTTATTTTTGGCAAACTTATCGATCGTTTTTTGTCACATGTAAATATTACTGCTTATTTCATTCCAATTGCATTTATTTTCTGACTTTATGCCTGAAATGAAAAGCAATGCTTCAAATGTACAGTACCTTTTGCATTTTTTACTATGTTTTTTAAATGCTTTTAGGAAATATTTTTAAAATATGCAGTACTCCATTTAATGTTTAACATTTTAAATGTTTAGCATTTTAGTATTATCGTACACACGAAAGTGGAGTGGGTGTTGTATTCCTCTTAGGGTGTCCATAAGCGGGCTTTCCAGTATCATGTCCTTATATAGGCACAATTCGCCCTGCCCTTATATAGGCATAAAATCCCAGCCCTTATTTAGGCATTAAACCGTGCACTCCAAATACAGGCATGGTCTCCGACATCCGTCCACCCTAACGTCTACATCGAGTTCATGAAGAACAGACCCTTAGGCTGCGGGAGTTTCCCTAGCCCAGGACTATTGATTTCTTCAAGGACTCATATATTATGCATGGACCATTATTCCTTAGGGGTTCATTCATGACGTCTTCCGCTGTCCGACTCACGTCAATGCTAACATTATGAGGTACTTCTTAGGTATAAATATACCTTCCTAGCCCCTGTAAAGCAGAGGAGACCTCGACTTCAGAGGAGCCCGTTCCCGGCCTGACGCACTGAGAAGACGCTGTCATCCCTGCACGCAGAGAGTCCAGCTTCCAGTGATCTAACTTCCCTTGCGGGGTGTTGGAGTTCGAGTCTGGCAAAGAGATTCCTACCTCTCTCATTCTTCAGGTATGGAGCAGACTAGAACCTAGAGGGACTCTTGGCATACTAGGCATACTAGGCTTAACATACTCTTAGTATACCATAGTAAGGAATACTTCACCTACTTCATACTTCTTCCCACACCTAGGTTAGGTTAGGTACATTGGGGTAGAACTAGATTAGAAATGCATCGTATGAGTACTCGCATTTTTAGTCTGTGTTATTTATGTAAATGCATATGTACTAAAAGATAATGCTATCGCAGTATTATTTATTTCTACTGCTCACACTGTACATTATTTATCTTGCAAACTGTCTTGTGATCGTAACAGCACATTTTACTTACACCAGAAACAAGACTGTTCAATAAATCTTTTATTGAAACGCCCGTCTATTTCTTTCTGTGTAACTTTGAGGAAAACTAAGCATGCACGACTGAGCTGAGTGAAATAGTTATCTATTGTTTCCACGACTCTGGGACACGTTCTGATTCTAAAGGGAAACACAGTGGTCATGTTTTGCGGCTGCCAGAAACTACTCCCTTCTTCTTGTCAAGGAGTTTCTAGTGGCCTCTGAGCTAGCTGGCACAAGTAATTAAGTTTAATATACTCGATAGGGACATACTGACCTTAGTCCTATGTCAAACCTATAGGATATATTATTCCAATGCGCAGAGCCTATTAGGGAAATAGGAGCTACACTACAAGTGTTGTGCAAGAAGATGAATGTGTTTTTTTTCTAAAAATGGCATCCAAAAATGTTTTACTGTGCTAAGATCACCATCTTCCTAGCTTTCAGGAACAGAGTTGTAAAATAGAATCAATTTTTTACCATATTTTTTGCATTTATATATGTGGTATCCTTTTTAGGTCTCATCTACGCAGCGCGCATGCGCTGCCTAGGAAAGAGACCTTTAGCCATCGAGTCGGTTTTGAGGCCAAAAACATAAACAGTTCTACTTTTAAATAATATATTAACTCTGCGCTGGAACGGCATCATTCAATCATCTCCGTGTACACCAAGTGACACTGCAAGAGTAAACGCAGCACGTGAGCAGATGACTACCTCGTCCATCTCGTGGCTCTTCCGCTTCCTCTGGGGCAGGTTGATCTTGACAGTCACGGGTGAGGCCCTGCCCTGGTGTTTGACCTCCATTTTGTTGGGCGTCAGCGGCGTGAACTGAATCTCCAGCTGCGGTTTGGGAAACTGGCTCGTTTTCCCGTTTTCTGTCAAGAGCGCAGACGAGTCCGAATAGCAGGAACAAACCTCTCTGAACCAGTGTGTAACTTTGTTACTGAGTGATTCACGCTCTTGCCTGGCTCCCTCAGTCACCTCGGGACTCTGAGTGAGATAGATTGTGCTTGTCTTCAACATGTCTGCGCTCTGTATTTACCTCACGCTTCTTGACCCCCGGTTTGTCCTTTTGTCATTTCTTGTCTCCTCTCCGGCATGTTCGCTTTTCATTTACTCGCGTGAAAGCCAGAAATATTGCAAACCCGAAACTTCCGCAGTAAGTTCAAAAGAGAAGTCTTTTAATTGCGTGCTTCCCGACTCTACGTGTTTGAGGTACGTGAGATGGCGATGGTTACCGAGCAGGACTGTAGTGGTGCCGCACTTATGTCTGCAAGGCACCTCTCTGCATTACAAACCTCACATTTTTTTTTTATCATTGATTCATTTATTTGGGGATTTTTTTCGCAGCGCAGGACACATATTTGTCTTTAACAGGCCAGTAGAAATGACAGTTGGCCAGGTGCAATTGGTTTGAACTAGATCCAATTGCAGCACTTAGGTTATTTTTCTAGTTTTTTTTTTATTTATCAGCAGTATTGTTAAAGGGCGGACCTAGCCACAAGGGGTTGGGGGCAGTGCTTAAAATGTAAACATAGAAGTGCGGGTACTCTGTAACAGGTTACCTGCTTGTTTCTGAGAAGTGGCAGTACTCTCTTGAGAAGTGCAGGTACTCTCCCTCTCAAAATAAGCAAGCATTGGCATAGCCAATAGGTCTCGCGTTTGGGACCTTATAAGTGTTTAGCGATTGAGCTGCATAACTAAATACTTATAAGGTCCCAAAAGCGCGAACTATTGGCTATGCCAATGCTTGTTTCTTATTTTTTATGGTTTCAATCTACTTGTAGTTTGTGGTGGAAACAGCTGTGAAACCCATGGGTGCACCCAGAAAGCTAAACATTTCTGGTAAGTAGTCAAAATTCTAAATTCCGCAAGTACTTGTATATGTAGATTGCTTATAGATTTTCAAAAAACTAATTGAAATCAACAATAATGAAAATAGGTGATAAAAATAGCATAGAGAAACAACAATTGCGGGCCTGATTACGATGTTGGGTGGACTTACGTATGCCGGACACTGTTACGGATTGAAGCTGCCAGACCATAGGATGGCGGTTCCGACCACACAGTTTGGATGCGACCACCCTATGGGCGGTCGTAAACATACATTTTTTAATAGCAGCTTGTGCGGTGGGCGGAAAAAGCCCGCAGCACAAGCTGCCATTGAAAAATGGATGTTTGTAAACATCCCTGTACCGCGTTGCAGGCACCATGCAGTGCCCCATAGCGGAGGCCGCGGAGGGACGGGGGCCCTGCTAGGGGCCCCCAAAATGACTTTCCGACAGCCTTCCCATGTCAGAAAGTGACATCATGATCCCGATGGTGGAGCCGAGGCGGCTTTGCCATCATTGTGGGATTGTGATTCTTTCCGATGCAGCGGCAGTCACTCCGTCCGATGCCTCAGCCTGCCGTATTGCAATTCGGCAGCCGGACCGCAGGGGCAGATGTCTGGCGGACTGCAACCGACAGTCGGTCGGTTGCAGTCCGACCAACATCGTAATCAGGCCTTTAATATGTAATTTTTGTCCCTGACGGTTTACAAAAGTAATATATCAATATGTCCATATGATCCATCTGGTTTCACAGATAAATAGAGGCTTATATACAAGCCCCGTGCACTGCCGGAATGTCACTTTTCTTGGTGTTTCAGCTGCGCAGAGTGCAGAGCCATACCTACGAGGCCTGCTTGGCTTTTCATGGCCTCGTAGATATGTTCTAAGGCAACACAGTGCAAGTCGCTGCATTGCCTCAAACTGCGTCGGAAAGGGCGTTCTATGGGCATTAAGGGGGGTGTTCCCGCTCAACTCCCATGGCATTTGACCCATCCCCAGATTTACAACAAAGTGCAAATCTTGGAATGCGTCAAAACCGTGCTCCTCCCCAGGGGTGGTGTAACGAAGAAAAAAATACATTTAATTCTCCTTGTTTTTTCTTCTTTCTCTGTGTGCTGCAGAAGCAGGGAGGATGGAAGTCTCTTATGTCCCTGAGACTTCAGATAGGAGGCCAGCCAACTAGCCCTTGGAGTTAGTCTGGGTTCAAGTAATGCAGCAGGCAACATGGAGCACTTGAGTCCAGCAAAGCAGCAGTCCAGCAGCACATTCTTCCTGGCAAAGTCTTCACCGGTCCAGAAGTGTACTGAAGTGATGGTGTCAAAGGTCCAGTACTTATACCCAGTTGGGCCTTTGTTTTGGAGAATACTTCAAAAACAGGTCTTTGAAGTGCACAGAGGACCTCCCTTCATGCCCTGGCTCCAGACTCACTACAGGGGGGGGGGTCCACCCTTTGTGTGGGGACAGGACACAGCCTATTCAGGTGTAAGTGAGGCAGGGCCCAGCTCTTCCCTCTCATTCTCCCAGGATGGCCCATCAAGTCACACCTAAGCTCCCACTGTGTGTGGCTGTCTAGGGGAAATACACAAAGCCCAGCTGTCACCCACCACAGACTGATCAGAGACAGACAGCAGGAACCAAATGGCTAAAGTAAGAAAATGTCATCTTTCTAAAAGTGGCATTTCCTAAACTGCAATTTAAAATCCGACTTTGCCATAAGTTAGGATTTTAAATTAGGATTCAGAGACACTAGACTTGGGGGTCTTTAAGGTGATCCCAATGTTATCCTATAGGAGAGATACACCATGCAGTAGTGAAAAACAGCTTTGGAAGTGTTTCACTTCCAGGGCATGTAAAACTTTAAAATATATGTCCTGCTTTTTAAGTACATTGCACCCTGCCCCCTGGGTTGTCCAGGGCCTACCTTAGGGGTAACATATCTGCATAAAAAGGGATGCTTTGGGCTTGGCAGAAGGTTTATTTTGCCAGGTCGACAAGACAGTGTAAACTGCACACACAGGCTCTGCAATGGCAGGCCTGGGACATGGTTAATAGGCTACTTAAGTGGGTGACACAAGCTGTGCTGCAGGCCTACTAGTAGCACTAATTGTACAGGCTCTGGGCTCATGTAGTGCACTGTACTAGAGGTGTATTAGTACATTTGAAATGTCAATTATGTATGAGAGAAAGTTACCATGTTTTAGAAGAGGGAGCACATGCACCTTAGTACTGGTTAGCAGTGGTAAAGTACTCAGAGTCCTATGGCCAGAAAAAACGAGTTCAGAAAAAGTGGAGGAGGAAGGCAAAAGGTTTGGGGGTGACCCTGCAAAAAGGGCCCTTTCCACCAGCCCTCAATTTGGGATCAGTGGTTATTTGCACAACTCTGAATTTAGGGTCACTGATCTGATTTAGAGGGCATTTTTCAAAATGAGTTCTTTCTTGCACAGTGGCTTATACGTGGAAGCCAAAAATGGAGAGAAATATAATAGATAATAATAAATGTTCTATGTTCAGACTCCTGGAAAAAACAGTAACCCACTTGTATGACTAGGTCTAACATCTGTGAGACAAAAGGCCCCAAAAATGCAATGCGGAAACATTACATTTTTGTAATGAAAAATAATGCCCCCCCCCAACCTCTCAGCCTGGCCCCAGTAAGGACAGCAAGACTCTTAGGCTCTTTCTGGTGTGGGAGCACAGCCTCACGCCTGGGTGGATCACACCAACCTGTTCTTTCTGTCCTCCCCCCAGCCACAAGCGCTACAATGAATGTTTCTGGATATGTGGAGGGCTAGATGTTTGTATTCCCCACATTCCAGAGTAAGGTCAAACTTTAGCAGTTGGGCTTTCAATATTATCTTAAATAACACAAGGGGCACCAGTTAGCCTGTAGTCAGGGATTGCCTCTGCTGGCCATGCAGTGTTTAGAAATCCTCCTGTGTTGGTGAGATTATATTTACCAATAATACTGACAACGTGCAATTCAAGCTGGCCAATATGTTATGGGAGCCTCGTTGGATTTTATTTTATTTTTCTGAAACAAACTACAAAACAGAGATTTGTTTTGGAAAAAAGTGTCCCGCTGCCCTTAATTTTTCTCTCCGTGCATATTGTCCATTGCTTCTTTTTTCTGTCTGTGATCTTAATGACTTTGTTTAATGTCTCAAACTGGAAAAAGCAGCATCAGAAGTCCTGCCATAAATAAGTGAGGCTTTCTCAGACCTTGACAACTGTGGTCCACAGTGGCTGGAATGCTGCAAATTAGTTTCCAACAGTAGAGGTGGCTGAGTCTCCACCATCAGCAACAAAGGGAGTCCCTCACCTCTCTATGTGGCAGGGAAACAGAGGGATTGTCAGAATGAGGTATTCTCCCGTAGCTGGTATTACTGCTTCTCCCTAAATGACCACCAAAGTCTCAGCAAGAGACAAGCCTCTGTGCACCGGCAAAGAGGCACACGCTTCAGTGTCATCACTTGGAATGTGCATACAGCACTCAACACTCGTATTCTAGACCACAGTCCTTACAGAGATCTCTTTGGAATGTTGAGCCTCCCTACACATGCCCCTCCCCTCCCCCAGGAAATAAAGCATTGATGATATGCCAACTAAAGAGTAGATCGAGTTGAGGCCCAAATAATCCAAGGAGAATGGTGCAACATATTAAATGAAAAATATTTAAGGGGCAGATTACGATGCGGCCCGTAAAGGCTCCGACCGATGGTCGGAGCCTTCAGGGCCGCATCGTAATGGACTGCGCAAGTTGCTTTCCGAATGCCTCATTATGATGATGCGGTCAGAAAGTAAACCGGCCTGTCATTCCGGCTGGCTGCAGACGGGCTCAGAGAGCCCATCGGCCAGTCGGAAGACAGCCAGTAATCTCAAGGGCGGGCCTTTCTGCCCTTGAGATTACAATGCACGTTTTCCGACATGTTTTCCATGCCAGCCTGTCCGACATGGAAACCATGTCGGAAAGCATGTTTAGGGCCCCCCAACAGGGCACGCTTTGGTGCACGGCCTCCGGTTGGAGGCCGAGGGGGCAACTATAGTGCCCCCCCTGTTGATCCCTAAGGTGCCTGCCATGGGGTGCAGGGATGAACTGCACGTCCCTTTTCTCCATGGAAGCTTGTGTTACTGCTGGTTTACGGCCGTAACACGAGCTCCCATTGAGAAAAGGGAGCATGTGACCGAACAGTGTTAGGTCGCATTGTAATGGGCCGGTTGGGACCGCCAACCTGGTGTTGGTCGGTCCCAGGACCGGGTCGGTGTTGGGCGGAAGCAATTCTGCCCAAAATCGAAATCAGCACCTAAATGTTACAGTATTCCTCACTTCATCAGTGGATCAGGTGTGGAATCATAAGACCGAATGCTTACAGATCCAGATATGTGTCTAAAGATCTATTTATTGAACAGACATTTTTTAAATATCTGCTGTAAATTAATGTTAATTTTCAGCAAAACTGTTTAGAATTCGCACTTGGTACAGCACACAACTACTTGTTATATATCTTGTTTGTAGTTTGCAGTTAAGAAAAATTATAAAAAATGAATGTAAATGAACAGCATGATTAGACATAGATAAGCTAATAGAGGTTCACTCTGATTGTAAGTTTGAGAAACAGACAAAGCAAATGAATAATTGTTTAAGTTGTGTACCAATCAAGTAACACACATCTCACAGTATTTGAAAATGTGATGCATTTCATTACAGTTTTGGGTGCATTTATGCATTGTTTCAATGTTCTAAAATGGAATACAGGAGGTCTATGTTTAAGTAGAAGGTGTTCGTTTCTGCTAACAATGATTGCAGCAGTAAAAGAATTAGAACGGCATCAGAGGCAGAAACTGCTGTCAGAGGGAGTCCCACCAAGATTCTTGCAGTCCAGATTACGATGTGCCTTTCTGTTGAGGCAACTGTGGCAGGGAAACCTCCAAGCGTGAGTTGGCAGAATCGATGAAAAAGAGGTGAAAACTCACCTTTATTTGGGGTCCCACCACCGAATGCCATTGTCCAGATCCTTCCTGTGCTGCTGGTACCACAACACTGAGCTACCCCGTTGTGACCAGAATCTAAGGTAGGCTTTTGTGTTGGGTGTTGGTGTGCATTCAATAGTGTGTGTATGTGTAGTATCTACATGTTATGTTATAATGTTCCCTTTCACCTTGTTCCTAGCTGCTCAGCCAGTGTGAGTGTTCTGTGTGGAATGTTGGTGTGATGGACATGAGTGGAATGCTTGGGTGCCTGGTGTGAGTGTTAACAGTTGGAAGATGGGCTGAGCAGCAAGCAGGCTGCTCCTGGTGGGGCTGTTACCACAAATCTTATGGACTTATTAAACATCCTTAAAAGACACTGCTTGGCTACGTCTACTATGTCACCTCTACACATTGGACAATACCACTACAGTATGCTGTTGGTGTGCAACGCTATATGTAAAGAAAATGGGAAGTACACATTACCTACGTGTACAGATTCACAACAAATGTGTATTGAGATGAAAATAAGTAGTACGTACCTGTTTCCACACCACCTTGGCCTGACTCTGTCAAGACTCTGCTGCCAGGACACTGGCAGCACAACGGGAACATCAAAATCGGCTTGGTGCAATCTCGCTGGCATGGCGCCAATGGATTACTGTTAGCCAGCAGAGAAGACCGCTGCCACAGCAGTCTCCTGTCTATTGCTGCAACATCTAAATATGGTGGGCGGATCGCCGTCAGCTTGATGGAGTTCTTGGGACTGCCACCACCATGGGATGGCAGAAGTCTCGCCAAGATCTAACGGGCTCATTATGATGGCGGGAGGACCGCCACGGCCGGCCCGACGGTGGCGATCCTCCCGCCATCAGAATGAGATTTACCCACCGCCAAATTAGGATGGCGGTGGGAATCATAAAGGTTCCGTGGCGGACGGAAAGTCCGTCCGCCATGGTTCCGCAAGGCGGTCCTTTTCTACCCGCCTTGCGGAACCTGGAACCAGGGCAACATTGCGGCGGTGCCGTGCAGGCACCGCCGTAGTGATTATGATATGCCCTTCAGCCTGTCTTTTTGCGGCGGATATCCTGCCGCAAAAAGACAGGCGGAGACTGGCTTTGGGGGCCCATTGCGGGCCCCCTCTGTGGGTGGGGGGTGGGTGGGGTGCACTGGGGGGGTACCCATGTTACCCCCTGCAGTTCCATGCACCAAGTGGCAGGCACCGCGCGGTGCCTGCCACGTTGTCTATGGAAATGCACAACATGGCCATTTGACATTGCGGTGGGTGCTGCTGCCAGCAGCACCCGCCGCAATGTTAAATTGCCAGATGCGACCGCCGCGGTGGCGGTCGCATCATAATTAGGGGTGCGGGACTGCCGCATAACAGGCAGGCGGTCCCGTTACCGCTAGGATGGCGGGCGGACTCAAGTCCGCCCGCCATCCTAATGACCCCTAAGGTAGGCCTTTAGTCATTGATAAACAACTTCATCCCAAGCCTATGACATTTACGACAGCGGTCCTTACATTTGTGACTTCTGATTTGAACCTTGTAGCAACAAAAATTTCCCAAGCTAATATAAATCAACAAAACACACACATTTTTTAATTTAATTCAAAAATGTAAAAATATACAATAATCAGAATTTTAGTTTGAATAACAAGGCTGGAACGTTTAAATATTTGTTTTTATTTCCTAAAAAATGAAGCGATATGCCAGGCTCTAACATATCACTTTGTCTTTCTTGCGCCTAATGCATGCTCTCTTTTTTGGGAGCACAATAATACTTAATTTAAGGTCTACACTTGTCCAGACTACTCTCGGTATACTTGTGCTGCTCCCCATGAATCAAACCTAGAATGCCAACATGATTTCTAACATCCAATTTAAAATTTCTTCTCATTTTTAAGGCATGCTAATATTCACAAGTTTGCTTTTTTGTCAATATACTTGCCTTAATATGCTAAAATTATTTCATTTTCTAAAGAATCATGGGCCCCCTGGGTAGGTGTCTCGAACCATTGACGTAGAAGGTTATGTACTAAGGTTTTGTACAAGCACTTACAAGGCACAAAGCAACACCAAGTATTTCTTTTATTTACTTCCTGTTTTAAAAGACCTAAAGAAGGTGATCTGCTGTATGGTGCACCATTGAAGTTAGATTTGAAGATTTACACAGAATAATCTTCATTCAATGCATCCCTCATTTGCATTTTGGGCATGATTACGATGACGGTGGGGCCGCTACCGACAGCCCATCAGTGGCGGTCCCACCACCATTGTAATACTGATTACCACCCGCCACATTAGGATGGCGAGCAGATGGTTGGTGGTCAGAGAGACCGACCGCCATGGGTCCATCGGAGTGACTTGTATCCATACAACAGTGTTGGTGCCTGCCAGGCACCGCCGTAGGGATTACAATGTCCCTTCCCACCGGCCGCTTCATGGCAGTTTACCCGCCATGAAAAGGCAGGCGTAAAAGGACATTGGGGGCCTGTAGCCGGCCCTCCTTCCTCCCTGGCCCTCCGACATGGCCCCTGGGAGGCACCTATGGTGCCCCCAACATATCCCTGCACCAAGGGGCAGGCACCGCATGGTGCCTGCCACATAGTGCAGAGATATGCATGGGGTGCATATTTTGGACTGCGGCACATGCCGCAATACTAAATATACACTTTGCGACCGCCTTGAAGGCAGTTGCATTGTGATTCAGGGTGCTGTTGGCGGTCCCATTTTCCACCAGGATGTCGGTCAGATGTAAGTCCGACCGCCATTCTAATCAGGCCCTTTGTGCTCAACACTACATTTGGATGGCCATTTATTGATCACCAAAAACCCAGGAGAAATAGTCGTCCCATAGATTTCTATGAAAAATGTTGTTAGACTCAGAGGGTCATGCCGGTCCCTCTCTCTTTCTTGTCATCTGGCTAAAGTAAAATCCACAATTTAAACTTCTCAGTGTTGATCTGGGGTACTATGCAACAGTATCGACCCCTGAAATATTAACCGTCAGACATATTGTGACCATAAAAATGATTCCTGAAATGTCGAGGTAAGTGTATATTTACTTTTATTACCACTGCTGTAACAATATTTTGGGAGATGATATTATGGTGTCTCTATAGCGATATTTTAACCTTCATATTCTTGTACAACACTGGATTCGGTGCACAATAGAAGAAAGACACTGCATATCAAGTGTTGTGGCAAATAATTGCAAAGAGACGTCTCCCCAATAATTTTTGTAACTGAAAGTGGCAAGAATATAATAAGAAGAATGGTGGACTGTGAAACATTGCAGAGAAATGGGCACAAGAGTATAACCGAATGTAAATCTTCAATCATTCTGCTGTAGGAGATTTAAGGAACGACCCATCATGTCAGAGGACATGAGAAAATGGGCTGGTTTATTCACTTTCAGGCAGAATTGCTCATGCAAATGTTAGAAATAGAATCAATACTTGACGACCATCAATGCACAGGCCTCCATGGTGGCTTATGAAGATGTGGTCGTATTTTCTGTCCTGTGGACTAACCCATGAAAGTTTATTCACCTCAAGAGGTGATTCTGCTTCACAGGGGTGACATTGTTCTTATGCGTTGGTGCTTTTCATAAAAAATCTTTACAGGGCACAAATTTAAATGATGAAAATATGGAATTGTCTTATGCACTGCTACTTGTGTTATAGTCAGTTTCAAACATCGCTGGACTTACTATTTGCATAGATGACATACCATATGATGTATTTGTAAAGCACACATTCACCTCTGGATATCTTGGCATTGAACAACAGACCATTGCTTCTACCCAGCCTCTACTAGAGGATGAAACACTGACTGTACCCAAAACAATTCATACTCCTGACCATGAGGTATGTACAATCTAAAAGTGGCATTCAATGAAGCTTCAGGTGGATTTAGGCTGACACCTACAATATTTAGTGTATAGGAGGTAAATATGTGATCAAACACCAGTTTCAGGGTTGTGACATTAGCAGATTTTCCTCCATGGTAGCCTTGACCAGCAAGCTCTGCGTGCCTTGGCTACTGATATCTCACTTCAGCATTGTGCCTTCATTGACTTAACAGCTGCCTTCGATGTGGTTATTAGTCCCAGGATGTGGGTTAAAAAGGCACATAAGAGTGCTCCACCATGTCTCATTCACTACATCCATGAGATTCATAGCAATGTAAGATTAAGGCAAAGAATCAGGTTCTCTGCCCTTGGCCAAATGTCTATTGTAAACACACAAAGCAATAAAACACAATATTATGGGAACGATGGAGGCTAACATTATGCCAACAACTGAAATATTTTGGTTTGTCCCAAAATTCTTTGTGTTAGCATAAACCATGTGGTTGTTAATAGTCTACTTTTACATTTTTAAAGGGTGTACTGACAGGTGGAATGCGTAATTTGAGCCGATGGTTGCAGGTGGGTCCCACCGACATTTGTTTTTGGGAACTGGCACTTATTTTTCCTCATTAGACTTCAACCCAGAGCAAGTAACAGAAAAACACAAAAAAGGGGGAGATGAGGAAGGGGAAAACAGACAAATTGTCACAAACAAAGCAGGGATGTAAAAGAACCTGGGAGAGTGAGAAAAAGGGTCAGGGAGTTTCTGGTGGTGGATAAAAGAAGCATGAGGTGGAATCAAAACTATGCAGTCTTGGCAACCCTTACATATGATAGCACAAGCTGTGGGCTTCTGAAAAAGAAAATTTGGGCCCCAGCACTGGTGATGAGACAGAGGGTCTGATAACGATATTTTTTAGATGCGGGTTGTGGAGTTATGGGGTAAAGGGTGGGAAGTAATTTATTTTTAATTTATTAATAAGTAGTTGTTCAATAATATTAATTCATTGATATTTAATGATATTAATGTGAAATTAATTCTTTTAGGTGTGGGTTGTGGGGTTTATAGGGGTAAAGGGTGGGAAGTAATTTAATTTTTAATAATTAATTGTTAATTAATATTAATTGATTAAATGATAATTATGTTAATTGTTTAATTACATGTTTTTAGGTTTGGGTTGTGGGGTTATAGAGGTAAAGGGTGAGGACTAAATTATTTTATTTTATTTGTTAATTGGTAAATACTAATAATAATTTAATTGTAAATTAATTAATTTGATTGTGTTATTAATTGTTTTTAGTTTAATTTTAGTTGGGGGTTGTGGGGTTTATAGGGGTAAAGTGTGGGAAGTTAAAATAAATTTAATGAATTTATATTTAGTTTTTCATAAATAATATTTGTTTCATTGATAACTAATTATGTTAATTGTGCAAGTAATTTTTTTTTTAATGCAAGTATTTTTTTTTTAAATTTAGATCTGAGTTGTGCATTTTGTAGGGATATGGGGTGGGAAGTAAATTCATTTTACTTTTTTAATATTAAATATATTTGTGTTTTTTATTCAACATGTAATTAAAAAAAATTTATGTTGCACTGACTGGAGTGGGAATAGTAAATTTTACCCCTCCACAATCCAACACTTTCCCTACTGTTGCACTGACTGGAGTGGGAATAGTAAATGTTACCCCTCTGCAATCCAACACTTTCACTACTGTTGCACTAACTGGAGTGGGAATATGAATTTATTTATTTTTGTTAATTATATTTATTGTTGTGTTAATTGTCCTGAAAATAGTAAATTGTAGTGTTTTCCATTGCTATATTTTAATTAATTTTATATTTATTGTAGTTAGAGTAATAAATCTTATTATTGCGTGATGTAAAACATTGTGTTACTGTGGTGTTGTGTTTGGTGAGATTACTTATTTTTATATTTATTTAGAATAAAAATGTTTTTTTAATGTAGTGGGAAATTTATATGTATTTATTAAAATTTTTAATAATTTATTGTATGTTGTAATTTATATAATTATGTGTTTGATTTATTATAATAATAATATTTAAAAATGTCAATATTTTTGTTTGTTAATTATTTGTAATTCAATTGTAAAAAATATGTGTTGTTTACTTTATATTTTAAATTAAATTAGTTTTCTTTTTTAATATTTCATGTTTTTGGTATATTTAAATATGTATAAATATATTTTTGATAATATTATATTATTTACATTTTTAAATTATATTATTATTTAAAATATTAGTTTATATATATTTATATATGTATTGTATTGTATTGTATTGCATTGTAATTGCATTTATATAGTTCTTACTACCCCTGACGAAGCGATGAAGCGCTTTTTCGACGAGTAGCATGCTACTCTGGAACCCATAAAGGATTAGAGTTGAATTAGTATAGTGAAATATGAAAGTAATTTGAGTGGTGGATAGGTTAGTCAGTTATTTGGATTCAGAAGGATAGCGGAGGGATAGAAGAAGGAAAAAAAGGTTTGCATTTATATAGCGCTTGTTACCCCTGATGGGGTGTTAAAGTGCTTTTTTCTGCGAGTAGCACACTACTCCTGAACCCATTAAGGATTAGTGGTGAATTAGTATAGTGAAATATGAAAGTAATTTGAGTGGTGGATATTAGTCAGTTATTTGGATTGAGAAGGGTAGCGGAGGGATAGAAGAGGGAAAAAAGGTTTGCGTTTATAAAGTGCTTTCTACCCCTGATGAGGTGTTGAAGCACTTTTTTTGGCGAGTAGCACGCTGCTCTGGAACCCATAAAGGATTAGTGGTGAATTAGTATAGTGAAGTATGAAATTTGAGAAGTGGATATGTTAGTCTGTTATTTGGATTGAAAAGGATAGTGGAGGAATTAGACTTTTTTTTTGGAGGTCATAGCAGTAGTAGGAGGGTTGGGATGAGTAAAAAAGGATGTGGAGGGAAAGAGTAAGCGGGAATAGTTTAAAAAGGCTTGTTTTGGGGGATCGGTATAGTAAAAGATGTGACAGTTGGTGCAAGGAGGGGTAGAGTAGGGGAGAGTCAAGAAAGGGCTATTTTGGGGATCTTCGTAGTGGTATGCGGTTTGGCATGAATGAGAGAGAGAGTGGATGTAGAGGATATATTAATAGAAGTATAGGGTGAGAAATAGGGAAGTGCATTGAATATGCTTTTTTTGGGGGGGGGAGAAAAGTAATAAATATATAGATCCAAGTACATGGAAGGTATATAAATGCATAAAGGAAGTAAGTAAATGTAAATTAAAGATGCATTCGATAAACTCTGGTTTTCAAGTGTTGTACTTAAAAATGTATTTTATTTATTTTTAAAAAAGCATAATTATTCTACATGTTTATACAAAGCAATATACATATATAGGTACATATCTATAGTACAAATAAATGATTATATAAAGAGGGATATGCGGTATATTTCTGTTTGCGTATGGTGCTTATGTGGGGAAGAGCCAATTCTTGAGTAGTTTTCTGAAGATAAGGTGGATGTCGGTGGATCTTATGTTGGGGGTAAAGAGTTCCATATTTTGGCTGCTTGAAAAGAGAAGGATGTGCCACCCTTGGTTTTTTTCTTGTATCTTGGGATTTTGAGGCGAGGTGCCACTCTAGAGCAGAGGTTTCTATGTTGAATGTGTTTGGTGATTTTATTCCTGTTGAAGAGCTCTTACTGGCAACCGGTAACCAATGCAGGGCTTTCAAGGTAGGGGAGATGTGGTCTTGGGGTTTTATATGCAAGAGTAGTCTGGCAGCCGAGTTCTGAATCCGTTGTAGCCTTTTCATAGTCGTTAAAGGTGATCCATGGTAGAGGCTATTGGCATAATCGAGTTTGGACAGAACAAGGGAGATTGTAGCTTGGAACTTGTGTGGCAATCCCAAATGGGGGAAGATTCGTCGCAGAGTTTTTATAGTAACAAAGCTTGATCTTGCTAGTTTGTACACTTGGGCATTCATCGATAGCTTGGAGTCCATGGTCATTCCGAGGTTTCTTACTTCCTTCGATACTTTAGGCGGTGATTCCAGTTCATCAGGCCAGGCGGCAAGCGCATCATAATGTTTTCAATCACCACACGTGAGTATTTCAGTTTTGGAAGCATTCAATTTGAGATGGCTCCAAGTCATCCATTGATCCACGGTTCTGAGACAACTGAAAATTGGCGAGTTTCCAATGTCTTTGGGGCATTCCAGTTGAAGGAGTATTTGCGTGTCATCTGCATAGTTATAGCACGTGAGGTGAAATTGATTGATCAGTACCGGTAATAACTTCATGTAGATGTTGAAAAGCATGGGCTAGATGATAGAGCCTTGAGGGGCCTGTAGTATATGGTGTTATGGTGTTGGGTAAGTTGGTATTTCCCTTTAATAGATTGTAAGTATTAGAATGTGTTTATGTTCTAAGTTCTATACTGTACTTGGTCTGGAATGTAGCTTGGGCATTCTGTTCAGCCAGCTAACTTCTCCAGACGTGCTCTTTACTACTCCGCAAGAAATCCTAATTTCAACACCTTGGAATCATCTTTATTTTGAATGCTACAATTGGCGACGATTTGGGATGCGACTAGTTCTACTGGATTTTTTTTTCTTGACTTTTATTAAAAAAAAGAGACAAGATTTTATCAAAATCTCTATTTTCTTCAATTTTGGTCTTTGCGAGTTCTCCGCCGAGGAATTAAAGCGTGATTGGCACTTTTCCGACGGTCGACAATTCTTCATACTACATGTGAGTACTTTGATAATCGTTATTCATGTAAGTTACTCACCAACAGCTGTTTATTTGAAACCTTCACTAACTTCAACGACAGTTTCGAATGTCATCGAGCCACGTGTTGCCTGGTAGCAACTTTCTCTTGCAGTCAGCCAGCCGCGCACTATTCCTTCGTACCACGCAGCTCCTTGACAACAATACCCTCAACGCGCTGTCATCGCGCAAGGCATTGTGGTGCATCGTGACATCAAAGGTCACGCTACGTTAACCCCGACGCGGCGTACGTGCCGCCATCTTTGTTTTCAATAATTTTTCTTTTCTGTTTCTTCTTTGAGCACGTCTGGTACCTCACAAGCTTTTACAAGCTTATCGTTTTGCTTCTACTTCAATAATTTATCGGAAGTTGCTGTATCAACCATCTTAGTTACACGTTTGACTTCAAGTAAGTTTTTTTTTATTATAAAAAAAAAAAATATTGACTGGTTGGGTTTTATAAAAACATCACCATGGATACTACTGCTTCAACCAGTACCTCAGGTTCTTCATGCATTAATATAAATCTAAGTACTCCCAAAGAATTTCTTACTGCACCTGGTGATCCCATTATTAAGTGGACAGAATGGAAAGAGTATTTTCTTAACTATATAGCTACATTGGAGGATAATGTAGGTATTTTATCTCCTGAAAGAAAGAAAAGAATACTTTTACACAGCCTTGGTCCTGAAGGGTTAAGAGTTTACAATCTAATGCAAAAACCTGAAAGATCAGGTGACTTTGATATTTTTAAAAGTGCTATTCTAGATCTGTCAGAACATTATTCTCCCACTGTCTGTATTGGTGTAACAAGACGTGCATTCTTTAAAAGAAAACAGCTTCCACATGAATCTGTGGACGAATATGTTTCTCAATTAAAAACCTTAGCTTCATCTTGCAAGTTTGGCCTTTTGCATGATGAACTTATTCGAGACCAAGTAGTTGTTTGCACAAAAAATAAAGGCATTCAAGACAGGCTTTGGATCGAAGGTGAGTCCAGTTTAAAAGATGTCATCGCTTTAGTAAAAAAGCAGAACTGTCTGACAGAAGCTCCAAGGCATTATCAGAACAAACTGAACCGGCATCTACTGTTAATAAAATTTCTGCTGCCAAGAAAGGGAAAGAATTTAATAAGAAAAATAAGAACTTTCAAAACAAAAGTTTCAATTCCAAGATTCCTTCTAAACCAAGGGTAAATCAATATTTTGCTTCAACTTTTGCTTGCTATCGTTGTGGGGACAAAAATCACAACGCTGGTTTTGATAAATGTCCAGCAAGATCCACAAAATGTTCACAATGTGGAATTTTAGGACATTTTGCTAAAGTATGCAATAGAAAACCTACACAGAAACCAAAAGTTACTTGTCTCACAGAAACTGATTCATCTGATTATGACTCCGACTCTTGCAATTCTGTACACAACCCTAAGGAAATCAAACAATGCAATATTGTACTAAACATTAACGATAATGACAGGAGTAAACCTTTGTGTATTGTGAAATTTGGAGGTATTCCTTTGCAGGTTGCTGCAGATTCGGGGTCTCCTTTCACTATTATAGCGAAAAGTGTTTGGGACACGGAATTGGTTAGTGCATTAGGTCCACATTTGGAACCTACTGATGTTCTCCCTGAAAGTTTCACAGGTGATAAAATAGATATGTTGCGTTATCGTTCATTGGTCTTCGAATTTAAAAATCGCACTGCTGTTTGTAAACTTTATATTGCTTCGGATGGCCCATCAGTTTTGGGTTGGAAGGATCAAAGAGCATTACATATCATACTTGATCCCAACAGTCCAGAACAGGTTCTTGTTGCTTGCGAGGGAGAAAGCACTAAAAATTGGGTTCTTAAAGAATTTCCCAATGTATTTTCAGGGAAAATTGGTAAGTTGAAGGGTTTTTCTCATCGCATTAGAGTAAAGAGTAATGCTGTTTCAAAAATACATAAAGTGCGGAATGTCCCCATGATTGTAAAGGATGAAGTAAAAAAGAATTACTAAAATTACAAGAAAGTGGCATTATTGAACCAGTGGAGACTTCAGAATGGATTTCTCCGTTGGTTATAGCTAGACAGGCCAACGGAAAAATCCGTTTATGTGTGGATTTAAGAAGTCTTAATGATAATATAATTGTCGATCAATATCCTTTGCCAAGGATTGATGAAATGTTATCACTTACCCGTGGTGCTAAATACTTCTCTACATTAGACTTATCCTCTGCTTACCACCAAGTTTCTTTACACCATTCCAGTCGTGATTTAACATCGTTCTGTACGCCCTTTGGGTGTTTTCGATTTCGCCGCATGCCATTTGGGTTAGCTTCTGCGGCTGCAGTTTTTCAGCGATTAATGTCACAACTATTTGGTGATATGCAGGGGATTACCTTTTTTCAAGACGATATTCTCATTATGGGTTGCAATTCTCATCAACACAATTCCAGGTTGAGAAAAGTTTTGAGTGTTCTTGACAGCAAAGGACTCACTGCTGAGATTTCCAAATGTAAATTTTCGGAAAATAATGTGGTTTATTTAGGGCACGAAATTAGTGAACATGTTATTAGACCCAAGACAAAATTGATAAGAGCCATTATAGATGCCCCTGCACCAAAATCCAAGGATGACTTAAGGTCATTTTTGGGATTGGCCGAATTTTATTCTAAATTCGTTAGTAATTTTTCTGAAAAAACCTATCCGATGAGAAACTTATTAAAAAACAAAGTCAGTTTTTCATGGTCTGAAGAGTGTCAACAGGCTTTTCTTCTCATAAAAAAGCTATTTGTAATGCACCTAATCTTCAAGGTTTTAATCCTTGCGCTCAAACGTTTGTTACTACTGATGCAAGCTCTAAAGGCCTTGGAGCAGTTTTAACTCAAAATTCGGATAGCAATCAAGAAGTTGTCATTGCTTTTGCATCCAGATCTTTGACTCCTACAGAAGAGAAGTATTCTGTAATAGAAAGAGAAACTTTAGCTGTAGTGTGGGGTTTAGAGCATTTTAGAAAAATTTTGTGGGGTAAAAGATTTTGTGTTAGAAGTGATCACAAACCCCTAACAAAATTACTCACTACAGAAGGACTGAACAGGGCTACCGCCAGAATTGCAAGACTGTCCATGCGTTTGCAGGATTTCCAATTCGAAATTCACTATGTTCCTGGGGTCAAGAACGTTATTGCAGATTGTCTTAGTAGACTTTCATTACCTTTAGTTGAAACAGATTGTAATTCATGGAATGATTTCTCTGTTGCTAATGTTCTTTCAAATGATGATTTGACGAATAGCATTTCTCAAGATCAATGGTTAAAAGCTGATTCTGAAGATAGTATTTTAACTGATGTCAAGGCTAAAGTCATAAATGGTTGGAATTTGTTCAGTAAAAAGATCTTCATGATGACTTAAGGGGTTTTGGGAGGTCAGAGATGAACTTTCCATTTCTGATCATTTACTTTTCAGAGGTGACAAAATTATTCCTCCTACATCCTTGAGAAAACAAATTATACATTTGTCTCATGAAGGTCATCCTGGTATCTCTCGCACTAAGTCCAGGGTCAGAGACCAATATTGGTGGCCTGGGATTGATAGTAATATTGAAAAGTTTGTAAGGTCTTGTATAAATTGCGAAACTGCTGACAAATCCAAGAAAACTTTTAATCCACCCTTAGGTGTAGTGTGTTCTCCTAATCTTCCCTGGGAAGAATTAGCTTTAGATTTTATGGGCTCGATCAATTGGTTTGATGGTACATTAAAGTATGTCATCGTTTTAGTTGATTTATTCTCTAAGTGGTTTGAACTAAAAGTTGTTGATAAGGTAGACACTAGAATTGTAATTGATTTTTTAAATTCCATCTTTTTACAAGAAGGTTTTCCTGCTTCTATTTTAACTGATAATGGAGTGCAGTTTAAATCTAAAGAAATGTTAGATTTTCTCATATCTAATGGCATTAAACAAAAATTAACTCCACTTTATCATCCTTCCAGCAATGGAACTGTTGAGAGACTTAACAGAGTTATCAAAAATACTTTGCAATTGTGTAGTAAATCAAAACTTTCTTGGGAAAATGAATTAAAAAAATGCTGTGGGCTTATAGAGTAACACCTCATTCTTCTTTAGGTAAAAGTCCTTTTTCTCTTATGAGGTGTAGAATACCGTTTTCCAAGACAAATCCTGGTTGGATGAAACGCAATGAAATGTCTTTTGTGATTTAAATGATGTTAGAACTAATTTAGCTAATTCACAAATCAAGAACAAAGTTTATTTTGATACTAAACATGGTTCTAAACCTGTTAATTTACGTGTGGGTCAGTGGGTTTGTATTAAAAGTGCAAAGAAAGTACCTAAAGGTCATAGCAAGTTTAGTCTTCCAAAGAAGATTGCGAAAATTCATTATAATTCAGTGACCTTAGAAAATGGTGAAAAATGGCACATGAGTCGTTTAGCTTTAGCTCATTATAATGATGTTCCGATTTCTACTAATGATGTATATCCTGTTTCAAACTCATATCCTCGTAGTTATTTTTGGTGTTATGAAGATGCAGAAGAAGGTCATCCTACTTTGTCCTCTGGTGTTATTCCTTTTAATGCAACCAGCACCAATGTTAACAATGATAATGGTGGTGAGATGTTAAACACTACTAGACCTTCTGTTAGTGTGAAGTCCTCTTTTGGCAGATGTGTAAAAAAACCTGAAAGATATAATGAATTTATTTGTTATTAATTAATTTTTTTGGGGGGTTTTGTTTTGTTTTCTATAAAGGGGAGGATGTGTAGTATATGGTGTTATGGTGTTGGGTAAGTTGGTATTTCCCTTTAATAGATTGTAAGTATTAGAATGTGTTTATGTTCTAAGTTCTATACTGTACTTGGTCTGGAATGTAGCTTGGGCATTCTGTTCAGCCAGCTAACTTCTCCAGACGTGCTCTTTACTACTCCGCAATAAATCCTAATTTCAACACCTTGGAATCATCTTTATTTTGAATGCTACAGGGCCCCAGCTATTGTGGAGTACGGTTTGGACTAGAAAGGTGGGGTAGGGATGACATTAGTTCTGTTTCGAATGTAGGACGTGATCCAATCTAAAGCAGTCCCTTCTATGCCGGCTTCGTAGAGTCTTTGTACCAGAGTGTCATGGTCAACCATGTCAAAGGTAGCCGAGAGGTCCAAGAGGAGTAGCGCAGCAACTCCGTTGTGGGCAACTGTGTTCTTCAGGTCATCCCAGATGGCAAGGAGGGCAGATTCTGTGCCTCTTCCCGGACAGAATCCTGTTTGGAAGTCTGAGAGTATGGCATTGTCTTCAATGAATTGTGACATCTGGGCGAACGCTGCTCTTTCTATCAGTTTGCCCAGGAAAGGTCCATTTGTAATCAGTCTGCAGTTGTCAGGGTTCAGCGGGTCCAAGTTTGTTTTCTTCAGTAAAGGGTGTATGTATGACTTTTTGAGATCTTCTGGAAATATTCCTGTAGTTAAGGAATCGTTGATGATTCTTCTTACTGGAGTGGCAGCAGAGGTTGTTAGAAGAATTGTCTTGAAAGTTTGCAGTGGACATGGCTGACCTGCCGGCAGGCCTGCTTGCTTTGACCAGGTCCATAAATTCATTGTGTGAAATGTGTTGGAAGGAACAGAGAGGCTGAGTTAGAGTATTCTTAAATTGTTTTGTAAAAGGGTTAGTGCTGGTGCTTTGTGTCTGTTTTAAGTTCGAGTCCAACATGTCTGCTTTGTCCGTGTAATGATTTGCCAGCTTGTCTGTGAAAACTTGAGTAACGGGATGAATTCCTTCTAGGGAATTTGGTTCACGAAATTCATTGAGTATTTTATAGAATTCTTTATTTGCACATTTAGCATTTTGAATTCTGTCTGAATACCTTTTCTTTGCTTTTAAGATAGCTGACTTGTATAATCTGTTAATTTTCTGTAGCTGAAGTTTGTCTTGTTTGGTTTTTGTTTTGAGCAAGGCACGTTGCAGCTTTCTAATTTGTAGTTTTATGTCTTTTATCTCTGTATTTCTCCAAGGTGCTTGTTTTCTTTTGTTCGGTTGTGTGGTTTTGAGTGGTATCAGGATATCAAAAGCTTCCTGTAGCCACTCATATAGTTTTTTAACAGAATTTATTGTTTCCAGATCTGTACTGTATATTAGTTGTGTTTCTAAGTGTTCCAAATTGAGTTTGTTCCACGGTCGATAGGTGGATTCACGTAAGGTGGTTTTGGGTGAGTCGCTTAGTGTTGTTTTATGTTGCAAAGCAAGCAAATGGTGGTCTGAACACGTGACCGGAGTTATAGTTTGAAAGGTAACTATTTCGGTATTAGCAAAAATGACATCTAGGATATGTCCAGCAATGTGTGTGGGTTTGTGGACAATCTGATATAGGTCAGTGCGTCTAGGCCAGTGATTATTATTTTTGGAATGCTCATATTGGGTTTGTCAAACCAAATTTTGAGGTCACCCAGAATGCATAGGTTGGAGTGTATTGTTATCAGGTTTGAAACTGTGTCTAGAAGTGTTTCTGGGAATGTTGCCTTGCTAGGTGGAGGTCTGTAAAGGTGCAGGAAGTTACAGGGGGAAGATGGTGTAGGATTGCATCTGGTGAGAAGAGCCTCGCAATTCTTTATGGAGATGTCATCAACTTTAGTGATATGTAATGTTTGCCTGAACACAACAGCTAGGCCACCTCCTTTTTTGCCTATACGATTTTGGGTGATCGTTTGATAGCCTTGAGGAACGGCTTCATGCAGGACTGGAGCCATATCATCTCCCAACCATGATTCAGTTACGAATAGTATGTCTGGTTTTGGGTCAGTGAGAAAGTCGTAAATGTGATTTTTATTTTTAGAGAGCGATCGAGCATTTATTTATTAGTAGACAGTTTAGAGAATGTGCTTTGGTGACAGTGAGACTTTGTTTTGTAGAAGAGTGATCAGTATTGCGTGGATTTGTAGCAGGTGTGTTTTTAGTGCTGGTATTAGCTGTATTAGGATAACAATCGTGTAGCTGTTCTGTAACATGGTCCTCGTCCAGCAGGCTAAGAAGGCATTTTGATGGGGCTGCGTGTGTGGGTGGTGGAGACGGTGTTTGAGAGTGAGTTGGTGCGCTGTGTTGTTTTAGTGGTGTAAACTTGTTGTGCAGTAGACATGGAGAAGCGAAGTTGTGATGTGTGTCACGTTGCTTATATTGTTTGCGTGTGTTTAGGGCAGAAGGTGTATGAGTCAGGGGTGGTGGTGCAGCATGTGGGTCACGTAGTAAGGTTCTAAATTGTCCAATGGATGAGAGGCGGTTGGAAGAGAGTTGCTGTGTTGCTGTATGTGTGTTAGGTGTGGTGGAAAAGAGAAAGCTTGGCATTGGAGTTTGTTCCTTTGTGTAGTTTGAAAGATGTTTATATGTATATGTGTGTGTGTGTGTGTGTGTGTGTGTATGTGTTTACATTTTTTAAAGTAAGTTTATTTGTTATATTTGTTAACATATACATTTAAATATATTTTATTTGTATACAGTAATGTTAGTATTTAATATATGTTTGTTTTAATATTTGAAATTATATATATTTAAAAATCGATATTTAATACAACTATAATTTTGTAAATAATAATTTTTTACGATTTTTTTGTACTTTCCTTTGTATAGGCAGTCGATATTTTTGTATCCTATATTTTTCCCTCAATATTTTTTGCATCTATATTTTTGTGGTCGATAATCTGTCAGTGAACCCCAGCATGTATTCTTTTACAAATTAAACACTGTGTGGGACGGTGATGTGGGACTCATATCTGCCAATCTGGCTCTGCCCACAGAGAGCAAAAGGTAGAACATCTGGCACACACAAGAAGGGACATTTGTGTCCAGTGGTTAATTTGATCTGGTGGTTGCAGGTGGGGCCCACCAGCACTCATTTTTGAGGACTGAGACTTCTTTTTCATTCATGAGACTTAGACTAAGAACAAGAGAAAAAAAAGATTGAAAAGGGGGAAAGAAGAAGAAAGAGAATGACAGGAAACAATGAGAAAGGGAGAAACCAGGGATGAAAAAGAACCTGAAAGGTTGAGATAAAGGGGCAATGAAAGGAGGGTAATGGATGAAAGAGGCAGCACATGGAATGAAGAGTAGTCAGCCTTGGTATTCGTCAACCCTGACATTCAGCAGCATCTGCCACAGGCTTCTTTGGGAAACATTGGGCATCAGCACTTACTAGTTTACATATTAAGCACTGATAGGGGCCATTTGTGAACAAAACTTGTAATGCTCTTTCTTTGTTTCATATCCTTTCAGTACTTGATGGGACATGCAGGCAGCACTGCTCATGCAGCTGGCGTAGCGTAGAAATGAAAGCCCTGAAGATTAAGGGAAATGTTTCCTCTTTAGAAAGCTATACAATGCAGAGGCCGAGGCACGTCCCTGCAGTCCTTGGCATACGTTCTCTACATAAAATAACAATTTATTGTATTTTAAAGGCGCCCACAGCATGGATTGCCAATACATCTTTAGAGTTTTAAAGCACGCATTGCCAATGTAATCTACTGTATGTTAATCAAATGTAATGTAATTAAACAATAATGCAAATGGGCAGAGTGTTCTGGGTAGATAATGACTGTGAGGAAGAGGTAAGGATTTTGTGTTACAGCTGAGTGCCCTTCACAAAGTCAGTCATTAAGACGTAGGAAATCATTCCTCTAAAACAGCTGAAAGCAGTGTTCTCATTCTTCATATTGAAAGATGCAGTCAATTTTCCGCATTCTGCACCAGCCGCGCCATCAGATCCAAACAACCGCAGACAAGGGATTATTAAGCAGTGAGTGAACTATAACAATTTCTTATATTATAGTTCTGTGCAGGAGTAAACAAACAACAGATAGTACTAGGTGTGATGCATTTCTACTTTTGTTCAGAAGGCGTGACATGGGCTTTTTAAATAAATATCAAGCTAGACATACAAGTTCCAAATAGAGCTTCTTTCTCCTATCCCATAATTGTTGATAACATTTGTTTCTTTAACAAATCTCATTTCTCTCAGAACTTTGGGCTGCATCTAAAGTCCACTGATCGTAAAATACTGGTCACAAGATTTGTCATATGGTTAGTTTTTATTCTGTCCACATTGGGTAGATGTTTTGAACCTGAGGGACATCTTTTTTAATCATAGTATTGCCAAATTGACTTCTAAAAAATGATTTGAGTTGCCATTAATCACCTCACCAAAATATCAGCTCTTCGGTTGTTGCATAAATCAACTATTTACTGTGTATATTCTAATGACTGTCTGGTTAAAACAAATTCAAGATAGTATGATTTATTGAAGGGTTCAGTTATGTTCAGAAATTAAGGACCATCAGATTCAGTCTTTGTACTGAGAGCTGTGGGGGGCTTGGTGAGGACTGCCCTTCAAGCTTTGGCTTTGTTAGCTTTGTAAGATTAAAATTTAAACTCTGAAATATCTTTTCATTTATTATTAAAATATAGCATTTATCAGTCATGCATAAAGGTATATAACGGTGTGACAATATATCATTCACTAGTTTGTAGAATTCAATCCATAGTAATCTAATTTGAATATTTGATGACATTTTGTGACATTTTAATAGACCTTTTAGAGGATACTTAATGTATATGCTTACATGGATTTTACTAACTGGAAATAATCATACACTCATAAATAAATAGAGGTAAAACAATAACTGCAGAACAGCCAAAAATGTAATTATAGCCTAAGATGAACTTTACAACTGCCTTTGTTGGGTCACCTGTTTTCAGATTGTGTGCAAATCTTGCTTCCTGGTTATGCACTCTTTGCAAGTTTTAATCCAATTTTCATGGGAAGCCAGTATAAACCAAATTACAACAGACCAATATTGCCATTGCTAGACATCAGGCCAGTTTCACTTCACATTTCATTGGTAAAAGTGATAGGAATTTACTCAAATGGAAATCTTTAATTGTTCTGTATTCTACCTTTTCATTTTTTCTGTAGCTTTTCTTAAGTCATCCTCAAATAACAAATAACCAAATTTAAAATGCTTGTTGAATGTGTTCTTATTTTTTTTTTTTAAATTGTCTTTATTGGCATTTATAGTAGCATATACATTATCACAATAAAATAGTATTTGGATACAAAGGGGTCGATTCCGATTCGGGCCGGAAAAAGCACCGACCGACACGGAGCCGGAAAAATTACCGACCGACACGTACCAGTGGCGCCCGACACGCCAAGTACGATGCAAGCCGCGATAAATCCGACCGACACGTTAGGAAACCAAGCCGACCGACCGAGCCGCTCGGAAAATAGCAATCCGGCCGGAAAAACACGCGAATCCAACCGACCGACACGCACCCGGAACAAATCCGACCGAATCGTACCCGCCAACTCCAAACCGCAAAGTACGATGCAAGGCGCGAAAAACACGACCGAGTCGGACGGAAGACAAGCCGTACGACCGACACGCATACAAAACCGAGCCGAAGCAACACAATACACCGCGACCGACGCGTACGCAGCATAGAAAACTGCACAAACACAGCGTGAACGAAACGGAAAACACCGTACGAGACCAATGCAGGGTCCGACTCGGTCACAAGAACGTTTCCAACATACACAAACAGCACAAAGGAAAAATCAACCAAAAAAGGCCAAACAAGCAATTACCAAGCCAATAAATACTGGGGTGGGGTGGGGACAGAGAACAAAGACACACCCACAACTCCACCTATATAAAGGACACAAATCACTACCATGAGCCTTTGCAAATGCCATTTCACTGCCAGCACCCAAGAGAAAGCAACCACACACCCACAGCTCATCCCTCACACAAGACACACACCATCAACACACCAACAAATACCTACCTCACATACACCCAGCACAACACACACCCACACACCCTCACCTGCACACCAACACACACATCACCCACCATCACCACCCATCACCATGCCCCCAAGAAGAATCCCAAGTTCCTAGATAGTGAATTGGAAGTCATGGTAGACGAGATCCTCAGGGTGGAGCCACAGCTGTTTGGCACTCTGGTCCAACAGACCCCCATGTCGCAGAAAACCAAGATGTGGGAGAGGATCATCAACAGGGTGAACGCCCAATCACCATGTCGGCGCACAAAGACGGACATCCAGAACAGGTGGTATGACGTGCGCAGGAGGGTACGGGACATGCTCAAGAAAGACTACATCAACAGCCAACACACCGGCAGTGGCCCTCCTGCCAAGCCAATATACCTCAGGCCCTGGGAGGAGAAGGTGCGGGCCATCCTTCCGCCAGTGAGCGTATATGGACTAGAGGACATCCCAGAGCCTGGTGAGTACACAACAAATGTACACAATAAACTGCCGCAAAACACACACATCACTGTCAAGGGAGAGTCAAACCATGCACTCATAGCAATTACACAGCAACTAGAACAGAATCATCCCAAAATGTGTATGTCAGTCAGATAAACACAACACATGCCATCAAAAAAGTCACATCCAACTGTGCCAACACATGTACAAACACAACCACAACTACAGCTAGGCAGTGGCACAAATAGAACTAACACACACATCCACACATGTAGCCACCACAACAACACCAACACACAGTGAAGACCACTCAAAGGAAGGAATTCTGTGTATGCTGGCCAAGTCAGTGTAGCCAATAGCATCATGGGAGTCGCAGTCACACATATTGCCCCCCCACAACTGTCCCATCAACACCACCCTGAACCATGCTCACATCACAGGGAGTGGAGAAGGACTCACAAGATGGCTGACACTGGCTACTGCTGTGGGGAGCACAAGGCCCTGCTGCCAACTGTGCACCAACAAACAGCAGGACACCACTGACTGACATCCTGAGAGACAACTTACACTCCCTGCAATGCAAGCACGTTCCATGGTGGGATATCTGGCTGGCTGGGTGGGAAGGGGGACTAGCAGCACTGACTATAGTCACCAGCACCTCCCCTCACCCCCCCAACACAAACTCCACAGTACCCACCTGGTAGAATGCAATGCCCTCCATCCTAACACAAGATCCCACAAAGCACCACCACCCTGGGTTATGTTGTGTGAAGCACAGGGACACTCTTGGGACTCTTAGCCAAACAACTGCCAGGACAACACTCCCAGCCATCCTGTCAGCACAGCCAGCCCACCCCACAGGGAAGCAGAGTCAAAAGGAAGGAAGCATGGGCATGCTGGGAAGGGGGTGGAGGCAATAGCATGATGGGAGTCGTAGTCACAGACATAGCTCACCCTCACAACTGTCCCATCAACACCACCCTGAACCATGCTCACATCACAGGGAGTGGAGAAGGACTCACAAGATGGCTGACACTGGCTACTGCTGTGGGGAGCACAAGGCCCTGCTGCCAACTGTGCACCAACAAACAGCAGGACACCACTGACTGACATCCTGAGAGACAACTTACACTCCCTGCAATGCAAGCACGTTCCATGGTGGGATATCTGGCTGGCTGGGTGGGAAGGGGGACTAGCAGCACTGACTATAGTCACCAGCACCTCCCCTCACCCCCCCAACACAAACTCCACAGTACCCACCTGGTAGAATGCAATGCCCTCCATCCTAACACAAGATCCCACAAAGCACCACCACCCTGGGTTATGTTGTGTGAAGCACAGGGACACTCTTGGGACTCTTAGCCAAACAACTGCCAGGACAACACTCCCAGCCATCCTGTCAGCACAGCCAGCTCACCCCACAGGGAAGCAGAGTCAAAAGGAAGGAAGCATGGGCATGCTGGGAAGGGGGTGGAGGCAATAGCATGATGGGAGTCGTAGTCACAGACATAGCTCACCCTCACAACTGTCCCATCAACACCACCCTGAACCATGCTCACATCACAGGGAGTGGAGAAGGACTCACAAGATGGCTGACACTGGCTACTGCTGTGGGGAGCACAAGGCCCTGCTGCCAACTGTGCACCAACAAACAGCAGGACACCACTGACTGACATCCTGAGAGACAACTTACACTCCCTGCAATGCAAGCACGTTCCATGGTGGGATATCTGGCTGGCTGGGTGGGAAGGGGGACTTGCAGCACTGACTATAGTCACCAGCACCTCCCCTCACCCCCCCAACACAAACTCCACAGTACCCACCTGGTAGAATGCAATGCCCTCCATCCTAACACAAGATCCCACAAAGCACCACCACCCTGGGTTATGTTGTGTGAAGCACAGGGACACTCCTGGGACTCTTAGCCAAACAACTGCCAGGACAACACTCCCAGCCATCCTGTCAGCACAGCCAGCCCACCCCACAGGGAAGCAGAGTCAAAAGGAAGGAAGCATGGGCATGCTGGGAAGGGGGTGGAGGCAATAGCATGATGGGAGTCGTAGTCACAGCCCTACATCCCCCACCACATGGCCCAGCAAGCTCACACTCACGCATGCACATCCCACAGAGAGTGGAAAGGCCCATCAAAGATGACTGACACTGTTGCTGTGTCGTGGGGAGCACAAGGGCATGCTGGGTACTGCACACCAACCAACAGCAGGACACCACTGTCAGCCATCTTGCCATTGCCCTCACACCCACACCCACTGAACTCCACACAAAAGCAAGTAAGTATGGGAATGCTGGCAAGTGGGGTGGAGGCAATGGCATGATGGGAGTCGTAGTCACAGACATAGCTCACCCTCACAACTGTCCCATCAACACCACCCTGAACCATGCTCACATCACAGGGAGTGGAGAAGGACTCACAAGATGGCTGACACTGGCTACTGCTGTGGGGAGCACAAGGCCCTGCTGCCAACTGTGCACCAACAAACAGCAGGACACCACTGACTGACATCCTGAGAGACAACTTACACTCCCTGCAATGCAAGCACGTTCCATGGTGGGATATCTGGCTGGCTGGGTGGGAAGGGGGACTTGCAGCACTGACTATAGTCACCAGCACCTCCCCTCACCCCCCCAACACAAACTCCACAGTACCCACCTGGTAGAATGCAATGCCCTCCATCCTAACACAAGATCCCACAAAGCACCACCACCCTGGGTTATGTTGTGTGAAGCACAGGGACACTCCTGGGACTCTTAGCCAAACAACTGCCAGGACAACACTCCCAGCCATCCTGTCAGCACAGCCAGCCCACCCCACAGGGAAGCAGAGTCAAAAGGAAGGAAGCATGGGCATGCTGGGAAGGGGGTGGAGGCAATAGCATGATGGGAGTCGTAGTCACAGACATAGCTCACCCTCACAACTGTCCCATCAACACCACCCTGAACCATGCTCACATCACAGGGAGTGGAGAAGGACTCACAAGATGGCTGACACTGGCTACTGCTGTGGGGAGCACAAGGCCCTGCTGCCAACTGTGCACCAACAAACAGCAGGACACCACTGACTGACATCCTGAGAGACAACTTACACTCCCTGCAATGCAAGCACGTTCCATGGTGGGATAACTGACTGGCTGGGTGGGTGGGTGGGAAGGAGGTCTGGCTGTCAACCAAACACAATCAATGCAGACCATGTTCACACCCCAGAGAATACATAGAAATGCCCAAATAATGCAGGACAATGTGCCACACCAATATCAACCCCTGACTGCTGACGACTTAGGACAATACAATGTACAGGCCCGCACCCCGAGGCACAGTCACAACTGTCAGGTGTGTCAACCACTGATGCCTGCAGAAACATGACATACATTGTTTGTGTCTCCCAAAAACAGGTGATGATAGGGACACAGCAGCAGACGCTGAGGAGTCCCAGTCCCAGGCTCAAGAGGATGCCGAGCTCACTGGCGTCGTGCAGCCCTCTGTCCTCCTCGGACGATGAACAACCTGGCACATCCGGTGCAAGTCAACATGCTGCACCAGCAGGACCACCAGCTGCAGCACCAGCAGGTCCACCAGCTGCACCCCTGCACCCACCCTCCAACGACTGTCACCACGAATACCATCCCTGCCGACATGGACGGAATAAGGAGCAACACCAGCGCAGTGACCCTGGACCAACCTGGGGCCATGGACACCACCACCACCACCAACCCCCAAGGTGGACCAGGGTCATCTGTGCGTGCAACTGCACACACTGCACATGTCAGCAGGGGTGGTGGGAGGGTGGGAGACAGAGGTCGCTGCTTGCAGACGTTGCTGGTGTGCATGAAGACCCACAACTGGTACGCATAGCTGATGCGTACCAGTCCAGCACCGGAGAGCTCAGCCAGGTAGTGGGGCTCCTCAGAGACATCAAACAGCAGCAGGCTGCCCATCATGCCCGCTTGGACTCCCACATGTCCCACGTGGAGTCACACATGTCACGTGTGGACTCCCACATGTCCAGCGTGGAGTCCAAGTGGGATGTACTACATGAGATGACGGCGGTGCACAGGGACATTTTACAATGCCTCCGCCAGATGAACAGCAACCAGTCCACACCTCCCTGTGTGCCAACAACATCTGGTACAGAACAAACTGCAACTGCCACAGGGAGGGAGGAGGACTCTGGCGGAGAGTCCCCTGCACCGCAGCAGCCTGCACTTGAGGGCCCCCCAAGAAGAGGGGTCGTCCGAGGAGGGGAAAGTGAGAGGCTGATGGCCAAGCGCAACTCCCAGGAAGCCTGAACCTGTTCTGGATTTTCGCCTTTGTGCACAGACTGTTCACCCTGTTGATGGCAACACTACTCCCACACATTGCATGGGGAGTACAAGTTGGAACAATGTGTCAGACAACTGTGGCCCCGATACTGGGGATCCTGTCTACCTGGACTTTCAATTCACCTAGGAACTTGGGATTGCAAGATTCATGTACAGCACAACCCATCCTATGCACTATTAACACAGATGTATCACAATAAACACACTAATACACCATACTTGCCTCTGTCGTGATTCCAACGTGGGTGCTGTTATGGGGATGATGAACTGCAAAATTACACTGTGTATGCGAACTGCAACAGCAAGGACAACACAGGCATGTGAGTACAGGCAACGTGACACATATGAGGGAGACACACCACCAGGGGTACACAACACATACACACCTAGGCCATCTGACTCATTGCCTACACTGATGTTGCCAGGGAAGACGGTCAATGCACAGACACCACACCCATTCCCAGTTGTAGTCAAGTAGCCCACAGGTGCAGTAAGCAAATGGCAGTCAAATGTGTGACCACAGACAACGCACATCACTAAGTGAAGCACAGGTTTATTACACAGTAGCAACATGCCGTAACCACTACAGATGCAAGGTAACCCCACCTGGTAGCGGGCACACAGTCAACAACTGTAGACGGAAGGAAGTCCATGGGTGTGGCGCACATCACCTGTAGGGACACAACAGCTACCAGCCTGGATGTGCAATCACGTCGTCGGTGGACACAGTTGACCAAACGAATCTGAAAGTACCCTGTGAAGGACAGAAATGACACACAGTCAAAAGCAATGCAGTACAGGACAGATCAGCAAAACTCATGCACAATACATGTTACAAGATACCCACCCAGAACCAAGTTAGCATGTCAACACTGTTGGGGAGTACAGCCCACCTGTCACCACACATCGCAACACACATCCTGTCAAGTAGCCCATGGACACACTCCAACAGCACCAGAGCACCACCCACACATCATGCCAACTCACATCATTCACATGACACCTCAGGATACTCACATTCAGCTAAAGAAGTTGGTGATGAGCTGTGTGCGGACATCACCATCACCATCATCATCATCATCATCGTCACTGGCATCGTGGTCCAGGCCAGGATCCTCCACAGGTGGCGGATGTTGGTCATCGTCATCCTGGATGAGAGGCAACTCCTTCCGCACTGCCAGGTTGTGTAGCATGCAGCAGACGATGATAATCTTGCACACTTTCGCAGGGGCATATGGGAGGGACCCTCCGGTCTTGTCCAGGCAGCGGAAGCGGCTCTTCAGGAGACCAAAGGTCCGCTCAATCACTCTCCTGGTCCGACCATGTGCCTCATTGTAGCGCATCTGGGCAGGTGTCACAGGGTTCCTGAGGGGTGTCAGCAACCACGGCATGTTGGGGTATCCCGAGTCACCTACGGACAGACAAGTGCACATCAGCTGACTTGGAAAAGTGGGCGGAATACTACAGATCAGATCACACACAATGGCACAAAGTCAGTACACACCGACAAGCCAGGCACGCTGGTTCTGCATCTGTGCCATCAACCTGGGGATGCGACTACTCCTCATCACAAAGGCATCGTGTGCTGAACCAGGGAAACGGGCACACACGTGTGTGATGGTCATGTCTGCAAGACACACCACCAGTGCATTGACCGAGTGGTAGTGCTTGCGGTTCCTGTAGGCCTGCTCCTGGGCCTGTGGTGGTACCAAAGCCACATGTGTCCCATCAATGGAGCCAATGACATGCGGCATCCTCCCCAGGGCATAAAAGTCACTCTTC